>JAWZYV010003934.1:1410000-1645000 GCA_038373885.1 Cheiracanthium punctorium | reverse complement strand
ACGATGGCCCCGACTAAACACACGTATTACAGTTTTCTTACGAAAACTCGTGCAACGAGTTTGTCATTTACGAATGCATCCTCTGTGTTATACACTTTATTCGACGAGGATTTATAAGCGGTTTCTCGAAACAAGCACACGAATCCGAAAATAGATGTCCCATAGACAGTAGCCTCCCCCTTTTTAACACGGTAGATACGTTCCGAGTTATATCAATCCGTGTTGCAGGAGTCACAAACACACGATCGGCATCAGAAGTGTTACAAGTTAATACCGAAACCTCTGTCTCATTCTTTCGCCGTGTTCTAAGAGTCTTTTTTAATGTGTTTCAGGGAAAATATCGTAATTTGACCGTCATGTTATACGAATACGTTGCATTTCAACTGTTCTACAGTACAACAACAATCATCACTCATTTCGGTTCAGACACCCAATGAATCTATACACTAATAAGGAGTATGCTTGTTAAACTCGAAATACTGTTTGGTTTATTTACATAGCCATTTCAGAAGTAATACAAGATGGTTATAATTAAACACCCACTATAGGCAACATTATATAGCTGAACTATACACGAGATGCGCTCAGGATGCTCTTTAAAAAGTTTAGTTCTAAAAATGTTAAGTAGGTGGCGCTTTGCATTTAAAATGAGTTTCATAAATGACTAAAATTGGTTAATTAATGCTCAAACACTTTTGAATAAATGATGAAACTGTTTCTACATTTCCAGTGAGTTATTACCATTAGTAAATTGCTGTTCGTGCATGCAAAGCGCCCCATACTGGACACTTTAGAACTAACTATTCTTTTTCAAAAATCCCGTGAACACACTTCATGTATTAGTCTATGTACCAAATTTGGTTTAGATCTGTTCACCCGTTTTAGCTCTGGACCCTGTTTATAGCGAAAGTTAAATTATAACTACACTGTACATCTCATTCTAAAAATTTTTATTGCAAGGTATGTTTGAAGATCACAAATAATAGTTTGTTGCTATGCGTGACCGCAGAAGTGCTTTAACTAGAAGTATTCAATCACTAATAGCACGCACGCAAGCATGGATACACATAGATACACATCTGTGATCAGAAAACTCTCTCTGCAAATGCATCCAGTACGAAAAATATAAATACCTTTCTATTTGTTTAAGAAGCTATGTAAGTGGAAAGTTAGAAAAAGGAACTGTTGTGACTCTTTTCAAGTGATGATATCTTCTATTATATAAATGTGAAAGTTTGTTTGTTTGTTTGTTCGGTAACTCCTTCCACACCGTTCGACCGATCGACTTGAAATTTTGCACATACACGTAAAACGACATAGAATAGTCCGTAGTGAACTTTAAAATTCTGAAAACCCAATTTTTGTACGATTTTTTGATAATTTTCATCTTCAGAAAGCTTTCCCAATTTCCGATTGTCTAAGTTGACTGATTGTCTAAGTGACTGACTAGTTTTTGTGTCATCATGCTGCAATTATCCCAGACTTGTACATATGACGTTAAGTTTTCATGATAATTCAAATAATTTTTCCCTTTTCGAAAATTTCGCATCACTGGACTTAACTCCAATTACATGTGTAAAAAAAACCTTCGTTTCCTGGCATGCAGAGAACGAGCACTCAGCTAGCACAATATAAAAAACATTTTACGGACGGAATTTCAAATCTTCATATTCCTTATACCTATCTAACTGTATGCATATATGTATAGTATATATATGCTGATATTTAAATAAATATAATATACTAGCTGAAGTACCCGTTCTTCGCACGGGAATGAATGGACTTTTTGATATTACGATTTGTGGTGATTACTATTCATTGTAATAAACAGATATAGCAAAGTGGATATCGCGTTATATTGTGTCCAATAATCATGCATACCGAATTGCAAGGCAATCGTTTGTACAGTGCAGAAGGCCATGGGGCGTAGCGCAATCTAGTGGCGAGTTTTAGCAAAACGGATACGGCGAAAATATTTTTCGCATTCAGATATCGATGTATACGAATTTTCATGACTATCGGCTGGACAGTCCTGAAGTTCATGTGTTGACGCGAAATCTAGTGGCAAGTTATAGGAAAATGGATAGCGCCAAACTCTTCCCCGTGTTCAAATATCTATGTATACCTATTTTCATAGCGATTATTCGCACAGTCAAGAAGGGATACACTCCAGGGCCATCTAGTGGTTCAATAAAGTAATGATTTGCTACAGCGCCGTCAAGTGGCGAGTTATAGCAAAATGGATAACGCCAAAATAGTCTCATTGTTCAAATAGCTATGTATACTGATTTTCATAGCGACCGTGTTCAACTATCTATGTATACCAATTTTCATAACGATCATTTGCACAGTCAAGAAGTGATACACTGCAGGGCCATCTAGTAGTTAATTAAAGTAATGATTTGCTACAGCGCCGTCAAGTGGCGAGTTAAAATAATAAATCATTGCAGTGTCATCTAGTGGTGAGTAACATCAAACGGAACGCAGTTAGAATATATTCTTCGTGCTCAAATGTGTAAGTATAAAAAATTTTATGCCTATCGGTCGAACGGTATAGAAGTTGATGCTTTGCAGCGCCATTTAGCGGCAAGTTACAGCAAAATGGATAGTGAAAAATATTCTCCGTGTTCTAATATTCGCGTGTACCAAATTTCATCGAAATCGGTTGGACGATATTCGCATAGCAAACGGCTAAACGGAATAGAATTCAACGTTGTGCTGCGGCACCAAGTGGCAAGTTAAGGAAAACGGATAGCATAAAAACCTTCTCCATCATAAAAGACTTAGGTGAACCAAATTTCATCGTGCAACGGTGCTCAACGGTGCTGGAGTTTTTCAACCTCATAAACACATACCAACATTCATTTTTATCTATAACCAGTTTTATTATATATACCAGTCTCAAATAAAATCCAGTTTCAAATGTAAGCCTCGCCAAAGTGCCAACATACGCCATTTTGCAAGAGTTTTTTCAGGGAATCATTCGAAGCATTGACTTAGCAGCAATCAATATGGGAAATGGTTCGACCGCCAAAGAGTAGCACGCATTTATTTGATAATTGGAATCCCTTAATACAGCCGATTTTTTTTTTAAATTATCAACTATAATGTGTTTTATTCATCGTTACTCCGATGTACTAAATGAGAAGATTTCAATTTTCTGAAATTTGGCGGAATTCCCCCAACTTAAATCAATGTACTCAATTGGCGAGAATTCTGAAGTTAGATCGCTTGAAATCCCTTAATAACTGCATTATTTCTTCACGGATCATTAAAATTTAACGCTGTATTCTAATAAAACCTTTGCACTTGTTTTCAAAAATCTATTTCCTTAAGCTCTCATTAAATTGCGCCAAGCCTAAAACTGTGCAAACCGCTAGAACTCACTTACTCAAAATCCATATTTCAGCCATTTTATTTTCTCGCCAAACTAAAAAAATGTACACATTAGCCTCCGAAATCTTCAATTCTTATTGTTTTGCGTGTAAAGCATTACATTCCTGCTCTGATTTCCCATGCACACGATATTATAATTTAAAAAAAATAACCTTACGAATATAAACTAACAAAAAAAAATCATTATTATTCTTTTATTTTTACTTTGAGAATTTAAAACATTTTATTCGGCAAAATCGCCACACATGGCAACCACGATCCTAATTTCACACTTTTTTCACTACAGGGGTTACAATTACGGAAAGCTTTTTGCGTGAAGAGCATAAAAAATCTCTTAAATTCCGGGAACGGGTGGACTTTCAAAGTTTTAAATTGGACTACGATTTATTCTACATTATTTTACATATCTGTGCTAAATTTCAGGCCGATAGGTCCATTTTTGTGGATTTGTATACGAACGACATTTTATTCGGCAAAATCGCCACACATGGCAACCACGATCCTTATTTCACACTTTTTTCACTGCAGGGGTTACAATTACGGAAAGATTTTTGCGTGAAGAGCATAAAAAATCTCTTAAATTCCGGGAACGGGTGGACTTTCAAAGTTTTAAAGTGGACTATGATTTATTCTATATTATTTTACATATCTGTGCTAAATTCCAGGCCGATAGGTCCATTTTTGTGGATTTGTATACGAATCAAATCCACAAACAAACAAACAAACAAACAGAATTTCATTTTTATTTATAAGAATATACATATATGTAACACCATGTAACACATTCAGATACATAATCCTTTTCAACTGCAATACTGCATCCATTTTCTGAGTAGGAGGGAAGTTTGTAACACACTGTATGTAGTTTAAAGTACGCCAATGTCATAACATTTGCATTTTAGCAAAACAGAATATCTTCACGCAAAAAAGTCACAATTTCGTTCCTTTCTGATGCAAATATATCTTATAGTTGTGAAGACTGCATTGTATATTTTTCGCTTGACATTTAATGATACTCAGCTTTAAAATGGAGACTAGAAACAAACTAAAATGCTTTATTATTCATCTAAGAATTTTTCATTAATGGTGTAAGAAGCATTCAAAGTCATTTAATTTGTCTTTGACTTCTTGACATCAAGGAAAATCAAACGTATCTTTCTCTTTCTTCGACTTTTTCTCTCTACATATATGTACATATATATGTACATATGTACATATGTGCAAGGTGTCTCATAATGAAGGGATAAGCTTTGAAGGGAGGTAGGGCGCATAATAAGGATTCAGAATCACATAGCGATGCTTAGTCAAAAACGTCGCTTCGATTTATCTTTTAATAATCAGATTGGGAAAATTGTTGAAGTTTTCGTCTGCTTTCTTAACCGAGTTTCATGAACACTGGCCTTGTCTCAGATAATTTCTTTAAATAAATGAAATAAAGTTTTAAACTACGAATTTTTGTCAGAGATATCCGAAAACATAAATAAATTTTTAAAAACTGCATTTTTTGACGTACCATTTGCGGAAAGTTCACTATTATTTCAACACTTCTTCCAAAGTGATTATTAGCAGATATATATGAAGACGATGTTTTCGACCATACATTACTACGCGATTAAAATCCTAACTATGGGCCTTTTCTGCCCTTGAAGTTTGTCCCAATCAGTGTCGGGCACCCTGTATATAAAATGAAGGATCATAACGCTGTTTTCATACACCGGTTAATAATTACTCTAAGAAAATCGGATAAAGTGATATTTTTAATAAGTATTTTTTTTTAATGCGAGAAAGGGAAAAAAAATGCAAGATACTAGAGCTCTGGTAAAGACACTGCATCTGATAAATTTTGAAAAAATAAATTATGAAAAATTTATTTCTAAACAATTTATAAAAGTTATGTTTGCAAACATCTACTTGCTTTCTACCTTTAAATTTTATTTGCTTTTATATTAAAAAATAATAAATTGTTGCTTTAAAATATCGTCGACACAAAAGAAATTATTATTAAACTTGCTTTTAAATATTAGAAGATTATTAATTTTCATTTTTTTTAAATAATGAAAGAAAGGAATCTTTATTTAATCTTTAAATTTACAACATTTATACTGTTAAATTTTAAGACTGTGTAAATGGATAATAGAATTTATAATAAATTTAAAATTTGCTTTCAGAATATGGCAGTAATATTGTTTGAATCTCAGGGTAATTTTTAATTAAATATTACTGTTTTATTATTTGTTTATTATGTTATATATTATTTTTATCACGTGTAATTATTTTGTTGAAATAAATTTGTAGGTAGTAACAAAAACAATACGTAAAAATAATAATGAAACATACCGTTTTTTTTTTTTTTGTTTCAATGTACTCGATAAAAAAGTTCTGATAGTTTTTTTTAATTAATAGAAAATTAGTTTTTAGTGATAATAAATTTTATCCCTGAAATCCTCATTATTTTTTATAATATCTTAATTATTAATGGGGACTCCATCATACCTGGGAGGACACTGAATATTGTAGATGTCTGTCGTGTGGAAGTCCAGTATTCTGTCCAACCGGCTGCCGATTCAACAGTTTCGAGTTTGGGGAATTTTTCTCTATATATACCATAAATACGCGTTAGAAACACTTCAAAAATCCCCTTTCAAGGCCCCTGCCCTAGGCAGATAACCCATGTGTAGGTTTGCCTTAAACACATAACACAATAGGGTGGTGCCCGCGGTTACAGACATTACCCTGTTATGGCCATCTTCACAATTTTTATGATTTTTCTAAGCTTTAACATAAGCTAATAAATCATACTGTAAGCTACAACAAGCCACAGACAATCTACTTTGAAATGGGCTTGTTGTGATTTGTTGGGCGTGATGTGATTTGTTGCTAATAACATACAAAAAGTAGGCATGCTATTTGATTTTATGTTGGTCAGCAGTGTGAGAAGAGTTTAACAATTTTTATAAGCATCATCTATTTGCATCAGCTTCAATTCATTGAATCTATGTATATTTGGAAGGCTTTTCCACATTTATAAATAAGATAAAACCATATGGAGTCATTACTTTCAGTTATAAATGCAAATTTTAAATTTTAGAAGTAAATAGGGTGGCTATAACCGACGTGTATATAAAAACAATTTTCAAATAAATAAATTATGTAAATAAATAGAGGTTATAAATGATATAGCCTATAACCCATTTATAGCCACCGAAGTGGCCATAACCAGTTTATATGTTATCAGATATGACCTCTAGTTGTTTTAATAATTTATTCATTTCTAACCAATGTTTTAAAAATGGTATTAATACTTAAAAGTTTATATTAGGGTTAAATTACAATAATGGCTTTTCAGTACTAAAATATTGAAGCATAATTAACCTTTCCCGGCGGGGAAATTTTGGCCGTGCTATTTCAGAAGGACGGGAACATCTGAAAAATGCTTTCCCCCATTTTAGTGACTCTTAGCTGAAGCTGCTATTTGAGCAACAATCATTGATGGATTACTCTTTCCCGCCCCCGAAGTAAAACGAACTTCTTGAACAAGGGGATTACCTTTACGCGTATATTCTCCTTTTCAGGAACTGGGGTGCAACTGAATTGATGGATGGATGTTGACATCTCTCCCTGCCGGTCCAGTACAGGTGAACAATACAGAGGGGGAAAGCATTGGTTTTTCGAAATATGAACCAAGCCCGTCCTTTAAGGTGTTCTACTGCTTGGTTGAATAATCGACCGCCCGTCTTCAAAGCGTTAAAATATTCTCCTGCTCACAGGGGTAAAAAAAAAGCAGTTAGCGGCATGCTTTGTGGGAGGCCTGGAATGTTCGAGATGGGTCGAGCTGTCGAAACTGAGAGTAGGTTTTGACTAGTTATTTTGAAAGAGTCTGGGTATGATTTCCATTTATAGCAGAATTTTTTTTGTTTTGTTTTCTTTGTAAGTTGGGATGGCTTTGTCTCTTGATTTTGTGGTGGGGCTACCCAACTGAACTCTTGCAAAATTTTCCATGTGGTACTTGGAAAAAATTTTTTATGGGGGGGGGGGGAAGGGATGTGGCAAAGCCAGCTCTCCTGCTCACTGGGCGAGAAAAAAGTAGTTAGGGGCATGCTTTGTGCGTGGCCTGGAATGTTCGAGATGGGTCGAGCTGTCACGCCCCTCAAGCAGGTGCGACCAGGCTGACGTCAGAGCTACGAGAAGACAGATGATTTTTGGACAGCGAAGAGGTTGGTCATCGTCTGAGAAGGAAGCCCGCTCTCGAGTCGAGCGAGGACTGAAATGCTAAATGCGTGGGAAAGGCTGTTTCCCACAAAATTCCCTGTAATTAGTAAATGTTTGTACATAGTTTCGACACTGTAAATAGTTTAAATATATTATTTATCCAAGAAATTATGCACTTGATTCATTTGTTATAATCACGACTGAGAAGTGTAAGTTTTCCGGACCCACGTGGTTGGGTGAAATAATGGATGTGGCTGAGTGACGACGCCACAATATGCTTGATAAAAATGTTATATGTGCAGCGTACATCCAGTTATAAAATTATATTTATTCATTCTTTATGCTAAACATTAAATACAATTCACAGATTTGTAAAAATTTACTATTATCCAAATAAAAAAAGTGGATTAGAAAAGAAAAATGAGGTAAAAAGTTAGAAATTTTCTATAGCACTTGGTTCTAAGCATTAATAACTTGTATAAAGATATAAGAGGTATGTATTTAAAATTGCAGAAAGCAAGAAAATGATACAAAAGAAAATAAATTATTGAAAATAAATTATAAAACTTCATGAGAAAAATATTGGATAGAAAACCAGACTAATGAAATGACAGTAAAGCAAAAGGAAGTGAATAGCCAGTGGAACTGACAGCAACCCTCAAATCTAAAACCTGGAGCTATGTCTTTTATAACTTACTAGCTGCGTGCCCGTTCTTCGCACGGTTCAAGTTGTAGCATTAAATACCTCAGACACTACATGAAATGGACAACTGTTTATTTTAAAACAACTGAGTACCCGCTCTTCACACGGGATGAAGCGAATATTTCACTAAAACCATATCTGCATGTGACAAAACAGAATTTCACTTTAAAAAAAGGTCAAGTAATCTCCTCTGTTGAAATTACTGCGGGATATATCAACGCAAATTAGAATTACTTATCGTTCAGTTGGTTGTAAAACAACCCTTGAAAAAAGATAAACAGAACACTTTTAATATCATGAAACACTTATAAACGTACTATATTGTGATTTATTCATATTGCCCTTACAAATCTAATAATACTACCTATTACGCATATTAATACTATCTTCGCTTCTCCCTCTTTAATGCTCAATTTAACGAAACAGCTTACATTGTTTCGCACAAATGGGACTTTTTTATTCTATGGCGATTCTTTGCAATTTACGCATTACCATTAACATTATTCATTTTACATAATAGTTGCTATTAAGGAAGCTCTCCATACATGTTTAATTTATGCATAGTTTTGTAAGATTGGCGTATTTAGCACCGCAAACATTTAATCTCACCGTCGTGAAAAATATTCAAGCAGTGCCAACTTAAATATCCATGTATCCAATATAAAGATATCTTATAAATCCTTCATAGTTCTGTCTACTGAAAACATCAAACGGTACTTACGTATTATCCCGGCGGTCATTCTCGCCAAACTATTTTTTAGTCAAATGAGTTGCTAAATTGTCGCCAATCGTATTCAAAACCATTAATAATTTCACGTGCCCGGCATTTATCTTGTCAAAAATTCGCTTGTCTTGGCGGACCACTGGGATAATACGTAAGTACCCATCAAATTTTGTAATCTCGAGGAGCGATTTAGAATCGCTATAACTGTGACAGGGCGTTAGAGTTGCAGAGTTTACAAATTTCCGGCGTTTTTTAAAATTTATGACGTCACTGTTTAACTACCGTAAAAGATACTCCGGTTGGTTGAGGGAGTTAATTTGGATATTTTGCTCAATAGCTTTCAAAAGGTATCATGTTAAAATTTACAACGACATTGAAATTTAGAATAGGACACTATGGAGGATCGTAATCCAACGTTAAAATTAAACTATACTCGCAACATGCATATGTTAGGAAACATATATGCCTGCAACATAATTAAATGCGAAAAATAAAAAAGTAAATAGAAAATTTTTAATATATCCCGCTTCAAAATGAATTTTGTAGCTTTTAAAATAAAGAACATTTTCAGCCGCGTTAAAATATTTCAATTTTTAAGTAAGCACGGATTAAAATGACACTTATAATAATAATAATATTCATGAATTTCTCAGTTTATTTCTAAAGTAAGTTTTAATCAAAATATCGCCTCCTTGTTTTAAAAAAAGGGATAAATGTTTTAAAATTATGGCGTAATTTTTACGTATCTTAAAGCATTTGACGTCATAGATCCTCACTTGAGAATTGAAATTCCGATATCCCATTTAAAAACTCGATTGGTTGAAAAAACCCTTTTTTCTAATCCTTTCTGTGGCAACAACCGAACATAAATTCTCGTGCCGTGATCGCAATGTAATGAATGGCGTAAGATCGCGTTGATGCTATTAAATTCTAAACATTGGGCTGCATTAAAATTCGTAAAAAATCATTTAATTTACATAATTTTTTCGTTTTTGTTTTAAAAGAGAGACAAAAGAATGTTTCACGATTTGTCAAAATATAAAAAAGTTATGACGGATAGAATTCAAGATGCGACAGTTTTAAAATTATTTTACGAAAAATTTGTCGAAACACATGGTTAGTAAAAAAAATTCCTAAAAATCGGTAAATCATGTTACGTATTCAAAACAAACTGTTTTTAAAAGAAAATTTTCTCCTCTATCCGATGATACAAGTGCCGTTTTGCTGCAAGCGTAATTTCCGCCGTCATTACGAATTAGGTGAGAAAAAATGCCAAAAATCGCATAAAACATAAAATCAAAAAAAATCTAGGTCGAATTTTGAAAAAATCGCTTCGAGGTGCACAACTACATATTTACATCTTCCAGAGTACCAAATTTGGCGTTTCTAGGTGTAGCCGTTTGTCCGTAACGCTGCCGACAGACACACACACAGACAGACACCTTCTTGTATAATAAGTAGAGAAGAGATAAAAGACAGCTTGTTGTTACGTTGCAACAATTAAAAAAGCTATTTCTTCAGAAGAATTTCAGATTAAATATTTTGGAGATGTAAATTTTGTAAAGAAAAAAAAAGTATTTTGCTTATAACAAAAATAACGTCCTAACAATCAGCATAATTCATGTTATTGGAAAATTATCCGAATCTCACCATTTCTAAAAGGCGGTTTTCTGCAGATCATGTTTCCTGGCATTTTTAATGTCTTCGAAGATTTTAATTTTGCATATATTTTGGTCATTCTGCATGAAAAACAAGTGATGAAAGCACTTGCATTTGTATAAAATTTTCCGATTGAATTTATGAAAATGAAACAGCATATTTGTGTTTTTAATAAATTCTTCAATTGTTTTCACTTAATTATGTATATTTATATAATAAATGGCTGGAGGATAGATGTATCCATAAATGGGAAAGAGTGTCCATAAGTGGAGAAAGCGTCAGAAAAATATTTAATAAATTATATAAAATAACGTCTGTTCTTAAAAATACTGTTGGTTACAGAGAATTAATTTATACACTTTAAAATATTATTTTCAGCCTTTCTATATTTTTTTAATACTAAAGGAAATTCTTAAATCTTTAAAAATTATTAAGGTGGCCATGACTGGGAACACTATCCTAAAAAGAAAATTCTGCAAGAGGTGCTATTTTCCTAAATGCCAATTCAGTTCAGCATGGCATTTACATCATTTTATTTTTGACTTAATTTCTCACACCCTTCTTTCTCTTTCCGGGGTAGTGCACTGTCTTTCAACGTGAGGTGCTATGAAGAGAAAATATTTTTTCAAAAAAATTCATTCGGAAAAAACCTTTTTACAACAAATTATAAAACTATTTATAAGGATACAAAGATCTAATCTCTTTAATGTAGAGATCGGCACTTTAAATGAGGTCGTTCCTAGAATAATTATTACTGTGTGTTCCTCATAAAACTTCTTTTTTTGTAATTTTATTGTAGACAATGTATTGACATTTTCTAAGTATAAATCCACCACATAAAATAAACTCTGCATGTATTTTTGACAATTTCAATTTGAATCTCTCTTAATTCATTCATCACATATAAGTTTTATATAAAATAATGCATTAGAGTAGTCTAATGCAGTAGCTGTTAATTAAATGTGAATACATTTACTTCCTTACTGTAAAAACTTCATTGGACACAACTTTTTATTGAACAATTAAATGTGTAGTCACGCGACCGCACGATAAAGTTGTGTATTAGTGCGGTCATTTTCCCGTATATATTTTCAGAAAAATATGAATGATAAGAAACGAAATTACTTAACCCATTCGACACTACACACTTTTTCCCCAATTATGTTTCATTGAAGTTTCTAACATGTAATACTTATTCACTTTAGAACTTTACCTCGGAAAATGCAAGTGTTAAAAAAGGAATTTTCTTTTTAAAAAATGTAGAGTCTTAATTTATTCCTAAAAAAGACGATGAAAGAATTTGCATTTTTATGCTAAATTAATTCCTGAAAAAAAGTGCTAAAGCATGAATATTTTCTTAAAGTTTCTAATCCCTCATAATCGCCCCATTTATAAGACTAACAGGCGATAAATTTCTAGTTTTGTGTTAAATGTTCTGACTTTTTTAGATATCCAAAACTTTACTGTTTTCCTGCTTCTGATGCGTACTTTCAAGAAGAGTATTTGCATAACTTGTTGATAAATAACGGATGTCATCGTGTAAACAGTGTTTTGTATGCAACTTTCGCAATTCAGTACTTTCATTCTCAGGGTCGTTTATTAGTATGCAGAAATTACAAGCGACGAAATTCAGCGATCGTTATACTTTTTCTTTTTTCCTGTTGCCAAAGTTTTGTTGCGTATATTTCAAAATCCACGTTTTTTTTTCTTGTAATACGTAATACGTAATACGCTTTTAAAAATTTAAAGCAATATACATTTAATACATATATTTTTGCTCATTGTGAATTGCACTCATATGCAAAGTGAGTTACAACTCTTGGAGCAAATTTCTGATAGGACACATCAAGATGAGCAACATTTGTCAAGCAAAATTGGATCGTAACACAAACGGTGAACTGCTGCTTGACAGTTCATGAAAGGAAAAAAGTAACGTTTAAAGTGCGGAAACAAAAATGACAAGGTGAGTGAGAAATACATTTTATTGGCAAAAGTTTCAGAAAGCATGGTAAAATTGCACAAACTTAGTACGACGAACCTAATAATGTGGACTTGGCATCTGTTACGAAGGGATCAAAATTTGTTCACAAAAAGACCCGGATTTTTTAAATAGCATTAACATTATTCCTACAACACTAGGTTCTTTCACTGCGAGTGATATTTTTTAAATTTGAAATAATATTAATATTAAAACCATTTCAACGTATCGAAATAAATTGTGCTTTCTTTTGCAGCTTAGACAATGCAGTTATGTTCTGAGCAAAATATCGTTCAGAAGTCAACACACAACACACTGTCGTATGTGATGTCTCAAATTAAACATCACTCTGTCAGACATTAGTTGCGTTATGTTCTTGATAGCTGATAGTTTGACGAATGTTCGTATCCAAATGACCCAAAGTCAGTGGCTTGTTAGAATAGACAATGTTTTTGATTTAATCCCCCAGAATGAAAATCGGGAATGATAAAACACGATCACGGATACTAATTCACAAATCCACATCTTGTCATGATCTGGTCACTTAGGTAAATCGGTTCTAGCATCAGCTGTGTAATACGTCTGAACGATGTTTTGTTTAGAACAGAACTAACATTCTACATAAATTTGTTTTAATACGAAGGTGTTTTTTGTAATTTTGAAAAGTATCACACTAAATGAAAGATCCTATAAATCCTCTAATTAATCAACTGGGCTGTTGCATGTTACAGAGATTTTATATTTCGCAAAGCCAATGCAATTGATTCCGCTTTACAAGGCCTATCATTATTCCTTAACGACTCCTAGAAAAACGAAGGAAATCCTACAGCATAAGCTTATATTCTCTAATTTGAACCGAAATTTCGCTTTATTGAGCCATGGTTGGAGAGAGTGAATAGGAAAAAATAGCCGTTCATTGAACGAATAGAACGGATGTAAACTTACGGCAAGAAAGATACCCGAACTTTGAAGTAAATTAAAAAACAATATGGGCAACAATCATTGTATGTGAAAGGTGCGTTGTTCACTCAGTGTTGCTGGTACTGTAGAGAAGTCAGGTTCACTTAACTCATGTGATTGCGACGTAGTAAATAGTTCTTGAGACAAATATTACGTTCTTTCTGTACCTCGTTGCGCAAATACTATGTGCTGCATTCTCTGAAACTTTCTAGTGTTTTTATTTTATTTTCGAGTGTTTTATTTTATTATATTATCATTATTCTTCGTTTTTCCGCTATTTTTAAGTGGAATAATACTTAACTTTTTCAAGGCCACTTTAACGGAAGATGATAGGGAAAAAGAAAACCTCAAGTTTAAAAGCAGGTTTTATCATAAAAATAACTGTTACATTGATTATTACATTCGTTTTGATTAGTCATATAATTGCTTTAATTACTTTTCAACCTTATTTATAAAGTGTATCAGAAGAACAATATATTTAAATTACCTCTTTAGGGGGGGGGGGATCTCTAGACTTGTTTGAAAACATAGTAAAATACTATAATTGAGTTCCCTAGTATATTATCAATCGAGGATGTTTCAATTTACAGTCATTTGACTGTAAATTATTATTATAGTTATTATTATTTTACAACTGCCATAATGAAATTAGGTTGAAAATAAATTTTTCACGCTAACGAATCTTAAACGCGGTTTGAAGGATTTCCTTAAACTGAGTTTCACTGTATGTGCAAGTAACAGTGACTGATAAATGTTTAATGCAAAGCATTAGGTTTGGACCCTACTCTAATATTCCGCTTTACAATCCTCCAAATTCATATGTAGCACTGTATTAGCTATGTTGAGGTTGCAGTTTGAGATAATGTCACATTGAATAGAGCTGGTTAAGGAAACACGTAGTTGCGTTAAGTGCATTATTCTACGTTTATAGTTCATTATGGAGGTTCAGAACATTATATAAGGATTTCATATCATTATCGTGCATACTGCGAATACTCTGTTTTGGATAAGTTACCACTTAGATTGAAAACTTTTGGAGGCCTACAAATTAACATTTGTAGAATAAAAACTAAACACTTAAATACTTCTAATTTATAGTCCATGAAGATATTTTACGATTATAGTGCATCACTTTTGTAAAAAAAATTGCGTTTGATCTGTTTTTCATTTCTTTAATTTTCTCTAAAAGTAATGTTCTGCGTGTTAAATAGTGAACCTGAAATTTTACTACGTGGTTTCTCAGATCGTTATTATTCACTGCTATATTTCCATTCCACAGCAGAGGAAAATTCCAGTTTTCCTTCACTATCTACAATTCAAAGAAATCTTCAAGACTACTTTTTGTCTATAGCAAAAGTTACCAAATTCAGCTACAATTGTACTTGATTTAGGAAAATGCCTTAGTTATAGTTTTATTTTTTTTTTTGGTTTCTTTTATGTGGGCTTTATAAGTCAGCTTCTAGAATTGGGCATTCCTTCAGAATTATTTTAAATATCTTTTTAATTGCTTACTTTGGCTTGTTGAAATTAAAACAGTTTAAATTTATAACTGTTCCTGAAATTTGGAAGAAAATGTATTTTTGTAATACGTGTATGATAATTTGGAGTGATATTTACAGAAAAAAAATTTTTTTTCCCCTGAGTTTTGTTTAAAACAAAATTTATGGCTTCAGAAATTTTCTTCTCCAAAAAGCTGAAACGTACCTAAATATTATAATGTGATAGAAAATTAAAGAACAAACTTTAAACACTGCGCGAAAGTTTTAAGATCCCTAAAATGAAATTAAAATTTTGATTAATTTTCAGTTAAACATTTCCTGCGAACCTTCCTCAATGTTTTCTTATTTTAAAAATGAAATTAATTAATGCATTGAGAAATCATTTACGATGTTTAATATGGAGTAACTGTCAAAATTTTAGAATAATTTCATGGTGAACATCTTATGAATATCGGAATACGCGGTATGTTCCTGAACTTACATTTCCGTGAGCAATGTTTTACTGTTAAATATTTGTCGAACATAACAATCAATCATGTTGATTATCTTAATTAAGTAGGAACATGAATATCACAGCTGCGAGCAAAACTAATAAAGATTTCTTGCTCTAGTTCAATACTGTTTTAACATATGCGGTCTGGATTTTACAAGGTAAAGTATTTTAGTTAGTAAATATATCCCATTTTAATTCTATTCTATTAAAATTGTAGGTAAATTATTATTTTTTTTACAATAAAATTAATTTTAGGCTCTAATCAACAGTGTTTGAATAAAAATACAAAACTAAAATTTTTAGAATGTGGTTTAAGTAAATTATATTATTTAATTTCATGTAAAACGTGAAATTATTAAATATACAAGCATAAATAAAATTCATTGATGGAACTAAACGCTCACTTAGCTACCCTATTTACTAACGCCATAAACATAATATAAGAAAAGTCATGATGTATCAAATACGACGCAGTCTGAGTGGTAATTATGACGGATAGAAAAATCTAGCAAAAGCTCAATATAAATAAACTGGCTTCCAGAAGTTAAGGAACAACATGCTTTTCGAAGCTCACCATTAAAAAATGACACTAACAATCAAATTTATAGTTTATATAAATGATAAGAATTAACTTTATGCAAAGTCATGCAAAAATGATAGCTACCACTTCTTTTTATAGAAAAGAACAGACATACATGAGTGAGAGAAAAATATGCAAATATCAGGCTTCCGTAATTACGCGTGTAACTTTTGTTGATTTACAACTTTTGTTAGCAGATTCGTTGACAATAGGCAGTAGGGATGTCCGGAATGTCTGAGAGAATCCGCTTGCCCCATTCGTTAAGGTGGTGGGCGGTCGGATGGATAGAAATGGGGTTGTCACAGGCTGATGCTGCTCTAGGCGTCTTAATCTGTCTCTAGGCGTCTTAATCGCGTCTTAATCTCTGGAATCAATATGAAACCGTAGCTTCTGTGTCCAGAAGACATGTTCCAGGACGACCACGAGCTACAACACCTGCAGAAGACCACTTTATAGCTCTTTCTCCCCGAAGAAGAAGTATTTCTGTGCCACGACTTGTTGCAGACCACTCTGTAGCATCAGAGAGAAGAATGTCTGCTGGTACGGTGCGATTGAGTCTTCACAATGCAGGTCTTTGTTCAAGGTGACCAGTTGTGTGTGTCCCCCTCAACGGACGACAGAGAAAGGTCGGCTTATCTTGATCAAGAGAGCACGTTTCCTGGACCAGACAGCGATGGGCTTCTGTACTCTTTACAGACGAGTCCAGATTCACATTGGAGAGCGATTCAGGACGTCTGTTGGTCTGGAGGGAACAAAGCACCAGATATCATCAATCCAAATCTGTAAAGACACAATTACCGAGGTGACGGAATATTCGTTTGGGCAGGGCTCTTACTCGGTGGTCACACTGACCTGCATGTGTTCCAGGGAAGAATTCTGACTGGTGTGAGATATCGAGATGAGATCCTAGATCCATGTGGTCGTCCATATGCCGGTGCAATTGGCAATGATTTCATTCTGATGGATGATAATGCCCAACCACACCGAGCTGTGCTTCTTGAGGATTATCTTGAGAGTCAAGGTTAAGAGCGAATGGAATGGCCAGCTCAATCTCCATACTTCAAACCGATAGAACATGTTTGGGACTACCTTGGCAGACAAGTGGCTGCTTCAAGTCCTCCTCCAAGATCGTTGCATGAGCTGGAAAAAGGACTAATCTGTGCGTGGTCTTCGCTCCCTATTGAGGTGTCCGACAACTTAATTAGCAGCATGCAGAATCGATGTCGATACTCCATTGCAGTTAGGGGTGGACATTCCTTATTAGAAATCATTTTAGTAGTGTTTCCACCACATTTTCCCACAAAAAGCTTTGATAAACTGTTTTCTCCAAAAGTGGACTTTTCTACCAAATGTGTTCTTTTGCTTTTACACCATGTTTGTGTTGAATTTATGTAAATTTCTGTGTCGTTCTCAATAAAGAACTATGCAGCGTTCCGTTAGTCCAAATTTTTTGCTTCTATGTCCATTCGTTTCCATATTATTCACAAAAAATAGGTTGTACTTAACTTTTGGAGGGCAGTGTATTTATTAAACTTTTCGCTCAAGAAGTCCTCATATGTGGACCTTCACGTTTCCACTGTTGAAACGATCCTTTAAGATTTTTTGTAGTTCTGAATTAGCGTACACAGCTTTGGATGCTTTAATTTTGAATAAAATGATTTTAACTCGTGTGGATGTGTAAATTCCGAACACCAATTCACACATTGTATTTTTGTTTTAGGTTGTTTTATTTTAGCTTTCCATTACACAAAGGAATATTTGAATGGTACTGAAATTTCCTAAGTTGAATTTGTGAATATTTTCTTTTCAAAATTCACGTAGGTGAAAAGAACTTGCTGGACATCATTTACCTTTAAAAGTTTCTTCACAGTCTTCGTTCGGGCGTGGTAACAATTCTTTACTTAAAAAACAGATTTTGGAAATTAGGATTTTATGCGAAAATGCGCTTTCCTTTTCTCGTTTTTAAGTGTCATAATTTTTTTAAACAATTATGAGATTGCTCTTGATTTGAGATATGAAATTTATGTCGGGTCTGACGAGGCTACTATTACCTTTCCTTCACTTTATTTCGAAGGCTATAGAAAATTCAGTAAAACTGTGAGGAATTAGAGTTATTTAGAAGTATATTTTTGCAGCATGCAAGCGTATGTAAAAGTACATGCAAAGTTTTGATCATGAACGAGATATATCTTGAGGAGGTTCTGGACAATTTGATATCCTGAATCTCTTTAAATCTCGCATGATCTATTAAACATATAACTAAGTTTTGTTTCTCATTAACTCACAGCGATCTATTTTTAGACGGTTTCAAAAAGTGTAAACAGCAAAAAATATTTATGCGCTCATTTTTTCCTTAATTTCATTTCTCGAATAAAAAATCTATTTTCCTCAAAATGCTCAATGATAAAACACTAAAATGTTAATATTTTTTTCATATTTTTTAAAAAATAAATACATTCTTCATACCCCACAAATGTCAGAAATTTATTTATCCCTTCTGTCATACACAAATTGAAGAATATGGTGAAAGAACTCGAGCGCCAATGGGCTAATATCTCCAATCACTAATTTCTTCATTTTTTACTGTCGATAGAGGATAATTCATAATTTTGATGGACAAGGTTCAAGGAATAGATTGAGAAAGTGAAAAAAATGACAAGGACACTCGACAAAGACTGGTGTTATGATATTGCTATCACCATCATCGTCATGCACTTCAGGGTTTATGCAAAATTCCTGTTCCAGCTTCCTGGTCTTTCCATCTCTATTTTGGTCTTCGCCTATACCGTTTTCTTTTCTGTCAATAGTTATAATGACTATCTCGGTTTTCTACTGTGTTGCATTCTCACCACATGCTCGCTGCATCTTCTCATATACTCTTCTATTTCCTGATTTAAGATATTCAACTGTTTTCTGATGTCTTCATTTATAATTTTTTCCATCACTGTGCACTAACGCTCCTCAAAAATTTCATTACTGCCACCTGCACTCCGCTGATATTTCCCTTCTTCATCGTCCATGTCTCTGACCCGTATAGTAAAGTAGGCACTGCCATAGTTTTATAGAATATAAACCTAATAAAAGATTTGTATTACGACGCACAAAATATGCTACTTACCGACAATGCAATCATTTCAAATGGTGCAGAATGTCCTTCAGTTGTAAAATCGTTCATTTTGTTAAACAGTAAAAGTATATGAGAAGAAAGAAAAGTATTTTTTGCGTATCAATATTTCGCATAGTCACAGTTACTGAAGGTAGTACTACAAAAGTTCGCATGAAAGTGAATTTTTTAGCAGAACTGTTAGCTGTATTCGTAATTTATGAGGAGTAAAGGTTCATAACAGACCATAGTCCTCCTTCCTTTTTCGCGCATGCCTTTCTTAAAAAAAACAAAAAACAAAACAGTATCTATAAATTTCTTGGTTTCAAAATGTAACAAATATGAAGCCTATGCTTAGGCAAAGCTTGATTGTAGCTATAAGCACTTGTTGAAATTTCTTTTGAATTAAATATAGAAATATAGAAAAATAGCTTTACTTTCCGCACATCTAGTATAAAAACATATCAAGATAGATATCTAAAGCAATAATCTGAACTCAAGATGTACCATTAGATTCAATTCTTTGAGATGAGATACTCCGTATTCAGATGACTACTATTACATTTATAATAAGCATAATCAACCATACTTTCATCCCATCATCTGAGTACTTTTCCCGCCGACATTGTATCAGCAATGTTTTGAAATGAAACGGGAAAAAAATACTTAATTTTCATTCTTTCCCCTTACTGTAGTAATAAATAGTTACCCAGTTTCCTTTTTTAGATATATTTTCATGCCAAATCTTATATTCTAATGGAAATAGAAGAAATTTATTTCTCTTAATTTTCTTTTATGATGATTGGGGTAGAAACCTCATTATCTGTATTTGTACTTTTATCTCATTAGGCGGGATTTATGTCTCAAAGTTTCCATTTTATTTCTTTGGAAAGCAAGTTAAATGGAATAGAAAACAAGTTTTATTGAAGATAAAACTCGCATGTTTTGGCCCTGGAAGGGAAAATGATATTTACAAACAGAAATGGGGAATCGATGCATAAATAACAGAAGAGGAATGAATTTCGGTGACTGGCATTCGTTAGTATGTAGCAGTTTGTCTTTTAAATAAATCCCCATCTTTGAATGAGGAATAATTGTTACGCTCATTAAACATATTTTGTTAATACTTCGGGTGTAATATGTATAATAAGATGTAATTCAATTTTAGAGTATGCTTATATTAACAATCAGTTGTTAATCACTTCAGTTGTACTCGCCTGTTCTTTTGCAAATGCCTGCAGTAATGGATGGATTTAGGATACTCTAATTAAATGACATATTGATTTGGTTTCCAAGAGAAAAAACTGTCAAATTATGGGAAAAATTTTATAAGCCATTTCGACATTCTTTGGTATTTTATGGCAATCATACATATTATTAAAATCCACAGATCCATCTTATTAAAAACTTTGAAAAGATGGTATTAAGATGAAAATTAAAGTAAAATGCAGTTTTCATAAATGAGTTTCCTTATTTAGAGACGTGTACACTGAAAATCACTGGTCGGAAGGCTATCAGATTTATAGGAAACATTTTCAAGACCATGAATCTGAGATTTTCTTGGACAAAATATAGTTCAAAAAATAAACATCAGATGGATTTGAACTATTTTTCAAAGCAAATCTGTTTACCACGATCTCATTAAGGTTTACTGGGAATTTCGTCGCATTCTGACCAGTAATTTTGGTTGCACATAGCTATAAATGGAAAAATATTATACATGAACATATTGTGCATTGATTCAATCACGCAGGTACAATATATATATATATATATATATATATGTAATGTATAAAAAGGTAATTTGGGTTTTACTAGTTTGGGTATTGTTCAAGCGGGTAATTTCACTGTAAGTTTTGCTTTCCTGTCATACTTGCCAGGCGCGCTCTGGAGCTATGTTTTAATTCTTTAGTTAATTGCTAGACATCAGGCCGTCGATTCTGAGTTCTTTAGAGTGTACCACGCCTTTGTAATCCCGGAGCGGCGATTAAGAGAGCGGCGGATTTATGTCATACCAACCCACGTGGTATGATGAGCGTAAATACACCCGCACCTCGAAAATCGAGAGACTTCTGCCACTGGAACTGCTTAATTAGTCCACGCTGATTTTTGTACCCGTCTCCCCTCTCCTCTTCTCACTCTATATTGTAACTTAAAGATAATGTTTAATAAACCGTTTTACCTGCCTTAACCCTGGAACATTACTCAAATATAGGGTGGCCCAGCGGGTAATGTTTGAAACAAAGTCCAATAGATGGCGCGAGGTGCACGTGAATGAAGCCAAACTTGGTGCGCATGCTCCGGTGAGTGGGCAATTGTAAATGTGATGCTCCTTCAGTCTGCGATGCGCTTTAGCGTGTGATTCTCGTTAGTAAAAATGAACAAATATTCAACGGATGTTCGCGTCTTTATTGGGCTACAAATGGCCAGATGTGATGAAAATGTGAAGGCAGTTCAACGAGCATGGCAGGCGAAGTTCCAGAACAAGAATTGGCCAAGCAAAAGGACTATGGAAAGGTGAATCATTTTGTGCGTTTTATGGTACAAATGTTTCCTTTTTGCTTCCATGTTTGTTCTGAAAAATGTGTTTCAATCCTCTTCCCTGTAGACTGTATGCCAAGTTCAAACGTACTGGATCGGTGGAAGACGATAAAAAAGCTATGGCTACAGCCACTGCTACTGTAGTCACAGACGGTGCAAAACAGGTCGTCGACGACTTTCTCGCTGCCGATCCGAGCCGATCTGTAAGAAGAGCAGCAGAAATGTTCGAAATAAAGCGTACATCACTTCAGCGAATAATGAAAGAGCTCCAATTGTCGCCTTACAAAATTCAAGTAACCCAACCTCTCAACGAAGACCATACACAAAGACGACCTGAGTTTGCACAGCTTATGCTTGAAAACTTCAAAGAGGTGAAATCGATGTAAAGAAAATTCGGTTTTCAGATGAGGCCTACTTCAGTTTGGATGGCCATCTGAACAAACAGAATTATCGCTACTGGGGCAGAGAAAGGCCGGAGATAAGTATTGTCCGAAGCCTCCACCAGAAAAATTTTCTTATGTGGTGTTTGAGCATTTCTCAATGAGCATTTTAGCGATCGAATCATTGGGTTAGATTACCCATCGCACTTCCAAGGTGGTGTCGAATGGCCCCCATATTCACCAGATCTGAACCCCTGCGATTACTACCTATGGGGTTATTTGAAGAGCAAAGTGTGGCAGACAAGTCCTACGAACTTTCCAGAACTGAAAACCGCCATTACAACTGCTGTCGACACGATTGACAGTGAGGCCTGCTCACGAGTAATGGTTGGATTCCAGAACCGCCTAACTGCTGTCCTTGTTAAAGATGGCGGGCACTTCGAACCTCTTTATCATTAATTGCCCAATATGTCCATTCAATAAACGTCATTAAATTCTTCTCATGTCTCTTATTTGTTTTTATTTTTTCATTTGTTTCAAACATTACCCGCTGGGCCACCCGTTACCTGACGTCTCATATATATGTATATATATTTAAATTTTTTCCGGCATAAAAAAACACGAACAGGAAAGTTGTAACTATGAATAAAGGAACAATAGGTTCCTTCGTCATAGCTCTTTTGTTTACTATTAGTTTTCACCTAACTGCCTTTTTTTCTTTTCATGTGAAGATGGGTGCACTCTTTGTATCACGTGAACTATGTACATTAGATATTAGTGTGCGTGTTTTTACGAAGTATTTGACTTTAACTAATCTATTGCTCGTAACGAAAGTCCAAAAAATGACTAATGTTTTTGTTATTTTAATTGAAGTTCCATAATTTGAGGGTTTGACGACGAAAAATCTGCAATGATAAATATTCGTTAAAGTTTACGTTAACGATCAGAAAAAAAAACATTTTCAATGTGAAAAGTATATTTATGTTTAATCTCCAAAATGAAACAGAAAAGGTGCTGCATACCAGTCCTAGATAAATTTTGTGTTAAGCAACGCTGAATTCTTTTGATCTCAGAAAAGCTAATTAATTACTTTAGTGAATTAAACATGCTCTACGAATCAGGTTTGACTAAAGAAATTGCCAAACCTCGTACACATTCGAAATACCTCAATTAATGAGTGTAATTCTATAGCCTAAATCAAGTTATTAATACAGCACAGCAGATGCGTTAAAAATACGATATATTTCATGTTAAATAAATATTCCAGCAAAAACAACCGTGTCCAATAAGTTCTCGAAGAACACCAGCATGCCGGCGAAGCACACGCTGGCGAGGAACCACGTAAATGGTACCGGATACGTCAAAATCACGTCCACGCAGCGCAAATTGTTACGTAATAGCGGTATGGCTTCAGACCGTAGTCGGCTAAAATGGTGCTGACGTCGACTCAGCACTGTTCTAGATTTGAAAAAAAAATATGTTTTAGGTCCGGATCTACAGTAATAAAAAGGCGGAACGATCGCTACGCTACAGATTTTTATATAAGATATAAATAGTTACGAGGGAGGGGGCAAAATCACCCCATTAGTAAAATGTTTTTAATTGTATTAATGACTTTATGCCACTGGGACAAGTTTTATTAAATCAACTTAGTTAAATCATCAAAACGTATTTTTTCTTTTAAGAGGAACATTTAAATAAAATGGAAAGTGCTTGTTGATTTAACCAAATTTAGTTGAATCAATCACCTTTATTTAGTAACTTTTAAAGAAGTATTTAATTAATGCATTTTGAATATAATAAGTAGAGTTCCAGGTTTTGTATATATTTTTAAAAAATTCACTGTAATCACATTAGAGTAAATTACAGATTTTTTGACTTTACTTTTTTAAAATTTATGCTTACATAAAATTTATTCATTAAGTGATAGTCAAGAATGTCTGTTTTACCATGGTATAAATTTTAGTTTCAACCTAGCAATATTAATTGAATATTTTTGTTTTCAAAGACGATTAGAAACATTTTTTTTTTTGCACTTTGTTAAATAAACAATTATTTATTTATCCGTATTTAGTTGTTTGATTGTTAAATTTTACTATTCCTGCTATTACTTTTTCAATTTACCATACACGTTAAAATAAATTAACATAATATGCTTGTTTTTCTTTACTCTTTAATTTTTGGATATTTTGCATATAAAGTTGATTTATGTTGTTATTTATGCAGTTATTAAAACGATGGTAGTGTTTTATTGAGAAAAAAACATATGTACATATATTTATTGCTGTGTGGAAAATGTTTTTCTTACTACACCTATTTCACTCTGTGATATAGAAACTACCTTCCACAGCAGAATGAATAGAGAATATCTTTTTAATATGCAGTTCATTAAAATTGATATATAAGTAAACATTTTTCAATATAATATTTGCCATTTATAAAAGGTTTTTATTTATATTTTATTTTACTTATTTTTTTAACCAGTTATACTTTACAAATTGCTTTTTGTGTGCTTCTGTAAAAGACGTATTGAGCTATAAACACCAGTTCATTTGGGTATATTACACTGTATTACAAAACCGTGGATAATTTCTTTTTGTGAACTCATGCATATTTTTAGTAATTAGATCACATACAAACTGACTAACAAAAATCATAAACACTATTCAGCCTTTCTAGGAAAAACTATATTTTGGAGATAAACATATCATTTATAAGTGGCACTGCCTGAATTTTTCTGTACGTTTGGAGCCACCCATTCCCTTTTTTTTAATGTTTACCCACAGAAGACAGCGTGTTTACATACTTACCCCCACAGACGACAGCGTGTTTACATACTTACCAAATCCTTAAAAACAAAATAGAAAAACTGTTCAATCATTTTACTTCCGTTGCTGCAAAGTCGTAAGATCGGATATCATTTGCTTGCACTTACGGCTGATTTTCTTCGCTGGTCATTCAATTCCCTGATAACAGGTTAATTTGCAAATCATTTCTTTCGGCATGACCTTAGAATTTACTGGTTCTAAGAAGTAGCGCAGTTAGACTATAAAATGTGGGATTTTGCTAGCTAATTTATTGCATATATTTTACTAAGCACACTTACGTATAGTAACAAAAATAACTTGAAATATCTCACGGAATATTTCTCTGTTCTTTCTCTTTATTATCGCTATTATTTTTTTATTACTACAATTATTCTTAATTCTTATCACAATCATTTACTCCAAAAATTAGGATGCAATATTTTTTAAACGTTATTTTCTTTATTATTATACGAAATAGTTTTCGAAATCTTATTTTTTAATAAGGGTATAGTTTTACACTAAAAATATATTAAACTTTCATGCAAAAAAATTATTTTATGCATTTTTATATGTTTGTCATATTTTATTGTTAGATTGTATTTTCTAATAAAATGTCTAGAAATTCCCTTTATCTACATTCATAAGTTTTAATTACAAAATTATTTATAAACAAATTTTAAAAAAAATATGCGTTTCTTATATTTTTGTAATACTCTTACAGATTACATGTTTCTAAGATTACAAGATAAAAACGTTTCAAGATAGTCACGGCAATTTTTTCTTTTAGCATGATATATTGTACCTTTTTTTTCAGGATTCAAAATTATTTTGTGAAAAAAAAATACCTTTGAAGACTTGAAATTTAGCAACGAAATAAAAAGGAATATCGGCATAATTAAATGTGAATTAAACAATTTTGTTTTAAAGATTTTATCACACAGCTCACATTTTTATTTTGTTATATTTTTCTTACTATTAATTTCAGACTTGAAACTGTTTAGTTGAAAAAAGTTCTATTTCCTTACTTCACGCGAAGTAAAAAGTAAGCATAATTTTTATATTTAATAAATAAGTAGAAAATACTTAATGACACTTTTTAATACCTGACTGCTGTTCTCTAATATCCATAAAGTTATTGCTTTGTAAACTTTCAATACTTTAAGGGGGAAAAAATGAAATTTATCCGCTCTTATATTAAACGAGGAATGTTTGTGTGTGTGTGTATGAGCGATCTCGAAAACTGCTCTAAGGATTCTTTTTAAATTTCGTACCTGGGGGTTTTTTGGGCCCCTGAAACGATTGAGCTAGGTGAATTAATTGAAAAAACTCTAAAACGCTCAAAATTTAAAATTTAAAATTTTTGGACGGTAGCGCCATCTATTGAGCGTTTGCAAAACACACTGGATGCAATCTTCCTAAAAGGGACGCTCAAATAAGATTAGGGCGGATTAAAAAATACACGCCATCGATATATAATAGTAAAAATTAATTTCGCAAAGAAACAAAATAAATGGAACTTGATATTCAGTACACAGACAAATAAATATTTTAGTAACTAGATATATTACACCATTCAGCTACATAAATTTGTTTAGAATTAAAAAGTTATTTTTATTTCAAAATATCGTCCTGGCAACCAGCGAAAGAAAAAGAGAAAAGAGTCTTCGTTGCCATCCCCACAAGCACCTTGATGGAATATACGTAAATTCGTAGTTATTAATACAAAACTATTCGTAAATCTTATGTGAAAAATTGCCTGAATTTATTACAATTATCCTTTTGTAACTAACGTAAAGCTAATTGTATTTTCGCGTATATACTAAAACAATAAAGATTTTTCATGTGTTTTATTGATCCATATGATGCGAATTTCAAAAGTGCATAAAAGTTTCAGCTTAGCCGAATACTTTAAATGAAAATGACACCCTTTTCAGCCATTCACAGTAAGAAAAAAGATCCTGTGACGTAACATGAAAATTCCATTTTTTTTTTTTTTAAATAACGGCACTAGGTTGAATTCTATTTTAACTGCCTTATTCCGCCAAGTTGACGATAAATATTTAAATGTAGTTACCCTGATGATTTTTTTTTTTTTTTTTTTTTTTGAATGGGTCAACCGTTTATAATGAAACGATGTCCGAAACTCCGATGAAAAAATGATACGATCGATTCCTAAATTGGGCTCGCAGCCGATATTCAAATTAATTTTGCAGATGATCAGCCATCAGTTTAGTTTTCATTCACTGCAGTTGATGATTTCAACTCATTTATTTTAGCATCGTATGGACAACCTTTTAAAAGTTGCGGGCAGAACTTAACGATAGTGGCCTCCTGGGCCTGACTTCAGGATGTTAGCGAAATCGCGGGCCGTATAATTCGGATTTATATGGTAGTTTGAATGTTTTATATAGGTTTTATACAGGGTTTTGACTTGTCGTGAGGGCTGGTCCAAAAGCCATGGCGGGCCCCATCCGGCCGCTGGCTGGGAGTTGTCCATATGTGGAAGCAGTAAATTGGGAGGCTGAAATCTGGTTACTAAGATTTTTTCTAATAAATTTTCAATTCTTATTTAGAAGCGGATTAGACTGTGTTGTTTTGTGTTGTGTACTGTCATTAAACTAAAGGATAAAGCCCTTTGTGGAGACAATTACAGCGGGCGATAGAATGTCTACACTCAGAATATTTAATATTTACCCACTTAAAATCAAATAACTTCATATTCAATTTTTATTATACATCGAAATTCGAATTGTATAATCTGCAGAAACATTTCGTATTCGAAACATTTCGTTTGGTATCAACATCCTCTCCTATATCCATGCTTAATGCATAGAAAACCGTTTTATTTTTGAAAAAAAAGTTAAACTGAGTAGTAATTTAGAAAAGCTATCTTAAGCGAATTGGAATCGTAATTTTTCCTCCAAAGCCTGATAACCGTCACTTCAATGTAACGTGAATGTCACTTGCAATAGATATTTCTGACACTCAAATGATTAGCTTTTTTTATTCTCTTAAATGAAATAGAGCTAAAAATACAAAAAAAAACCGCTTAAAAATCAGGAAACGGGTGGATTATCAGATTTTTTCTTTCTTTCTTTTTTTTTTACATAATTATGATAATTTTCAGGCTGATCGCACCAACGAACCGTGTAAATTTTATGTTATTAGACAATACATTTTTAATCTGTTTGGATGTTATTCCGGGTTTTATTAGGACCCAAGTTTTATTTTGAGTGGTTGAACTGGAATTGTGACAGAGTCAGGGATCAGCGTAACTACATAGGAGCGATGTATTTTTGATTTATTCGAGGTTAGAAGTCCATTTTCTTCAGTCTATCCGTTTGTTCTATTATTTTCAACGTTTAAGTAGTTGTTAGGGTTATTGTAAAAGAATATTTTTGATCTATTCTGTTTTTGATTTCATGATTTCGAAGTGTCCTTTTGTACTAATAATTTAAATTGCGTTACACTTTTTATTTTATTAAGCGTGAGTTTATAAAATAAAATTATGTTTAAAGCATATTTATGTAAAATTATACTTTTATGGCATCTATATTTATGTATCTATAAGATTGAATTTACGCTTGTAGAACTTGTTTATGCATGATGTATGCTTTGAATGCATGCTTTGCATGCATGCTTATGCATGCTTTGAATTAGAAGAAAATAAGTATTTTATGTTTGAATTGAAGCACTATAGAGAAATTTACAATTTCAATCGTAAAGAATTATCATCATAGATGTATTATAAAGACGTAAATGCATGGAAGTGTAGCTCAAAAACGAGCTGTGGAAACATATGATCACCGACAGCAGCACTTAGCCCAAATGTGTGAACGTGCAGTTCAAACACAAGCAGATGAAACAGATGATTAGTATTTGGAAGGAGAACGACATGGAACAGCTAGACGTCGACAATTACTTCGGGTAAACAGTCTAAGTATCTACAAAGCTGCCACAAATGTGGGTACTTATTATCATAGTTTAAAACTTTTTAACATGGATTGCATTCACCGTGGAGCTTTGCATTTTTCTGAAGAGTAAAAACAAAAATTAACCGAAACCATTTTGGGGACTGTAAGATTGATGTAGGACATTCCGAATTTCCTAATGAATTGGTGTGGTTGTTTCTTCGATGTCACCCCTATTTCAAAGAATTCGAAATTTGAAAGCATACTTTACAATGGCTTTGCTCACAGTATATGACGAGTGAAACTATTAACGATTTTGGTGTGTACTACTACGTTGCGAACAGTGTGTAACAGACTTGATGAATATTTTTTATAAACTCCTTCATCTGACAGTTCAACCAACTCAAATTCTTGATGCTGAATTTGAACGTCCTCAATATGGACAGATATATTTCTGAAGTAATGAAGACGCTGTTAGTGAATGCATCGCCCAAGATCTTCGCTGATACCCTCGCTGATCTGCTACAGAAGGAAAGGAGGCACCTTACGTTAAACTACTTTTTGCTCAACTCTGATGGCACCGACCATCGAATATTTAGCATCCCTCTTCAAAACAAAGTATATGCCATTGTAACATTGAATGCCGACCAAAGCTTACCTGATAATGTATGGGTGATCCGACAGCGATGAAAATCTTTGGCAACCATGAGGATTATTGATACGTGCCCAGGCATTTACGTACTCATTATTTTACACTTAAGGAGCCTTTAGATTCTGAGCATGGCTCGGTAACCTGGTACTTTTAATTATATGTGACATTTTTTATCAATACTTTACAAAAGCAATATAAGCTTATGTTATTAATCCGATATTACATCATTCATTTCAGCAAAAGTAAACAAAATAAAAGAAAGGATAATCGTTTTTGAGGCTGGCAGTTAAAATAAATTACACTGCGTGTTATTATACAGCATGTTTCTAAGTATATATATTTATACACAGGGGGATAAAAGAAAAAAAAAAACTTATCCTATTTATGGAACTCTCTAAGCCTATCCGCTCAGATAATCGAACCAAAGTTTCATACATGCTTATTTGAAGGTATGCGCTGGAGATTGCGGTGATTTTTAAAAATACAGAGGTCACGCTAGGGTTACAGTGAGAGAATTTCTAAATTTTCGAAAGGCAATACCCACTTTTACCTTGCGCAAATTGACCAGAGTATTAAAAAACCACAAATGACTTTGGAGTGATTATCAGGTGACGAAAATTGCCGGCTTAAAGCATTTGCAATGAAGAGATAAATAAAGAATGGGGGTCTAATACTCTAATGACAACACGAGAGAGGAATGGGCAAAACAAACATTTATCCGAGTTATAAGTTGTCAATGTGTCCACCTTCGCGGCTGACATAGCATTGCATGAGGAAGATTGTAGACAACACTGTCAAACGTAACATAGCAGGAAGAATCTGTTTAGCATCACATTTTATGTCATCTTTCACTTCTGACGCATCTCATGGACAAGGCGTATACACCTTAAAATTTAGATGATTCCAGAATTAGAACCCGATTGAGATCGAACGTTCTTAATGAACATGGATCTGCAAAACTGACTTGAGATGACTCTATCACCATGGTGTTGCTACAGCCATGGTCGAACACATCGTTCCACGGGGGAAGGAGCCCTATCTTGCATGCATACAATGTCACCAATAACATTTCGTATCTGCAATTCAGGAAAATCGTGAGTCTGCAACCTCCGACCCGCGGGCACGATGTGGTCCACAAAGCTTTTACTCCGGTCAGCGGAACATATCAAGAGCCAATATAAAAGATATATAAACCATGCAAAATCCCAGATAGTCGAGAAGGGGGAGCACAGTCGGACAGATTTTACTTTTTTAAAAAATACTTTCCTTTCTTTTAATTAAAACTAAAAATTAAATGCAAAACAATATTTAAGAAACTGTTAGTTTTCATTGTAATTTTTTTTGAGAATTTATCCTTATTTTATTCTTCGAAATAAAGTTAGTTTTCAAAACGTTCTCAAGTTGTCACATTGTCACCCTTGCGGAGCAGAATGCGACAGGGATTTGGTTAGAATGTAGCAATGAGTAACTTACGAAATCAGATTTGTTATGCATTACATTACAATTACTATAATTAAATACAGGTTGAGATAGTCAACACAGAAGATATGAAAGCAGTTTTTAGGTTACAAGTTTTAAAAATAGTTATAATGATGAAACGCATTTTATATTTGCAAAATTATTTGCTCGACAATGTTTGATGAATTTAAAATTGTAAAATAACATCAAAATAAACAGTAAACGGTACCAAAATGTTTGCAAAAGTTCATTTTATCATCAAAAAAGATCAAAGTCTACTAGAAATGAGAACTGTGTCAACCAGTACCGGATTTTTAGGTGTGGAAGCTCTGGGGAAACACAGATTTGGCCATGGAACCCTAATACTTTTAAAACAACAGTTAATGAACTTTTTCGACTACATGTGTGGTGAAGTGGGATCAGCGTTAACACAGCCTAGTGGTCCAGGGTTCGATTTCCGGTGGAGATAGGTTTTATTTTTGTGTAAATAAAATCTATTTCTTTATTCCTTGCCGTGTTTTGGACTCTAATACAACGTCAATATGGCTCACAACGGATCACATTCAGTGCCAGTAGTTTGCAAAATGTGCGCCAGAACCAGTTGCTTTGTATCTGAAACCTTTGGGGATGGAAATCGTGACGTTACTTTTTAATAATTCGTCGTTTATAGGAAATTTCAGCTAAAAATGTCTATTGTTCCGGATCCTGGGCTACAGCCCCGATTACCCTACCTTAAATCTGGCTCTGTGCGTCATTGTTCTTTCTACACCTCCATAAGCTATGAATTTGTATAGTGTGGTACACTGTGATATTTTATCCCAATCTGGATGTCCAATTTAACCCACACGAAGTTTTTTAAATATAAACTCAAAAGTTGTACAAAATTTATCAACATAACAAATATCATTCCATGCATGGAATTAAGAAAGTTTACGCCTAAATTAAAGCAAAAATTTTGATTATTGGATAATAATTTACTGCTCAAACCCAAAAAGCAAAACTGGTCTGATTTTTCCTTAGTAGAAACAAAAATGCCTGCAATTTCCCTACAAAATGAATTGTGATAGTGATTAGTTTGACAATCCTCTCTTGTCGGCGCACATTTAAATTTTGGTAAACTTGCATTAACGCTTAACGGAATTTTCATGTTTCTTTTTTTCAATCTGGCGATTTATTCATCGTCCACTGCTTCTAGCTCTCAGATCTATTGCCGGGTTGGCTTTTTGTGTCCTCACAAATTTTTCACTCACTTTACACTTTTGTCTCGGACTGAAAGGTTCACGCTTGTTTTTGCTATGCTACCAGCCACAGTTAAAATAATTCTTTATTATGTTTCAATGGAACTACATTGGAAGTCTATACTCATTTGCTTTCACTTTAAAGTGCATCGTTCCAGGGTATTGCACATGAAATGTTTACCATCTATGCGATCACACTAGTTCTACAAAAGCTTTATCTGCACCGCCGAACTTCGTCATATATGGGTTCACGTAAATAATGTAGTGGCGGAATTTCAAATAGCTAGCATACAAATTAAGAAATAGTAAATTTACACATATATCTACCGGACTGTTAGCAATTCGAAAATAACAAAAAATAAATGAGAAGAGGTTAGATCCTACTAAATGAATTACATTTTATAATTTTAATTCCGATTAAATTAAATAATTTCCGAATGAAAGATAATTCATTTCTCATTACAAATGATTAAGGGTGTCCCTTTTGAAAAATCATTATTACAACACTTGTGAACAGCTTTAAAAGCAAACTAATGATCTTGAAAATTCGAAAAACTAATAATGCTTCGTCACCAAATGCGCTATTGACTAACATTAATCGACAACTTATATATGCCTTATGCAACATCCAGAAAAAATTCTTAAGCACAAAAATTACCAGCAAAATGGGCCGAAGTGTTACCCATTTAGCGGAATATTAAGAAATTGCTAATGTTTAGTATTTTTCCCAAGTATTTCACACCTCATAGGCTCATTTTTTTAAAATAGTCCGCAGTGCAGCTTGCGAAGAGACATTCTAAATATTTCATAGTCTATAGCGTAGTTTAATTCTTTAAAGAGCTATTCAAAAGTTGCATTATTTCTTAAAAGGTCATTCTTAGTCACTTGAGAAACAACAAATGAACCTCCCCCCTCCCACACACACACTCACACACACTTTCAGAGCTAACAGATTTCTCCATTTACGCATTGACAGCAAAGTTTGACAACTCGTATCACTGCATGTACATTTCATTTTTTAAAATATATAATCACCTACTTTTTGTACTTATTTTTTGCGTTACTTTTAAAAGAAGGGGAAATCGCGAAAATAATGTTTCATCATTTGACAAAATATGAAAATGTTATGACGGACAAAATTACTGATGGTGATGCAACAGTTTTAAATTTATTTTACAAACACTTTCGTGAAAACTGATTTTTCTTTTAAAAATCCTAAAAATTTTCATTCTTGCTCTCATATTAGTTTTTATTAATGTTTGTATTTAGATGACGCTTTACGAATATGTTTTGGTGTCTCGTTATGAAATATTATTTAACATGAAATATCGGTGTTCCACGAAATTTTATTGTTTTCTTGCCTGTTACTAATAACTGCAGAAGGTGTTCGCCAGTTTGTGTCGGATTTTAGAAGGGATTTACAAGAAGAAAAATGTTGTAAACCACTGGCTGAGTCCCTCTTGCACTTTTATTTCGATCTGTGTTTTTATAATCCTTCTACAATCTTCGTAGCTGCATGACGCTGATAACATGAAATCAGATTAAATGAAGAGATATGGAAAATGATATGAAAAACTTCATGACCAGCATAGTTCTCACTGAGCCAGAGAATCTCTTTGCAATAATTGAGAGTAACGTCCCATCGCGTTGCTTTCAAAGAAACGAGGTAAAATAAAATCATACAGATTTTCATTGCATGGACTAGATGGAAAAGAGAAGTCAATTAAAAGTTTGCCTACGTAACGACGGCTTGTTTTCCTTGGACAAACTCAGATTCCAAATAATGAGGCCTTCAACTCAGTATTCTGAGACATTTTCATAATATTTTGCTAAATATAATTAAAAAGATTAAAAATTGCAAGAAATTCAGCTTCTATTTTATTTAATTAATATTTCTGAGTAAGTTTGATTTGCATTTCAAATATTTCTTTAATGTTTAGTGAACCTTAATCGCAAAGAACGGATTTCGACTGCATTTTCTCTCTTTCTGTAATTTCCCAACGGAGTTTTATGATTTCGATTTTTATGTCATCCCGTAATCCTAAAAATATGCACCGGTTGCTTTAAAATTTATATAATTTTTATGTAATGCTATTGAAAGTACCGTATACCTCATTAAGAATTGTGTAGAAAGCGTTTATAATTCCGTTACAGGAATATCGAAAAAATTCCAGTACCAGGGATGGACGCGAGACGAAAAATTAGAGTCTCGCGTCTCGCAAAACAGCCGAAAAACTTTGTCGCGTCTCGCAAAAATCCCTATATCATAATGTTAAAAATGTTTGTCTCGTCTCGCATAAAAGCTGTAAATTTATGTCTCGTCTCGCAAAAAGTCGTCTCGTGTCTATCCCTAATCCAGTACATTACTCTCTATGGGTAATCATTGTTGAGTTCTTTAGAGACGTTCATCAGCTTCCATCAAAATGCTATTAATATATATGTTACGTATTACCAAGCAAAAAATGAACTCTATGGAAAATCTGCATGTAACATTTATAGCTCTTAAATAGGAGCAGGTGAATTAAATGAATATGTATATAGACATATATAAAATGTTAGTGTTCTATAAAAGGATTGCAATATTAATTAAAATCCTTTTACAGCTACTTACAAATTTTTTTTGAGATTAAGTCCAAAATCTTGGCAAGTTTGATTAAGATAAATTTGTCATTCATCAGTGCATCGCCAAATTTGGGGGGAAAAACACAAAACAGAGATGAGTAGGAAAGTGTTTTATAAACAGTGTATTTGACAAAATTTATCTTTCTCGTTTTTGACTGACTCTTTCACTTTTCAAACTAGGAAATTGCAATTTATAGCAAAAATGGTAGTTTTCTTACAATTTAAAAGCCTTCCCTTGAACGAATGTTATGGGCAAAACTATGAATGTGTTCAAATCTGACGAATTTCCACTGTGTGTTTTTCCTCCTAATTATCAAAGTTTTGAGCAGAGAATTTAGTATTTTTTTTTATTCTAATAAAATGGCTGATAAATTTAGAAATCAAAATTAACAGTTTTAGAACACCTTGAAACAAATGTACTCTAGTATTTGAATATGATATACCTTTGAATATAATATTCTTTGAATATTGAATTTAAGACTGATTTCATAAAAAATATGTACTTGCCTTTAAAAACCTGAGTACGTTTTTTCCCCTAGCGTTTAGAAGAAACCCACATATACATTTGATGATCATTCATTTTACTCATGAAAAATGTACGATTTCCATCAGATAAATTCACAAGAAAAACTCTCTGAAAGGACACCGTCCTGAAACTAGCATAGGAGATAAAAATCAAAAGATTCCCTTTTCAAGGAAAAAAAATCACACAATCGGAGGACAAAAAATTATATCATTACAAAGTGAATCAAAAGTAAGTGTAATGCTGAGTTGACAAAGCCCTGGAGGTCGACAAAGTTCTTAACTTGTAGGTTATTATAGAGATAGGACTTTTCTTTAAACTTATTATTTTTCTGAGGGTCTTTTAAATTTTTATCCTTATGATCTAATAAGCTTTAGTTTCCGCTGATAAAGATTATTAAGCTAATGTCTGTAATATTGAAACTTGATTACTTTGCAAAATTTGTGTGAGCAAAGTAAAATCTATTAATAAGTGAACATTTAAATTTAAATAACCATCTCGTTTCAAAATTCTATTCTATTAAGAACTAATGTGTTTTAAGCATGAAACTATGGTTGCGTGGTAATCGAACCATAATTTCTTAAAAACATAAATAAAGAAAATTTCTTGAAAAGTGAAGCATGCTGTACAAGGAACTGGAAGAAATATAAGATTTTATGTGGTCGAATGAAACCTCACTTAATTCCATCAAGCTAATAGGGGCCATTCATAAACTCTTTTTCAATTTTAAATTTAAAACAAATTATATTTTTCATTAATGAACAGTTTTTCATCATACTTTATCAAATTTCTTTAATTCTTTTCTTAATCAAAAAAGGAAAATATTAAAGTAAACTTTTTAAAAAGAAATGTCCAGTTTTGGTGATTTCATTGCCATATTAAACCGCACTATTTAAAAGCTGAATGGGACAATTTTAGGAATTCATGCACTGCATACTAACACATATTCCGTTATGACTGCATTTAAAATATATTACGGGACATTTCCAAGTCTTTGTACATAATTTTATTTCCACATTTAATATATTTTACATTGGCTAATTTGTTTCCATGTAATTCCAACAAGGATTCATAAAAAATATTTAGCATTCAAATATTTAACAGCTGCAACAAAAAGCAAACACATGGATACCGATTAAGAACCAAAATAGCATTTTCGCTAAAGTTTGCCCAAGGAATTCACTTTCGACGGAATACGTGACTGAGTAATTTCAGCGTGTAAAATTATTTGCAGTTTAATTTGATGAGCTACATATTTATGTATCCGATCTGAATGCAGCCCACGAGACCCTTTTCGATTTATATCAAAAGCAAAAATCAGAAGTAAATTGCAAAGCAGCGATTTGTGCTTTACGTGATCAGGAAAACAAAATTGCTGAGAGCACCATTTATTTAGCTGTCAATATAGAAATGTACTTTTATTTTACTTTTATTTTTTTGCTTTATTAGCGTGATTTTACTTAGAGAGCTTTTAACAAAACGTAATTTCGAAAATCACCCGGTTATCTGGGTATATAGATCGATAGTGTTTAGTTTTGCTTCAGATCTATTGCATACATTAAGGACGGCATTTTTATATATCACGGTTGTTCTTTCCATTACTCTGATCCTGGTACAGTTAAAAACTTATATATATATATTATTTTTTTCCGAATCATTTTTATAAACTAATTTGTTAAATTAGAGGATTCGGCTAAGAAATTCTAAAAATCTATTATAAATTTCCTTTTTGATGCTTCTTTAGTTATTTTTTTATTCCGAAAACGTTTATTTTCCAAACTCTTATTTTATTTATTCATAAGGAAAACAATAAAAAAAAACTGTTCCTTAAATTTAGGGTGTACCTTCGTTTATGAAATAAAGATTTTTTGTCCTGTATATCCTTTCATCTTTTTCTTTTTTAATTTAAACACTCAGAAAAAAATCTTACAATTAAGACTGTATTAATCAGCGCTGAATCGTATCGGAAGTTGTACCTTTAATGTAGCGCGTGTCGGTGGTCCGTGTTTTCAGTTGTGCATCATTCAAGCATTTTTTTTTAAATTAAACCCATTACACATACACTCTAAATTCATTTTATTTGAACGTAAGTACATTCACTTCGAAAATTTAAGAACAGAGAGGAAAATATCAATTTTCGTAAGTTAATATGAATTACAGAAGCTGAAATTTGCTACAAAGGAAGAAGGAAGTACACAAAAGCCAAGGACAGTTTCGTGTCAAGAAATATGCAAAACAGGCAGTTGTATAAGAAGTCGGCTTTGTGAAGCGTTAAAGGAGTTGCATGTAAGTGCTGATGACAAATATTTAGAACATTCGTAAGATTTAATTTCAAGCTAGAAGTGTCTCCATGGCTTCCAGAAAATGAATGGAAGATTGTGAGCACTGGCGGGCTGTCGGGCGCATTGAAGCAAGACAGTCTATCACAGATTTTGCTCTTTTCTTCGGCGTTCATCATCCGTCGTTTCACGATTATGGAAACAATTTCAAACCCGCCAAACCGATGTCCGCAGACCTGTAGCTGGTAGTCCAAGGGCTACGTCCCCCGCGGTAGATCGATAATTGCTGTTGCATTCAAGAGGAAGCAAAGATCGGCTTCTACACGTGTGACATCTGTGGTTGCAGCGGCCATTGGTAAGACGATGTCTTCCACTTTGAAACGTGTCCGATTGGGGCAACGTAATGTTCACATATGAGTCCAGATTTGCCATAAAATCCGACGAAAAGCGTATAAGGGTATGAAGGAAACAAGGCACACGTAAGCGGCCAGAGAACATCACCGAACATCATGCATTCCGCGGTGTTAGCATCATGAAGCAGAGATTTTATTTGGATATCGCACCGACCTGCACATCTACAGGCGTGGCTTTATGACGGCTGAACTATATGGAGATGAAATCCTGGACCCCATTTTGAGACTTCTTTTGGCACTTCTTTCGCTTTAATGGACGATAATGCGCTTCCCTATAGATCTTCCATTGTTGAAGATTTTCTAGAGAGTGAGGGGATTGCGCGTATGGAGTGGCCGGTTTACTGTCGGGACCTTAATCCAACTGAAAATGTTTGGAATGCCCTCGGCAGCCTCCATCCAAGTATACTGCCTCTCATGATGTATTTGACCTTCTCAACTGCTTGTACTTCAACCAGTAATGCACAACGAAGTCGCATTATCATTGCTTAAATGCGTTTCTAGAGTAAATAAAATAAAATAATTCATTTCATAAGTCATGGGCATTATTTTTTTCTTAAGAGTCATCTTTTATGTAAGTTTCAACGAGAGAAAGAAAAGCAATTGATAGGTTTATTAATTTTGCTAACGTATTAGTCCATTTTGGAATCACAAATGCCTTATTCAACATCCTTTCGAGCAATCCTGAATATATACCGAAATGTAAAATTAAAACATAAATCATTCCGATTTAATAAGGATGTTATTACATATTTTAATTAGTGTAGCTGATTTGAAAACTTTAAATTAATGCTTGGACAAACTAGCATTGTTTTTATTGATAGAATTCTAAACTAAAAAAATATGTTTGAAAGTTAAAAAATATCCATTGCATGCGATACTTTCCGATTTAATAAGGATGTTATTACATATTTTAATTAGTGTAGCTGATTTGAAAACTTTAAATTAATGCTTGGACAAACTAGCATTGTTTTTATTGATAGAATTCTAAACTAAAAAAATATGTTTGAAAGTTAAAAAATATCCATTGCATGCGATACTTTTGAAAGAAATATGGCTAGCATAAATAATAAGTATACAAGCTGTTCCATATGAAATGTATTGCGCATATCTGTTTCCAAAGTATACGATATTGGTGAGATATATTGAAAACCTATTTGTTATCAGAATGTATATCTTGAAGAAATGCTTGGAATATGTGTCTGTGAGTCAAATCCATAAGTAAAGTTATTCATGTACCGTTAAAACGGTTCGCAGAGTTTACTCGTGCAGAATAACAAGGCAATAAACAAAACGCGTAGCAATTTAATAATAAACATTTTTGTTTGTGCTGTAAGAAAGCATATATGTCAACATAATATTTATTTATAATCCATGTAAAATTTAAAAACACATCTGACCCATCACCATATATCAAAATATACACAGTTCACAAATTCAAAAATTGGTATGTATGATATTCTTGGATTTTAGTGGCTCACAAGAAAATGATTTGTTATTTAAAATCTAGTTACAACGCGTGTACGACAGCACAAATATTAAGCGAATATTTTCACTAAACAACCAGTGCAAAATATACGTACAGTGGTATTATCTATTACAATAACGGTGCGATATAATGATATTTAGTTTGGTACTAGTTGAGTTCTTATTTACTCAATTTTAACTTGTCTACAACGTAAAAAAAAAATACCCGCAGAAGTCCATAGCGACTATTTTAGGTCTTATCACTCCCAATACATTGTAAGGGAGCGAAATAAGTCAATGAAATTATTTTAAAATGAAACATGTTATGTGATTGGATTTTCGGAAGTTGGAATTGCTGTAGAAGTGTATACAGTTCCTAAATAGTTAAAAGAAAGCTACATTCCTTGAATGAAAAAGAAATGATAATGTACTTTTTTTTTAAATCCCTGAAAAAGAACCCTTTTTAGCCATAAGTGTATAGAAAGGCTCATCAAAACGTTTTTATCATTCAATGTTGAGGAATTTCTCCCGGATCACTTTACGAATGAACGTATTGCACTGTAACCGTAGCCTAAGCATCTTTTTAAAGCACGAAGATCCAATTCTATTATTGCTTTAAACTGTGAGTACTTGTACGTATTGTGTGTAGTGTAATAAAATGTCATGTTACAATGTAATTCGTGTAGTTTAACAAATAAGTTACAGAATTTCAACAATGATGAATTGCCTAAAACGATATTTACTTTAGATCCTTATACTCAGGTTACACTGTATTCCATTAAATCTCCTTATTTTCTTATATATCGTATATCCAATAAATAATACGATACATCAGTGTAAATTCCTAAATGTGCAGTATATTTTAACTTTTTCCGCACATGGCAAGCATTCATAATCAGTTTTAGCTATGGATTATAAATTTTGTCACCTTCATTTTTTAACGATAACTCTTAACTGAGAAAGTACTCAATTCCCAAATGTAGCACAGAACAAAAGATTTATTTGCTTTAACAGGTTAGAGTAAAAAAATATACATATATTAAAAAAGCATATATTACATCTTAATTCAGAAAAAAGAAATACAATGCTCATTACATTTTTCCGTTGCGTAACTACGACATAAACGAACAGAAAATACCATGTACTGCGTACGAACAAACAATAAAACCTCATTACCCGATCAATAAGTGAATCTTTTGTTTAAGTAGCACCATTTAATGTATCTCGATCTTTTACGATCTCTGACCATCCAATTAAATAGCACTTTCATCCCTTCTTCCCTGTACTTACCGAAGGCATTCTTCCCCCCCCCCTTACTTTATTCAAGCGGTCCTTTCCCTTAAATGTTTTATCTTGTTTTTTAGAAAGACGAATAGCAATGTAATTTCGATTACATGACAGAGCATGCATTTTCATGAGATATAAGCTTAGAGATCATTAACTGTCCAGGGAAGTTCTTGCTGATCGATAATTCTTTTTTTTTTATGGCCGTCTTTCAAATAGCTGTAAATGATACGAATGGCTAATAACTCAGCGGGAAAAATAAATAGCTTCAATAAATTATACATTTACTTGTGCGCTTCATGAATTTATGATTATTGAATTTTAAAAAATGAATAAATATAAAGTTTCATAAAGGAAATGAAGTCAAAGAGGGAATTTATTTATTTTTTATCCTGTTAAAAAATGTGTCAACATTTTTATCAATTGAAAATTTATTAAAATAAATTTGAGACTTTTTTAGGAACAAAGCAGCAGATAGTTGATGTAGAATTAACTATATACTATTTTAATGCATTTTGGTGTCTATTTAGCTTCATAAACCATTTTTACTTGTGTAAAATTACTTTTTTTGCTGCATTAACATGAAAATTTAAATACTTGGGAGCCGAAAAAAAGAATAGATATATATAGAAAAAAGATTGCATTCAAATCATATATACCCATTCTGCTGGAGCTTATTTTGCATTCGATACGTATCTTTTGTATTCATCGAAACGTATATGTTTATTTTCTAATGGCAGAATGATATGTCATGTTCTTTTTCGATCCGAAATATAATTTGAACGTTTCTTATCATTCTCTTTCCTGATTAGAATGATTAGAACAAATAAAGTACTTAAACTTCATATAATTAATTTCTTTCGGTGCTGAACTCAATTTGTTTTAAGACAGAATAACCCTATTTTCTTCCCGTTTTCAGTGCTAACATTCACATGCCGATTTCTTTAACTGTCTCGACATATTTCCTTAATGTACACTTAGGTGCAATAAAACTAAGTTCTCACTTAGCGAGCTGCAGAGTTTACGAGTGCCTTTTGTCAACTTATTTCCATCCATGTCTTTTCCTCTTCTTTATGTTGAGCGGACGTGTTTTGCAAATCGGCGTTTATAATCTCCTTATGAATCGCACACTTTTTTCAGTTTTGTTAAGAGTTTGATGCTGAACTAATTACAGCACAAACTTTGTCACTACTGTTTTCTGAAATGAATAAATTTCAGTACTTTGCCAGTCTGAGGATTAAATCTAAAGCCGAAACGGTAAGTGTATAAGTAAATAACAAACAGATCAATTTGGAAAACAAAGACTCCTTGAATAATGTCTTCAGTAGAATGATTTGCATAAAAATGGTGATATGACTTCTGTTTTCACGTCTAGAGAAAGAAACAATTTTATAATGTAATATAAGGACTAAGTCGTAAGAGATATACCGGCAGTTTAATAAATAAGCACAAAACAATAAAAACAAACAATAATATATACTGCAGGATGGTTGTTTTACATGTGACAACTGTACTATGTTTTTATTACCATACTTATGATACTCATATTTTTAATTATTTACCAATATTTTAAATTCTAGAATTGTGACCGTCTTCGACTTTAGTGCGAAATTTATTATTTTTTTTAATCATCATGAGACAAATTTAAGCGTTCACGACTTTTATTTTTCATGGTTAAGTGTTACTAGAAGTGTTGATACTATGGATGACTAATTGTGTATTTTTTTAACCTGTGATGGGCGTTTGAGAAAAATTTAAAAAAAATTCTAGGGCAAATACTAACAGTTTATATGTTGTCCGTTTCAAATCTTGTATCAGCTGCTCATACGAATTCAAATGTAATAATAAAATTTAATTCAATCAGTTGAATGAAAATGAATGAACTTCAAATATTGAAGGGTATTGCCATCTCATTTTTTTACTTTTCACATAGTGAAAAAAAAATTTATCGATGGTTATCAGTAAAATATGGAAACGGGAGAAAACAGTCTAAAACAAGATGAAACATGTGGTGGATTTGATTTTGTTATGATTAAAATTTGATGAAAACTAAGGCCAAAGATGATCGTACAGTGGTACTTTGCCGCGCATAACCTGCCTGGCAAGTACTCCTAGGATTACGCTGAAAAAAGGAAAATGATTGACATACACCTAAACACTAAAAAAACTAAAGACTCTATGAACTGCAAATAAATTCCATTTATTCTTAGTCATTCCAATAATATTAATTAAAAGACGATATTGAAATAATTTTAAAATCATAACATGTCTGGGGAGATGTGGTTTTGGAGGATAAGGGATATCCACAAAAGGTTTGAGACAATATTAGACAATAATAGTTTGAATATTCACCATTAGGATGAGGTAGCCAACTTTACACAGGGCACGATCGACGCGTGCACTATTGGGACCGTTTCCTTTCTCTTAAGCCATCATCAAGCAACACCGATTCCTTGTTTTTTTGAACACAACTCCATCACTCTGATTCGAAGCACACACTCATTTTTTAAGCCCTTTCGTCCTCTCTTGTCACACACTTTTTCCAAACTCTCTCCTGCTTCTCTGGAGCACACTCGTCCTGTCGTCTTTTTTTTTTTCACGGGGCTGTTTCCTTTTTTCTTACCCCCTCTTACATCATTGGCTGGAGTTTCTGATTTGTTCGTTTCGGGGAATTAATGCATCCCCTCGTCGAATCCCGGACATGTAGGTGTGACATCGGGGAATATACCCCGCAAAATTTGCATATCATTTTCGGCCATAAATATTTTAACGTTGACAGTTCATTGTGCTATAATGTCCAGACTGTCCATTGCCTGGCGCCTCTTCTAATTTACTGTCCACTTGTGTGGTCTTCCCATGGAAACAGTCTCAAAATTATATTTTACTGCTGTTTTCACTCCACCACATCTCTCCCCCGTGTACATAAAAAAAACAAGAAAAAAAATATTCAATGTCCACAGTCACTAGTTCATTACACGTAGCTACACATGTGCTACGTTTTAAAATTCGGCACTTGTCCTGTATAGTCCATGCGATATAGTCCATCATACGTAGCTAATTATGTGCTACGTTCTACCGTTTAGTAGTTGGAGTTTAGTCCATACACAATAGTCCATCACGCGTAGCTACACACGGCGAAAGTCTCAGTTGTGATACATTTGTTGTCCCGTTGTGTCTCAAGCATTTTGTGGTTTCACGTGCACATTTTCGTTTTCCTATGCGGCTTTGCTTTGTCAGATTTTGTTAAATCTGGCAGTATCGATAATGTTTCCGAACCACTTTGCATTAATAACATTACTAAGTTACCTTTGTATCTTGTTTCTCAATTTCTTCAAAATAATATATTGTACACCAATGGGATTGTATACATATTATTATGTTTAATCACACATTCTGTACCAACATGTATCATATTTATATTATTAGAGATGGATATATATATATTAAGAATAACATACAATATCATGTGTGTCTATCACTTGTTATACATATATATTTATCTGCATATCATAAAAAATACTCGTTTTCCTTCCCTTTTTTTTTTAAATTTATTATTATTTTTTTTTCTTTTTTTTTTCTTTTGCTCAGACATGGGATTCATTCCTATATTGCACACCCTTTTATTTATACGGTAAACCTCACGTACAACTGTTCAAAAATATCTAGCCATAATCATCGATGCGTTCTTATTTATTCATTCAATTTATTCCTAAATTGCCGCGTCTCTTCCTGTGAAAAAGTTTCACTGCTAAACCCGTGCGTTCTGGAACTACTCTCTCTCCTCTTTTATTCCTTTTAAGCAGATCCTTCCGGCTGCGAAACTGTTTGTCGCTTGACAATCGGGACTCATGGTTGAAATTTTCGGTTTTTCACTGCGTACAATACATCCGCGCGTTTGGAAAAGGGGGAAACTGTAGCTGGACGACTCAACTCGTGCTGCAACCGGTTTTCTACGGCGCGAGGAGTGACTCGGCACATTTTTCGCCTGTGTTCTTTTAGGATGTCAACGTCGCATAGAGGTAAGTGATTGTTATTTAATTATTTTGTTAATGAAAGCTTATGCCCCCTGTTAAGTGTATAATTTTGTAAAGAGAAATAAACTTAACGTTACTATTCTTACGCATTATTTTGTAAAGAGACGTTCTGCATGTCAAGTCCATGCGGTCTGATATGTTATTATTATGTGAAATCCTTATGTTTACTTTAAAATGAATAGTCTCTACAATTATTCTAGAGCGCGTCCTCATCGTGGCTATTGCCTGCAATTGCCCGATAAGTACCAAAATCCAAGGGGAAATCTGCAGCTTTCCGTCCCATGTACTCTGGTGACGCAACTCAATAATTTTATTCTAACTTGTATTAATTAAAATTTGATTAGTAAAATTACTGTACTATGTATTTGTCTCGCCTATAGCTGTATGTCCGGTATTTATTTATATGCATATTTTTGCCTTTTCATGTTGCCCTTCTCTTGCATCCTATGCGTGACGTCATGCCGCAAATCCGAACGAACGACTCGCCCCCATGGGAATGACTCCCTGCCGGTTTGTTTACCAACAGCAAAAGCCACACGACAACACCAGCTGATGCATTTTACTTTTTTTTTTTTTTTTTTACATATGTATGTGCGTGCCTGTTATCTTATTGCTTGCTATTATTATTAACATTATTATATTTTGTCCGTCTCTTTTTTTTTTTTTTTTTGTTGTTGTTGTTAATATTTCCTTCATTTTCAGCTTAGCTTTTCTGCAATGCACAAGGTTACACGGGATATCCCTTTTGATTATATATCATGTCATTATTACTATGATTCTTATTATTATTACTGTTATGATTCGCTAAATTCAATTGCCTTCCAGGTCGCGTTTTTCTTTTTTCCTATCAGTTTTGTAATTCTTGTCTTCGGTTTTCCTTTCACAGAAATCCCAAGCAGTTAATCAGCGATTCACGCAATTGAAAATCAACACTCTGGACGCACAACTCGGCCGCTGGTAAGAACCCTTTTTTTTTAGAATTTTTTTTTTTATGTTTGTGCTGTTTCTCGCCTCTTCCGGGAGCGGTTGCGTAACCAATAACCATTTGTGGGGGTTTTTGACTCGTCAGAGTCTGTTTCTTGTGTCTGGGGTTTTACCCGAAAAATGAGGTTTTTATGCACTTTTTTCTCTTCTACATGAGGTTTATTCACCTCTTTAAGTAACAAATTATTATTACGAAATAGTTTCATTATCCTATAAGGGCCGGTAAAAATGGGGTCAAATTTACACTTCTTGTGCATATTTCTCATGTATACCAAATCCCCTATATGGATTGGAGTATGTTTAGCTGGTTTTTCTAAGTTCTGCGGTTTAGCCGCTTTTTCTTGAAATATCCAGGCCTGTTGTCAGTTATTTAAATTCTGCTTAATTAATTTGTCCACAAATATTTGTAGTTCCTCCTGGGACCATTCTGATTCGAAAATATTTTGTCCCTGTACGTCAGTTGTAATGTCCAGGGGTATTTTAATGTCACGACCCAGAAATAGTAACGCCGGCGGAAAATTCGTCGCCCTGTGTTTAGAGGCGTTGTAATAGAGCTGCGCGCATACACTTGCATCTTCCCATTCAAAAGTGTTCTCTGCTATGCATCGAATACACTGCTGAAGCGTGCCTTGTGCGCGTTCTACCGTCCCATTCGATTGTGGGTGGTAGATCGACGAAAAACGACTCTCCATATTGAGAGATTTTAAAAAACTTTTTAATTCCTTTGATCTAAATTGAGGTCCGTTATCCGATATAATCGTATCTGGAAGCCCAAAACGAGAAAAATGACTTTGTAAACATTTAACTATTTGATCTGCAGTGATTTTTCTACATGGAAATAATTCTATATACCTTGAGAAACTATCAATTATGGTAAAAAAAAAACAATTGCCTCTGACACTGCGAGGCAGCTTCCCAACAATATCTATATGGAGGAATTTTCCTGGCATTGTTGCTCGGGCCATTTTTTGTCTCGCCGTAGCGGAAATGTGCCTGTTTTTGAATTGCGCACATCTGTGACAGTTATCGATGAACGTCTTTACGTCGTCAAATAAGTTGCCCCAAGTGTAGTATTTTTTGATAAAGTCTATCGTTTTTTGTCTGCCGAAATGTGTTGCGTGTGCAATTTTGATCACGGACTGTTTTAAAGATTGAGGGATCACGATCAAATCTATTCCTGCCCTCTCTCACGTGGCTTTTTCCCTATAACGAAGAATTCCGTGTGTATCGAGATAGTAATTTTTGAATTTAGGACTTTTAGGGGGTTTTTCGCGGACGTGTGGTATTATTTTGTTCAATAATTCATCCTTTTGTTGTTCTTGTTTTATTTTTTCGGTCGTTAAATCCTTCTTCCCTTCGAAGATTTGTGCCGTTATGTTATTTACCTGTTCTTCTTGTAAGATGTATCGGGACAAATAATCCGCGGGGTTTTCCTCACCCTTTATATGTTGAAATTTAAACGTAAATTCACTTAAAAATAATAGCCACCTTGCGGTAATATCGGATTGCTGCGTTAGATCTAAATGGTATTTCAATGATTTCGCGTCACTAATTAATACAAACTCATGGTTCCATAAATAATTGCGAAAATGTCTCACCGCTTCATAAATTGCCATTAGTTCCAGTTTAAGAGATGAGCATCGTTTTTCCGCATTTTTTAAAATTCTGCTAAAAAATTTGACTGGTGTTCTGCCTTCTGGCCGATCCTGCATTAAAATACCATTAATGGCCGTGTTGGATGCATCGGTTGCTAACAGGAATGGTTTTGCAAAATCAATTTTGGTAATTCTTGGTTTTTCTAAAATGATCTGTTGTATGTTCGCGAAACTCGCCTGACACTCTTCCGACCATTCACATTTTTTGGTCTTTCTTGTGAGTTGCACAATCGGTGCAATAATTTGGGAATATTGTGGAATAATCGTTCTGAAGTAATTTGTCATCCCTAAAAATGATTGAATCTCCTTAACTGACTTAGGGGTTTTAAATTTTGTAATTTTTACGATGTTTTTTTGGTCTGGGGAAATCCCTACTTCGTCCACTTGGAATCCTAAACATGTGATATTTTTTCGGGCTATTTTGATTTTTGACGGGTCCAATGTTAAATTAAACTGTTTGAGCTTTTGGAATATTAAAGACATTTTTTCCCATAATTCTTCGAGGGAATTAGCTGGTATAATTATATCGTCTAGGTAGAAATTTATCTTCGTTTCTCTCATACCTCCCAGCACCGTATTCATGAGTTGGGAGAAATAACTGGCGCTGTTTCGCAAGCCAAAGGGTAGTCTCGTGTGTCTAAAATTTCCTCGGTGGGTAATTATTGCACATTTCTCTCGCTCTGCCTCCGGTAATGCTATTTGAGAAAACGCAGATTTAAGATCCATAGTCGTGTACCATTTGAATCCGGCAACTTCTTGTAAGATATCTTCAATATGTGGGATATATGTTTTAAAAGGTTCAGTGATATTATTCAATAATCGAAAATCTGTCGCCATTCGGTATTTAGGGGTTTTATTTTCCTCACTTGTTTGCTTTTTAACAAAGATTATTGGGAACGCGTAACCCCCGTCGGATGGTTCGAGTATACCCGCTTCTAATAGCTCGTCTATTTCGCGGTCTGCGAGCGTTTTCATGTTTTGCGGTATTGGATACGGACTACATTGGATAGGGTAATTGTGGGCTAATTTGATTTGCGGTTTCACAGCGTCTGTCACTCCTAATGTTTTATAAGGGGTAGAGAATACCTGATAGTTTTCTTGTAGCATTTTTTGAAATATACGCTGTTGGTCTTCCGGTAAATGATCTAAATCAAAAGTCGCCTCTTCGAATTCCTTTTTTCTCAAGTTTAGGATATTGTCCCTATCATTAGTTGTTTGTGCACAATAATTCATTCCTACTTCTGTATCTTGTGATGACTCCCTTATCTGCCGAACGTTCTGCGGTTCTATGATTTTCGCGACTTTCATGTTTTTTTGTAAATGTTTCGTGGTGTTGGTGTTATTTTCGAAAATCATTTGTAACGACTTATCTGTTTTTTGTTGGATGATGCATATCTGTTCTTTTTGGAATTTGGGTATGACTTGAATGTTGCTTTCATTTTGTTGCTTTTCAATAGGTCGATCTGTTTTTAAATTCACTACTTTTGTGTCCGCGGGCGGAATCAGTACTTTCCGTACTATTCGAATGAAATTATTAATCTCCTCCGTCTTATCATTTTCTTCACTTAGCTCCGTATTTTTGGTCTCTGATTTATTAATTGGAATTTCTTCATTATTTATTGTTATGCTATTTTGTTTCGTGTTTAAAATTACTTTATTATTAATCATGAAGTCGTAACCTAATATGATTGGGTATTGTGGGTTCATTGCGAAGTTTGCCACGAAAAAGTTGTTATTGCATTTTTTATGCCCTATTTTAAATGAAAACTTCACGGCCTTTAGAAAAGGTACAGTTTGTTGTGTCACAGATTTTATTGTTACCTGTCTGGAAATAAAGTTTATCTTTATTTTATTTTTTATTCCTTCAAATATTTCGTTATTTATTAAACTAATTCCTGCTCCTGAATCAATGAGTGCATCATATTCTTCATCCCCAATGTTAAGCGTTACTAGTGGTAATTTAATTATATTGTGCTCGTTGTCACTCACCGACATTATATACCTATGGTTCTCTTGTTGTTTTTGTTTATTATCATTTATTTCTTTCGTACTATTTTGTGCTTCTATCATTTGATTTTTATTTTTGTTTTTATGGTCAATATTTACCTTGGTAGCCTCGAGTTTTGTTCTATGGGATCCCAACCTCTGATTATTATTTATCTGTTGCCTCTGGGACCCCTGTATGAGTTTAAATTCTTATAGTCCCTGTTTCCATTGTTGTTCGTTCTGCGGAAATTTGGTTGCTGTCGACCGTCCGCGGGAATTCTTTCCCAGCATGTCTGAGCGGAGTGGTTCGACTTTCCGCATATTTGGCAGATAATTGAAACTTGTTTATAACTACTATTATGTTGATTAACTGGTTGCCTTCTATTTCGGGGATTGAACCAGAAGTCTGTGTCTGTGTGATTTTGTTTTTTACAAAATGAGCATGATTTCAATGTATTAGATTTTTCATTCACTTGAGAAGTCTCGAGTGCCTGAATTTTACTCTCAAACTCTTTTATTTTATCTTTTAATTGCGCGATTTCTAAGTCCTTCAATAGACCAGTAACGTCTGATTTCTGTACTTCAATATTGTTTATGTCCTCTTCTTCATTAAAAATTCTCTCCAGCCTGATTGCCAACTCAACCGCCTCGTCAAAGTGTTTTATGTTTTCTTTTAAAATTTCTCTTCTAATTTCCGGACGTACTGCTTCCGTGAATTTCGCGAGCATGATGTGGTTCTTTATCCTATATGTTTCCTCTGACGGCTTATCGATCCCTAAAAATGCTTCAGTCTTTTCAGAAATTATGTCCCTTAGTTGTATAATCGATGTTTTCGGGGTTTGCCTAATTGCATTAAATTCCGCGTGAACTTCCGAAGCTGATTTTATTTCCCTAAATCTTTGGAGAATCGCTTTTTTCAGGTATTCGTAATTGTTTCCGTCTTTCGTCTATTTTAGACCTAGTATAAATGCTTTTGCCTTACCTTTGAGGCATGTCTTTAAAATTATGCCTTTCTGCTCATTTGACCAATCGGTGAGAGCAGCTACGTTTTCAAATTCGCTGAAAAATTGCTTTGGGTTCTCGAGAGTATTGGCCGAATATCGGGGCAATAGAGGGATTAGTCCCGTGTCTGGCGTTTTGTTATGCTGGCTTTGTGCCGAACTTTGGGTATTTCGATTCCTAAGAGACTCTGGCGAATCCTGTCTAACTCTGGGACGAACCATTTTTTTTTTCTTACTTATAAATAATATTTAATCAAATAAATATTTACAGATACTATTTTACCTATTTTAACACTATATGTTCCGTTACCTTATACATATATAAAATGCACTTTGACACTTTCAACATACACATAAATGAAAAATATTGTACATGAATACATACATATTAAGCAACTACTCAATTGTTCAGTGATTACTCAATTCAATTGTTCAGTTCTACTGATTGTTGCATAATATTCCATCAACAAAATATTTATTTATTTATTTTATTTATTTACTTAATTTTATTCATTGTATTCTTTCCATATGTCAATATGTTGGTATGACTATAAACTATCTTATTCACAACATTCTTTCTATTAGAGAAATTAATTGTTTTAACAAAAATACCTTCTTTGTCACCTTTAAAATCAAAGTTCTTTCGGTTTTTTTTTTTTTTTGCAGCAGTATATTTACACTTACAAAACACAAATAAAATATTCAAACAATATCAATGCATGTTTTTTTTTTTTTTTTTTTTTGAAACTGAGAAACAAGATAGTAACCTCATTATTATGATGCATAATTTCTCTCCCAGACTTTGTTTTATTTTTGAAAAATCTACTATATATATTTTTATTATTATTATTATTATTATTAATTTAAATATCATTTTAGTTACTAGGAGTACATAAAATTGCCCTTTTTCTACGGCACCATTATGTGGTGGCTTGGATTTTGTTATGATTAAAATTTGATGAAAACTAAGGCCAAAGATGATCGTACAGTGGTACTGTGCCGCGCATAACCTGCCTGGTAAGTACTCCTAGGATTACGCTGAAAAAAGGAAAATGATTGACATACACCTAAACACTAAAAAAACTAAAGACTCTATGAACTGCAAATAAATTCCATTTATTCTTAGTCATTCCAATAATATTAATTAAAAGACGATATTGAAATAATTTTAAAATCATAACATGTCTGGGGAGATGTGGTTTTGGAGGATAAGGGGTATCCACAAAAGGTTTGAGACACTATTAGAAAATAATAGTTTGAATATTCACCATTATGATGAGGTAGCCATCTTTACGCAGGGCACGATCGACGCGTGCACTATTGGGACCGCTTTCTTTCTCTTAAGCCATCACCAAGCAACACCGATTCCTTGTTTTTTTGAACACAACTCCATCACTCTGATTCGAAGCACACACTGATTTTTTAAGCCCTTTCGTCCTCTCTTGTCACACACTTTCTCCAAACTCTCTTCTGCTTCTCTGGAGCACACTCGTCCTGTCGTCTTTTTTTTTTCTCCACGGGCTGTTTCCTTTTTTCTTACCCCCTCTTACATCATTGGCTGGAGTTTCTGATTTGTTCGTATGGGGGAATTAATGCATCCCCTCGTCGAATCCCGGACATGTAGGTGTGACATCGGGGAATATACCCCGCTAAATTTGCATATCATTTTCGGCCATAAATATTTTAACGTTGACAGTTCATTGTTCTATAATGTCCAGACTGTCCATTGCCTGGCGCCTCTTCTAATTTACTGTCCACTTGTGTGGTCTTCCCATGGAAACAGTCTCAAAATTATATTTTACTGCTGTTTTCACTCCACCACAAAACACAGTAATTTTGCTAACAAAATACAATAGCTATCTGTGTCAGCAAGAGGTTCAAGTGTCTGCTAAGTGCAGCATGAAACCCAAATTTACCTTCATTGTCTTCGAAATAAACACTTTCAAAAAACAAAGAAACAGCCTACCGAAGAATCTTTTATTCTAATTCCCTATCTGTCAATAGTTTTCTTTATTTCACACAACGTCATCTTGTGTTTGAACGTGGCTGACGAGATATACAGCACACGGCGTTGACATTTTGGTCACACCACATTGCTCTTGAACGGTCATATTGGCTAGGTGATGTGACTATTTTAGAATGGCTATTTCTATCTAAAATGGTCACACCCCTGTGCTCACATGACTTTTTGAGGCAAGGAAGGTGACAACAGTGTCAGCACCGTAGATTGTATATCTCGTCAACCGCGAATTCGAAGTGACCAAATAAAATTTTGAAAAATGAAAAACAGATTCGCGGCCGAATATTATTTTAACATGTCCCTGTGAAGCAATATGTACTGCGGCCACGGAGCAGCTTGTTATTAATACTTCGAAATTGACTGTTTGACCTCACCCTCTCTCCAAATATTAGAAATTTGACTGTCGGGCAGACAAAGTTTTCATTATGAAACATTTATAGAACAGAATTAAACACACTTCTCGCATACGTGTGATGAATATCTATTTTTTGAGACAGTTACTGTTAATCAACGATTACTTTTTGCCCAATTATGAAACTTTTTACAATATACCCGCTGGGACCCACTAACTTTTCTTCTTTATTTTGTATATTGTTTTAATAAGATTTTTGAACAACCAAGCATCACTCTCATTAATTGTTACGAATTAATAGTGATATAGTGATACTTTTATACCATCAAACTTACTCGATAATACTCAATAATGGTTTTTTTTTCCAAGTTTAATTTTGAAATACACCAGCAGTTTTACCGAGGTTTTTGCTACAAGCTTCAAACATATGCAATATTCCCTATCTGTAGAATATCATAACTTCAAAAGAAAAGAATTGTTTTCGGAGATATCGGAATAGTAACGAACCAATGAAGAAGCTGTACCAAACAAAAAGTTAGACATTGTACTGTTCTACTGCCCTAACGTGCAGAAAATACTCATGTCTTAAACAAAAAGAAACAATAAACCCCCATTATCCGATCAATAAATGAAACTTGGGTTAGAGTAGTACCATTTAATGCATCTCGATCTTTTACGATCTCTGACCATCCAATTAAATAGCACTTTCACCCCTTCTTCCCCTTACTTACTGAAGGTTTTCTTTCTCGTTTACATCATTCAAGCCGCTTTTTACCTTGAACGCTTTCTTTTACTTTTTAGAGACATCAATGGCAATGCGATTTCGATTGCATGACAACGTATACATTTTCATGAGATATAAGGATGAGGCATATATTATTTTCAACTGAACGTGAATTTCTCTTTGTGGCTTTCTATTTTACCTTGAAGATTTGTTTTGAATAACTGCATGCGACGTTATGCAAAGATTTTGCCTCATCTAAATCTAGTTTTCTTAACCCATTTGTGCCTGGATATTTTTGCGACTTTCTTCGATTTTTACTAATAACAGAAATAATAGATAAATTTCTGATGTCAACTTCTTGAACAAAGGAGGATTTCTTTTAAAATTATTATGCATAAACATCGAAATATCAACATCCTACTAGGTCATGTTAGAATATTTTGTAGAGTTGAGGCTCAATACTCATGAATAAAGTCTAGGAAAAATAAATATCGTTTTCGACTAATAGCGAAAATGCCGTCCCAAAAAAGGGACACTAGGCATAAATTGGTTAAATTTTCAAATAAAATCACTTAATTTTTAAACTACCAAAGATTTACAGGGCATTTATGATTGATATAAGAAAAGTGTGCTTGTTTCGACTGACGAGTGATTATGATCTTTAAAAGATTACTGGGAAATGTCAATCGGAAGAACATAAAATTAATTTATGATAATGTGCAGTCTTTGTTTCAGTGATAGCTAATTTTAATGCATTCATGCTATTAACAGTATAAATGCAAATAATTATTTTCTGAATTATCTGGATAGAAATATAGGAAATTATTAATTGAAAAGAAAAAAGAAAAACATTAAGCGAACGGGGACAGTGACAGAATAAAAAATTACTCAATGTAATTACACTCATGTCCAAAAATTAAGGATAATGAAGTTCAGGCAAAGAAAGAGAAAGAAGCAAAACAAATTTGACTTATTTGTAAAGTCTATTTATTAAACAAAAAGTAAAGAGCAAAAAAGATGCTATATGTTTGACATAATTAATAAAAATTGCAAGTTTTACTCCCTTGACCAAATTTCAAAAAAGAACCTATTTACAAAAAACAGTATAACATGGTTAGTAGGATGGTTAATACGGAGTATGTCTCCCGGACGATGCAATACAGGCCTGACAACGCCTAGGCATGCTGAGTATCAAATGATTAATCTGATCTTGGGGAATATTACACTACTCATCAAGCAATGCACTCCGAAGTTCCGGTAGACAGGTGGGAGGGGGTTGACGGGCTGCAATTCGTCGGCCAAGCATATCCCATTAATGCTCTATTGGATTCAAGTCCGGTGAGTATGCTGGCCAATGCATACGGGTGATATCCTCCGATTGAAGGCATTCGTCTACAATGTTTGCACGGTGAGGACGGGCGTTGTCATCCATAAACACAAATTCAGCAGCCATGGCGCCCCGAAACAAACGTACATGTTGTTCCAGAATGACATCCCGATAGATGTGGCCTGTCATCGTTACACTCTGAACATGCAGGTCAGTTCTGGAACCAAGAATAATTCCTCCCCAAACGAGCCATCCTGCACCACCGTAACGGTGTCTTTCAATGGTGTTCTCTTGGTGGTAACGGGTACCTGGCGCTCTCCAGATGAATGTCCGGCGAGAATCAGACTCCAAACTAAACCTGGACTCGTCGGAAAACATCACACAAGACCACTGTTGCGGTGTCCACAATGCATGCTCTCTACTCCAGGTTAATCGCAGGCGACAGAGAGTTGCGGTAAGTGGAACACATCTGACAGGCCTACGAGCATATAGACCAATGTGCCCTAAGCGTCTGTACACGGTCTGCCTTGAAACTGTCGTACCGGTATCTGAAGAGAGCTGACGAGACAGGTCTGATGCTGTACTCCGTCTGTTTCTTTTGGCAGTAACTGCCAAATAGCGGTGCTCATTCGGCGTTGTAACTCGGGGGCGACCTGTGCTGTAACGTCTACTCACATTTCCATCATCTTGGAATTGTTGCCAAAGCCTGGAGATGACACTCTGGGCGATTCCAAGTTCCTCGGATACTTCCAGCTGGGTACGTCCACATTCCACTCGTCCGATAATTCTGCCACGTAAAACATCATCCAAATGCCTCCTTTGTGCCATAACTATGCGGTTTTTGCACTGAAAGGCTTTCACAGCGCTTGTGAACAATTTTACTTCTTTGCCACCATTCCTTATATACCCCTCTCTTACACTCTCGTCATTGTGACGTACCATCCACGCCATCTGGTGGTTTCCTGTAATTTGCATATTCTTCTTCAAGATGTGTGTGATCATTCCACAGGTGAAATTTTTATTTTAGAGATCAATTTCTGTGTGATTCTGAATTATCCTTAATTTATGGACATGAGTGTATAACTGAGATGCATCACAATATTCTGTGTATACGATTGTGATTCAATAAGGCTTTTGTATACAAGTTTAATAAAACATTTGAAATATATGTTACTAAATGCTTCTCTCCGTAATGTCCTACAAAGGCGAAAATAACTATGAGTCAACAAGTTATATATTGACGTAAAATATTTAAAATGTAGACCATATATTTCACATCGCATGCCGCGCAACTATATTCTCTGTACAACTTCAAACGTTCAGAAAACATTACTGAACGTTCTCTGGACAATTATACACTTTCAGAATGTGCTGCCTGGGATGATGATTCTTCCGAAATGACTGAAATGTCTTTGTCTTGAAATGTCTTTGTCTTGAAACTAGCGCTGATTTTTATGGCGTTACTGGCAGCATTTTTATATTTCTGCCCTCCCTTCTCCATTGAGTTTATAAATGTACTTGAATTCTGTTGCCATTAGGTGTAAGCCGAATGCATAGAGCTAATGTGTCCATTGTTTGTTTTCAGTACGCATGTAATTACATAACCTAACATTAACGGGGAAAAGCGTTGCTCAGAAATTCCTATTTACGGTCAAGAAAGCGATAAGAAATGTATACTTATATATATATATACATATTTAATATGAACTTCACCAGTTTCCGTATTTTGACGCTTTTCTCTTGACATTTAGATCTAGCGTGATGTCACAGATTTTACTTCTACAAAAAAAAAAAAAAAAAAAAAAAAAAAAAAGCAACAGATATTACGATATTTATATTTTTTATTTCTTATTTTTCCAAGATATGCACATGCATTTATTAGCTTATTTGATAGCTGAATAAGCGAAGGAATGAGTTCAAAGACTGACCACTGGCAATAACTCACAATAAGGTTTTCCTTTCACAAAGTTGTAAAAGTTAAATATCCAGAAAAAAAGTAACAAATATTGGTTCACGTGTAGTATCGATAACAAACACAAATTTTGCTTATTTGTAGATATGAGAGGTTAATTTTAGAAAAGCTATTTTAAAACATTTCTTTTAAATATTACATTAATTGATGCCTGTCTCAAAGTACAAATGAAAGAAATCTAAAGTACGGGGAAATTCTTTACCGCAATAATCATTCACTAACTAAATTTTTTCGGTAAATGTTCAACTAGGGGTGACACAATTGTGGGCCAGAGCCAGGAACTGCTGACTTGCTAATTCCCTTACACGAATCAAGCATTTTTTTGCAGAATGCCATTTAAAAAACGCACGTGAGCCTCAACTATGAAAACAATAGAACAATGTTGTCTATAAGAAAATGTTTTCAAAGATTATTCCTAAACGACACGTCTAGCCCAGTGGTTAAGTCGTTGGACTCGTAACCGGAAGGTTGCAGGTTTGATAGCGACGCACCACTAAAGACCAACGTGTACATGCGGTGTACAAGCACGTTAAATCCGTGGTTCCGAAAGTCCTCTTGGTGGTCGCTAGCAGTTTACGAGAGGTGCCAATACTCAGAAGTCCCCTACCTTCTGATGAGGATCAAAATTGTGGCGGGAAACTCCTGGAAGGTCGTATGTAGTTCTAAACGACACATTCAGTGACGTTATCTGTCCTTTCCTGGCAAATAACTCATTACCATATTGTTTTAGCACCATCTACGATGCGTCCACTATAACTGTGTCAAATTTGGTCAAGTTGGGACAAGCAGTGTGGGAGGCGAAAGCGAAAAAATATCACAAAATTAAATCATTAGGCTCAGCTTTCTCTTCTGCTAGGCTTAGCAATAAAATATGATTTTAATAAAAAAATTATTATAAGAGATAACTAAATTATGTTCGGTGCCACTAATGCAACAAAAATATACGCTCTTCTCTTGCTCTCAAAATTTTGATCCGAACTGAAAACATTCTAGCTTTTTTTTTTCCTACGCACTCCTGACGATCATTTATTCCGCAATTACGCGTTTCATTGTTTGTTCACGGTTAATTTTCTTTTTCACGGCGGACACGTCGTTTCTCATCTCTCGCTTTGTTTTTTCAAGATTAATTGTCAGGCTTGAATTTATTTTCTTCATATTTCTGCAAAAAATAAAAAGGTTTTTTTCTCTTTCCGAAATATATTGAAAAGCAATTGCTATGCTTTAGCATGTTTAGAGTAGGATTTAAAAATGGGTTTTTTAGCACCTATCCAAATTAAATGAACAATGAATTCTGATACATTGTTTTATGAAGAATGAAGATATTATGAAGATATTGATTGGTATAATATATTGTAATATACGCAATAGTTGCTTGGTGGTTAAAATAAGGATGACCTATAAATACCATTATCTAAAGACACCTCAGAAAGTATCGAATATAATTGCGATTTTAGTAACCTGATCCGTTAGCAAACTTGCAAAGTATAAAACGAGGAGGCAGATAGAATCAAGAAATGTAAATAAATAATTTAACAATCCTAGTAAATTGAAATATACGTTGTAACCTTACACGTATTAAAACTAACCTAGCTTTAAATGCTTCAAAACATGACTTAGAAATATCTACTTATATAATACGCTAACGTATGCGGTACTAAAATCGACGATATTTCCACGCTGCGAACGCCATCAGCTAGATGTAAACATTAGTGCAATAAAAATAACGCGTGTGCAAAAATCCAAACCACATGCGCAAAAATCAATGACGTCAAATAGAGCAAGCATATGTTACGCAGTAGCTAGGTTACAAAATAACAATAATGGATACACAAACATGCAAAATCTTGCGGACTTTTTCACAACTTTAAAATATCAGATTTGCAATACTTTGTGCATTAATCGCCCATCTAAAAAATGCCACCATGCATTGGGCTAAAGCACATGCTAGCCATTTGTTGTTTCAACATGGGCTTTTATGATAACCCCCAAAATGTTTAGCAACCCTAACCTAAAGAAATTTAACGTTTAACAAATTTAATTTTACAAATACTGTTAAAACAACGAAACATGGTTTTCATTGAATTGAGTTCAAAACTTTTAGTCAATACTGCACTGAGTATAAAATCAGTAAAATATATGGCTTCGAAGTTGTCCGCCTTGGCAGCTAGTATTGTCAAATATTACTATAATTTATTTTCGAAAATTCAAGCAAACAACATCAACAAAATTCAAGCAAATTAAAAACTTAGAAACTTATATTACAAGTAATCATTGGATAAAATCGGATAACAAATGAGAGGAAAAATACAGTTATTCAGTTATTTTCTTGTGAAATTAATTAAAGAACAAGTTGAATATATGTTTTGCACTCTAGAATTTCTACTGAAAAGGAAAATTTTATATTTTGCATCAATAGTAATAATCATTGCTTCTGCAATAACACATTTAATCGTTAATTTACAGTGTCTTATTATTTTGTATGACAAAAACGTAGTTTTCATCTGCCAGTATCGAATTGTTTTACAGAAGATTAATTGCATCTCTTGCATTTATTTATTGCTTCTTTTCGTGAGTGGGGTTATTTTTTCAGTTACTGTTTCTAAAAGGTAAGGAGAAATTGCAACGCTTTATGCAAGTTTAAAGCATTCAATAGATAAGTGAACGAAAAAGTTATATTTTTGTAATTACAAAATGAAGAAATAACAAAACTTATTATAAGTATAATTATTTGGTCTCAGCTCTATAAAAGTAACGGAATTTTTACGATTTACGAAATTTCAAATAATAAGGGAGAAGTGCCATGATTGGGGCATTATACTTTCTCGAATTTAAAAAAAATCTACTGCAATTACTTTGATGTTAATTGCATAAAAATAAATATCAATGTATTACTTTCCAGGAAACATACACAAACACACATGCAAACAAGTCTAATAAGTGTAAGTAAAACTACAAAGTTTCATAAATTCTCCCATTCGTACCAGATACTATTGTAAATGGGCCAAAAAAGGGTATGAATGAGTCACAAAATATAAAAAAATGTGTTCTAAGTTATTTTTACATACAACATAATTTTTAATTTGCAAAGATATTTTCAAGGGTACAAACAAAGTAACAGATTAACATAGTAAAAAATAGAAAATTTAAAAAGTTCCTCAATAGAATAAAAACAAAAATACTTTTTTGCCAAATTTGTTCTCCAATACTTAAAATTTTGTAAAAATAATAATAATTCAGTAATGCATGCTAAGCCGCAGTTTACAGTTGGTTTGAGATACTTTGAAATATATTCATTCAGTTGAACCATACATTTCAATCTTTTATAGGAAAAGAAAAAACTTGTGAATTTAGCTTCTCTTTTTAAAGTGTCAAGACAATATGAAGAGTGCGAAATTATTAAAACTAAAATACACTAGATTTATGTTTTTAAATAATTTGATACCCAGACAGCACAGCAAACTTGCAGCAAGCTTGATTTATCAAGTCAATAAGCTTGAATTAAGCTTGAAAATTTCAAGCGCGTAAGCTTAATGCAAGCTTGAATCAAGTGATGCAAGTAATGCAGATGCATGAATGAAGTGCTTGAATGATGCTTGAATCAAGTAATGCAGCTTGAATCAAGCCAAGTTTACACTTGCCCAGCTTGCATTAAGTTTGAAATATCAAGCTTGAATCAAGCTTAATAAATTTTCCTAAAAAAGCCATTTCCTAAATACACGGGGCGCCGAACACGCCCCACATATTTTACTTTGCCACGTATTTTCCTCCTCTACGCTGAAATTTCAATTTAATTTATTCTGTTTCCATAGAGTGTTCGTGGCTGGAGTAGAACCCGGGACCTTTTGATTAGCAATCCAGCACGCTATCCGTTCAGCCACTAAGCCTTGTGCAGCTATGACTAAAGTTTGAAGTGACTTATCACGCTGTTTTGTCGCCAGATTGATAAGTGGGCGATGTGTTATTTGTTTCTTTTATTTTTCCATGGGATGCATCAAAATTAAAATAATGTTATGTGTGATATAGAGACTCTACTAATAGGGAAAAATACATAATATAAACTTAAGAGCAGCACACGTTTTAAAACTTTCAGTACCGCAACACTCATGGGCAATACTGCTGGCCAAAATCGAGATAAACGACTGATTTTGAAATCAATTTCGTAGTATAATTGTATTTTATTTTGAGGAATTTCCGTATTTGGAAATATAGAATGGGTTTACTTATTTAACACAAATTTTGTGTTAAGTAATCTGAAATCAAAGAAACAGATAATTAAACGTTACTTCGAAATGCTATATCACAGTTGTTAACATGTATGGAATACAAACACTTTAGTCATTTTTGTAAATATTTCTTAAAATAACAAATAATTGAGAAATTTTGCTATTTTTTAACTCTAAAAAGTCTCTTTACAAATGTGGTTAGTTATTTTCCTACATATTGGTATGCTATATCGATATAGAGTATTTCGAAGAATTAAAAATAAGTTTAAATTAATTTATACAAATGTAAATTTGAATTACTTTCATTTTGAATTACTTACTGTTCATACTTTATAATTAAAAAATTATTTAACTTCTGAATATTTTTTTTATACTTTGTAATTTTATTTTAAAATTACAAAAGTGTAAGATGTAAGATTTTTGGGCCCTAAAATCTGTAGGCCCTGGGCAGATGCTATATGTTTGACATAATTAATAAAAATTGCAAGTTTTACTCCCTTGACCAAATTTCAAAAAAGAACCTATTTACAAAAAACAGTATAACATGGTTAGTAGGATGGTTAATACGGAGTATGTCTCCCGGACGATGCAATACAGGCCTGACAACGCCTAGGCATGCTGAGTATCAAATGATCAATCTGATCTTGGGGAATATTACACCACTCATCAAGCAATGCACTCCGAAGTTCCGGTAGACAGGTGGGAGGGGGTTGACGGGCTGCAATTCGTCGGCCAAGCATATCCCACACATGCTCTATTGGATTCAAGTCCGGTGAGTATGCTGGCCAATGCATACGGGTGATATCCTCCGATTGAAGGCATTCGTCTACAATGTTTGCACGGTGAGGACGGGCGTTGTCATCCACAAACACAAATCAGCAGCCATGGCGCCCCGAAACAAACGTACATGTTGTTCCAGAATGACATCCCGATAGATGTGGCCTGTCATCGTTACACTCTGAACATGCAGGTCAGTTCTGGAACCAAGAATAATTCCTCCCCAAACGAACCATCCTGCACCACCGTAACGGTGTCTTTCAATGGTGTTCTCTTGGTGGTAACGGGTACCTGGCGCTCTCCAGATGAATGTCCGGCGAGAATCAGACTCCAAACTAAACCTGGACTCGTCGGAAAATATCACACAAGACCACTGTTGCGGTGTCCACAATGCATGCTCTCTACTCCAGGTTAATCGCAGGCGACCATGAGTCGCGGTAAGTGGAACACATCTGATAGGCCTACGAGCATATAGACCAATGTGCCCTAAGCGTCTGTACACGGTCTGCATTGAAACTGTCGTACCGGTAGCTGAAGAGAGCTGACGAGACAGGTCTGATGCTGTACTCCGTCTGTTTCTTTTGGCAGTAACTGCCAAATAGCGGTGCTCATTCGGCGTTGTAACTCGGGGGCGACAAGTGCTGTAATGTCTACTCACATTACCATCATCTTGGAATCGTTGCCAAAGCCTGGAGATGACACGCTGGGCGATTCCAAGTTCCTCGGATACTTCCAGCTGGGTACCTTCACATTCCAGTCGTCCGATAATTCTGCCACGTAAAACATCATCCAAATGCCTCCTTTGTGCCATAACTATGCGGTTTTTGCACTGAAAGGCTTTCACAGCGCTTGTGAACAATTTTACTTCTTTGCCACCATTCCTTATATACCCCTCTCTTACACTCTCGTCATTGTGACGTACCATGCACGCCATCTGGTGGTTTCCTGTAATTTGCATATTCTTCTTCAAGATGTGTGTGATCATTCCACAGGTGAAATTTTTATTTTAGAGATCAATTTCTGTGTGATTCTGAATTATCCTTAACTTATGGACATGAGTGTATGTTGTGATAAAATGAAGTTCAAAAGAGTGATGATTTTATATTTATTTAATTTAATCCTACTGCTTGCAAAGTTAAATATATGCGATATATACATTACTAGCACATATTTTTCGAAATGAACTCTTGAATATAAAAAAAAAAGTGTGTGCGTGTAATCTTTACGCGCGATTGAAGTAAAACTTCTTTGATGTTTACGATAAATATCACTGAAATTATTAAAGTTAAAATAAATATCATATTATAATTGAATTATATTTATTATTCATGTACTTTACAAAGATTATATAAATGTTATATTCATATTATACATTGGAAATAGGTACTTGAATGTCACTGTAATTTTTTATGTATGAAATTATAGGTTTGTGGTAACTATAATGTGAAACATAAATTTTACTCTCTAAATTTGCTAATTTTCTTGACAATACAGCGTCTATCGTTGTACGGAAACGCGTTACATTTTGAAGTCGAGAAGTATTCATAGTTAGATCCAATTTTTCTTTTTAAAAATCTACTGACGGCTGAGATTCTTGGTAGCGAAAATTAACATTAAAATCTTCAGTAAGAATCACCGGTAATTCATGATAATTATTTAGAATCCAGGAAGTGTCCATGTTGTAGTATTATTCTTTAACTGTTTTCTTATACGATTGTTCCGTCGGGAGTTCTGGTTTGAATGGAAGGAATGTCCATTGTCTAGTATTATACTCGTACTTTGTTCTTTAACTGATATTTTCCTCTGATTGTTGGGTTTGAATGAGAGGAATGTCCATAGTCTAGTATTATACTCGTACTTTGTTCTTTAACTGATATTTTCCTCTGATTGTTGGGTTTGAATGAGAGGAATTTCCATAGTCTAGTATTATACTCGTACTTTGTTCTTTAACTGATATTTTCCTCTGATTGTTGGGTTCGAATGCAGGTAGTGTAATTTTTTTTAGGTGTTTTTCTATCACAGTATTCTTAAGCGTTGATTCCGTCTTCTGGTAGGTTTCGAATTATTTATCTGTATCCGTGTTTTTAAACTGCAGGTTCTATCTATTGTTTGGGAATGATTGCAGCCAGGGTTCGTTTCTTTGTGGTGTTCCATCCCCGTGTTAAACCGTTGCTCCGTCTTGATGTTGGGTTAGAATCCACGGAGTGTCCATTTGTTATTCTCTTATTTTGATCTTAAACCCTTTGCAGCCAGTGTTTGTTGCTTTGTGGTGTTACATCCCCGTGTTCTTAAACCGTTGTTCCGTCTGGATATCGGGTTAGCATCCAGGAAGCGTCCGTGTTGAACTATTATTCTTTCACTGTTTTCTTAAAATGTTTTCTCGTAGGGTTTGAATCGAGAGAATGTCTTTGTTGTGGTATTTTTCTTTAACTATGTTCCTAAACTGGTATTTTCTTCTGTCGGTTGGTATCGAATGCACGCAAGGTCTATTATTGCGTTTTTCTATAGCAGTGTTCTTAAACCTTTGTTTTCTTCTGCTGTTTTTGCTCGAAGTATTATTCTGTTTAAAAATTTACATTTGTGGCTCATTATTATAAATAACTCAAAAACACATGAGCAATATTAAAAGATTACATATTATTTAAGTACAGACAAACAATATTTATATATCATGGCAACCAATCATGTCAAGTTTTTACTCATTCCATTAAATATTGTATTAATGCCATTGAAAACATGTGAGTAAAGCAACGGAATGCACCATAGTGCCACTTTCTGTATTCGGTGCGTAGGCCTTGTTTATCGGAGGTGACGGGTTGGGTCGCCGCCTGTAAGAACAGTGAGAGACAGTCAGCAGGATCGCCGCCTGTTCAGCGAAAGACTTCACACAGTGGCTCTGACAAGAGCCGGTCCACTTATCCACTGAACAGGGTCATCAGAGAAGATCTTGCTTCAAAACAGGTAGGGAGTAATGTCGACGAGCAGGGAGCACAGCCGACGTTGTCAGGAACGAACTTCGAGAGCTGTTCCGCAAATAATTAAACTTATAAATCTGGAAAAAGCTTGTTAAGTGTGACGTCAATATGATGTAAAAAGCACTTGCAATAGCTAATTTTGTAACGCAAATGATTAACTTTTTTGACTCTCGGATATGAAATGTTGCTGAAAATAGCGAAAAATCGCTTAAAAATGAGGGAAGGGGTGGATTTTCAGATTTTTAAAGTAGCGCAGATTGTTTTCTATATTTTTATATATGATTATGGAAATTTTCAAGGGGATCGTACAAATGGTGTAGAAATTATCAGGCTTTTTGTCCTTGACATTGCAATGTTTTTGCAGTCATGGCGGAATGAAAAGATACGTCATTTCCTTTACTGAGCGTTACTTCCGTCAGAAAATAAATCTGAGTTACTCCCTAGTTGCGCCTAAAGAAGTTTTACTTCAAAAAAAAATTTTTTAACCCATTTGTGCCTGGATATTTTTGCGACTTTCTTCGATTTTTACTAATAACAGAAATAATAGATAAATTTCTGATGTCAACTTCTTGAACAAGGGAGGATTTCTTTTAAAATTATTATGCATAAACATCGAAATATCAACATCCTACTAGGTCATGTTAGAATATTTTGTAGAGTTGAGGCTCAATACTCATGAATAAAGTCTAGGAAAAATAAATATCGTTTTCGACTAATAGCGAAAATGCCGTCCCAAAAAAGGGACACTAGGCATAAATGGGTTAAATGTTACGAATTATTTTCTTTTCAATCTTGAAATCACAAAAGGTCTCTTTTTGTGATCTCTCCAGCAGTCATTTAAATTTTATTTTGTATTAAGGGGTGTGACAGTTAGCTACATATGCTAGAAGAATTTCTTCCAAAAAAAATTTATACTTAAGAATTTGTAGCTAATTTCTCATTCGTGCGATTTTCCCCTTACATTTATGTTTTGAAAGAAATTTTTAAAAGTGTGGAGATTAAATGGCTCTAAAATAAAGATACTGCAGTGTAGCAAGTTCTAATGTATTTTTCTCCACTCCTAACAATCTTTATGTAACATTTAAGAGCATCTTTATACGTTCTCAATTAGAAAGTGTCTCAAAGCGAGCAACTCATTTGCCGTATAGTGGATCCACTAAAACAAAATCACCCGGCCATCATTGGTAAGTTTGTCAAATTTTCAGTATATAAAATTCTGAAAGAAAAGTGGTATATTTCTTTTTTATATACCTTTTTATATGCAAATGATTTAAAAATAAAGTGAGTATTCTTATACTACCTGAAGTATCCGTTTTCAGCACGAAGAAAAGAACTTTTTTTTAAAAAAGTCGAAAGGATACAAAACTAATATATGCTGACATTGTTGAGTTGACGCTCGCGAAATCTAACCTGAAGAATAATCCTTCCTATTAAAATCTCAATTATTGAAGAGGGTTTATAAATCCCCTTTCAAGAAAAGTTTTCCATGTTTCGGAAAGATCTTATTTTCTCGTTTTTAGGAGACCGAAACAATATACTTAAATAGTGAAACTCTTTGTTTTTTTCCACATAAATTGTGTTATTAGACCATATTTTATGGATTTTAAAAGTCTCACTGAATGATAAGGTAAGGTGTCGTTCTTCACCAAATCCGGAATTGCAACTCCTGAAATTGGAAATTTGTTTTGTGCGGTCAAAATTTACGCAAATTTCATAAATACAAAAGAAAATCAATATTTTACAACTACGTTAAACCTTGGCTTTTTGTGAAAACAGAACACCAAACTTCTTTTTCTTTACTGCGGTAGTCTTAAAGTAATATTCGAACAAAAAAAAAAAAAAAAAAAAAAAAAAAAAAAACTACAAATTTTTTCGCAAAACCAACAAAGTCTTGAAAAACATAAGAACCACGCCAATTTCCTTGTGGCATTATTTCCAAAAATCATAGCTTATACCAAATGCTAAAAGAGCAAATGACTATATGAGTTTCAAGTATCGAAACCAGTTAATAGTGGTTTATCTTGGATTAAAGTAACTTTATAACTGCGAAAGAAAATTCTTAAGGATGTCATAAAAAAGAAAGGGAAGTTATCAAGTAATTTAGTATAAACAATGAAATTTCATTATATATAAGGTGTTCTAACAAAAGGATTCGTTTTAAATTGCTCCCTACATTTCATGTGTCACTTTTGTTTTATCCATTTTGTTTCAGATTTGAGCAGTAAAATCTATGCAGCCTAGTTTCAGTTGTAAAGTGACGAACCTATAACGTTATGACTTTAACGATAAACATGACAATATGCCTATAATGATATACAGGGTGTCCCAAAAAGGTGGCAACGGGCTTTAATTCTTTACCTATTAGAAATAAGTGGGCAATGTAAAGTGAAAAAAGTGTTCAAAATAAGTAATACTATTTACCCCGATATCTGCAAACAAAGATGATCTTAGGCTATATATGAATTTGAACGTAAACGTTCATTGGTAGAGTGGAAAAAAATCTTTCGTAATTTCTGTAGGACCCCCGCAATGCGATCATTTGAGGTTACATTTGAGAGCCATTGAAAAGTGGTTTAAGTCAGAATATATTTATTTTCATACCTCTGATAACTTTTAGCATATAACTCTCAAATTTAGTACATCATCTCATTAGTTTATGAGGCATATTTTACTAATTGGGAATTTTTTGTACTGGTGTCGTATACAAATTTTTAAAATTTATAACATTTTGTAAATGAGCGAGAGGAATTTTTTATTAACGGAATATTATTTCCGACCTTATGTTGAACATTTCTTCAATTTACATTGCCCACTTATCTCTAATAGATTAAGAATTACAGCCCGTTACATTTTTGGGACACCCTGTATATAACGACATGCCTACAAAGGTATAAATAACGACATGGCTATTCGTTTAACCTTTTAACGCGCGGTGTCCTCGCCGTGAGGACACCCAACTCTGACGTTTTGACCGTTGCCAGTCACGAAGAATAGATTTGATTTCTATAAAAATAGTTGCGAGTGACATAGCTCCATGAGAATCCTTTACTTTTTAGCACGTTCATTTCCCGTAAAAAAATGGTCACGATTATTTTTAACAGAACTGACATCTACTGAAAAATGGAAGAACGCGAGAACAGCTGGAAAGATTGCCCAATGCTGAAAAAAGGGCAGCCGTTGCCATCGCTCGACTTAACTACCAGCAAGATGGCGGACGATCGAAACGTTCATCGCGTGCCACAGATCTAGAGACCCTTTTTTGACGACAGCTGGCTGTGCGTCAGCATTTTTCAGCATTGAGAAAGGGTTGCGCCTCAAAGGGTTAAACATACCGTTTTTACAAATCGTGCGTTACCGACTGACGCTGTCTGATATTCTTGCCTGAAGTGAATATTTTAGATGCGGATGAACTTTAACGAGATGGCACTTCCTTCCACATACGAGTTGAAGCAATAGCATTCTTGTGAAAAATATTTTCTGGACGTAAAATTTCTTGAAATGATTACACCTACTGGCACACCAGAAAGTATAACAATATTAGGCTTTTAACCTTTTGGGCCATCTTAAAGCAAAGTGTACTACAGTACTCCAATAACGTCTGAAGCACTAAGACAATATCAGATCAAAAATTTGTGAAATACATGTTGCAATTGTTCATAAATGATAGAAAATTTCCTGTAAATGATAATTACCATTGACAAAGCATAGAAGAGCACTTTATGAATGTTCCGTCCCATTATTAATGCTATGACTGGTAATTTATCTTGAAATTATGAAAAAAAAGGATTGCTCCATTATCTAGAAAATACGTTTTATATATATATTAGGTGTACCGGAAAGTATTGTCGTTTTTTCGTATGTTAATATTTTGCCTAGCCAAAACTACAGAAGCCACGCGCGTAGCCAGGAAAATTTTTCGTAGGGGGGGGATATGCGCCTGGAAAATGAATGATGGGGGATATGGACTTATATCTGTATAAATAGACGGAATTTCATCACTAATCCAAACATTTCGGGGGGGGATATATCCCGATATCCCCCCCCTGGTTGCCAGGTACGTGAGTTTTATGACATAGGCGCTAGAAAACAGAGCATTTTCCAAAATTTGTAACTCATGGGGATAGGGAGCCAAAACGTTCTTTTCAGATAGCCTGTGTGATCTCAAAGAAGATAAGAGATATCCATAAAATTCTTATCTTAAAATACAATGCTCACGAATACCTAAAAATAGATTTCAGAAAATTTCGAATAGAATACTCCAAGGAGGGTAGACCTGAAAAAAGGGGGAGGGTGGCCATTTTTCTCTGAGAGGAAAAAAAAATATTATCTATAGAATTCTCGCTTTGAAATTATGAGTTCTGTGCTTAGGCACAGCTTGTTTGTTAATTCAATAATTGATGAAAATTCATTTGTTTAAATTTTATGTAAAGCAACGATATTTTTTTATGGTACACCTCCCCACTAAAAATAATCTTAAGATTTTCTTTAAAAAAAAAACTGCAGAAAATCTCAAGTTATTTGGGACTCGAAATCTGAAGAATATCTGCAGAATATAAACAGCATAAATAACTTAAGATTTCCTACAGTCTGAAGAATATGGCATCTTCTTCAAACATTCATTGACTTTGATGTTATCATCATTCTTTTCGACTGATTCTTAAAACATCAAACTTCTGTGTTCGTTAATTTTTAATTAGGTCATTTATTTAGATAGGAACCTTGATTAATTCGTAGAAATTTTTGTCTCGGTAAAAATTCATTTCCACTACTTTTTTTTAAACTGAAAATATAATTCATATCGCTTGAGTTTAGACTGTTATATTTAGAATTTAGTCAGTTTATTTTTCATAATTATTTCTATATTAATACAATACTGAGCAGTTTTGAAGCACATTGCATTTTTTTTTATTTTATCCAAACAGGAAACAGCAGTATTTAATAACGCACATGCTTGTGCCCCAAGTAAGATGATCTAAGACTTAAATAAGGGTTTCATTGGAAAAGCGTCCTTTATAAAATGAAAAACAAACGAAGATAATTTAAAGAGCTTTCTTTTATCTTTCTTTTTTGTTAACATAGAAGTTAATTAACTTAAGGATTCCGGTTAAAGTTCGAAAATGCCTTTTTTCAGTTTTTCTTTACTTTACTCCGTGTTTTGTTTAAGAGATCCTCTTGTGAATGTGACATATGAGAATACTTAGTGGATGTGATATGTCAATAAATCCTATAAAAAACTTTATCTCAAAAAGTGGCTTCTTTTTGTTCGAACGTAGGCCGCTGTAGAAGAGATCGGCATTAACATTTTTATTACATATACGGCATTAACATATTTATTAATTGTCGTTTTAAAATTATATTTTAAAGTGCTTCGGGATGAAAACTTACATCACTTTTAGGGTACAAATATTTTGAGAACGGTATCAAAGGTTATGTGCACGTGAGAACGCGTTCCCATCATATTTTTTTTTTAAAGAAAATCTCTCCTCATTTTATTTATATAGCATGAACTTAAAAGCAAAAGGTTTGAACCTTTTTTAAAAAATATATAATGTGGTTTTGATACACAGTTTTACTCTTTATGTTTTGCTTCTGATGAATTTACGTTTCATTTTCATATTTATCACCCTGGTATTTATATATAATTTTAACGTAGGGATTCGCTTTCTTTGAAATAAACAAATACTAATGTAATAAGAGTTAAACTGCAATTAACATAGATCTAATAGTCACAGAATAAAGTTGTTCAGATGTCTCCTTTAATCGACCCTTAATTAGTTTAAATCATATTATTTAATAAGGTTGAATGGCTTTCAAAAATCGGATTTCTTAAGCAGGACAGAAATAGAACAAGGCTTAGCGAAAACAGGAATTGCGCCAAAGCGGTCCGTATTGCTAAATCGCGCTGTTTGAGAAAAATACTTACGAGAGCATAGAATTCAATAACTTCATGCGATCTCTTTTACAAAACAATCATGACTTGATTTGTAACAGCACCATCTACACTCACCATTCGATCTAACTGGGTCAGCAAGCAAATGCTTTTCGGGTGCCCGACCTTTGATAGAGAACGACCGTCATAGTGTTCTAAAAGATCTAAACGAAGTTTGCCTGCAAGAAACCGTCGTGCGTCGTAATCATTAGGTTAATGTTGTGCGCATGCGAGCATTAGAAGTAGATTGCTTCATAATTCGCCTCTATGCGTCGACAGAAGGCGCTTATGTAGCTAATCATGAAAAGGGGGTCCAGTATGTCATTTGAGAAGTTTTTTCACCCGTCTGCCTCTAGTCGATGATCCTCCTATATCCAAGTCTGGGTTCGGGGGGATAGCACTGCCATTTAAAATTTGCTGTTGCGGTGAAGCCGAGAGTAACATAGCGATCCTAGTGTCTGCTTGACAACTTTGCTTTCTCCTGTACAAAGTTTCACCCCTAGTTTAAAATTAGACAGACTATAAACATATATCTGAATATTATTCCGATAATTTGAGTACTCGATTTATTCGACTACTTGATTACTGATTTCTAAAGCACACGTAACCAACAAATTTGATTTACGTTTTATGTAATACCAGTAACCAATCTAATGTATGCAATCCAAAATGATTCTAAATTGTTGAATTTTTCAAAGAAAATGTTACAGTTATGATCTTAATTTTCATACAACGCCATTTGAGTGAATACAGCAAGACAAGCATTGCAGCATCTCAACAAAACTTTATAAAAGTTCAGCCGTAGACTGAACAATTTTTGCTTCATTTATAGCAGGGGTTTCCAACTTAGAAATGTTCGAGGGCCGCAATACACTTGTCTACTGGCGGGCCGCAACGTAATCAGTCCGATTTTGAAATGGGGCTGATCAGAATCGGCTAACTTCCATCAAGTTATATAAAAAAATGAATATTAAATTACGATTCAAAATAAAAGTGGTCATACATTGTAATTTATATGCATAGTAATTTAAAACGTTACCAAGTATGAAAGGTCAGACGAATAAGCAACCAAGGACACATCGGAATCGAAGCCCATAATTTCAGAGAGTGTTGTGTGCTAACCACCATATAGTATGAAATGGCAAAAATAACTAAAATTGAAATGAAAATTTTAATATTAAAAAAAGGGGAAAATTAAAAGCAGACAAAATTTTCAGTGAGAATTGCTGCAACTCCTAAAGAAGGGACGTCCACATCAAACTCTGTTGTTGAGAGCCTCAGGAGATGGAGTAAAGTAGAATCTGAGCGGCGACACATATCCTTGAGTTAAGATAATCTGCGGACGAGTTTACGGACGTGAAAAGGGAGGGGAGTTGTGCAATAGAATACAAGTGAAAGCTGTAATTACAAGGAAAGCGAGGAGGCCGCCTGTTGGAAACCCCAGCTTTATAATATATTACCATCTATTATTTATTAATTGTTCAGTTTTAAAATTATATTACTTACTCAAAATTTGTGCTTTTAAAATAATATTTAAAAAAGAACCTTTTTAGAAAATTTACCATCTATTATCTATTAATTGTTCAGTTTAAAAATTATAGTACTTACTCAAAATAGGTGCTTCTAAAATAAATATTTTAAAGGGATCATTTTTAGAAAATAATTGTTTTAAATTTTAATTAGATGTTTTTTGCAAAATTTATTCTTTATATATTATTTTATCACAGCCATTTGAAATATAGTTATCAGTTGACCCAACACCATAGTGTTTTTAGTACTATAGATTGTTTGCCAGGAAAAGACAGCTCGCGTCACTGAATGTGTCGCTTAGAGCTACATATACGTCCTTCCCGGACTTTCCCGCCACAATTTGGAACCTCATCAGAAGGTGGGGGACTTCTGAATATTGGCACCCCTCGGAAACTGCTAGCGACCGCCGAGAGGACTTTCGGAACCACGGATTTAACGTGCACGTACACCGCATGTATACGGTGGTCTTTAGTGGTACGCCGGTATCGAACCCACAACCTTCCGGTTACGAGTCCAACGCCTTAACCACTGGGCTACAACGGCCTTACCGTAGTATAGATTAGAGTTCCACATATTTGCTGATTTATTCCTGGTTTATGTTGATTTTCAGGAATCAACAATGATGAATCAGCAATGATCAAAGAACGTACTATTAGATTCAAAACAGATGCATGTGTTTAATGCTTTATTTGTCCAATTCTTATGCTACTTACGCACGGCCGTTCTATCTTTTGCACCAAAAGTCCATTTTATATAACACTAATATGATAAAATTTTACTTACTAAATTAAGTACTGTGACGATTTTTATTCTTATACATAAATATTTATTTTGTAATAAAAGCAGTACACTCAATTCAATGTACCGTTCCGGTATTTTACAGGCAAAATGATATCTGCAATGATTTAAATATGCAATGATTTAATATATATATAAATAATATATAAATAATATATAAATAATATAAATATATATATAAATATATATATATATATATATACTAGCTGAAGTACCCGTTCTTCGCACGGGAATGAATGGACTTTTTGATATTACGATTTGTGGTGATTACTATTCATTGTAATAAACAGATATAGCAAAGTGGATATCGCGTTATATTGTGTCCAATAATCATGCTTACCGAATTGCAAGGCAATCGTTTGTACGGTGCAGAAGGCTATGCGGCGTAGCGCAATCTAGTGGCGAGTTTTAGCAAAACGGATACGGCGAAAATATTTTTCGCATTCAGATATCGATGTATACGAATTTTCATGACTATCGGCTGGACAGTCCTGAAGTTCATGTGTTGACGCGACAGCTAGTGGCAAGTTATAGGAAAATGGATAGCGCCAAACTCTTCCCCGTGTTCAAATATTTATGTATACCTATTTTCATAGCGATCATTTGCACAGTCAAGAAGTGATACACTGCAGGGCCATCTAGTGGTTCAATTAAAGTAATGATTTGCTACAGCGCCGTCCAGTGGCGAGTTATAGGAAAATGGATAACGCCAAAATATTCTCATTGTTCAAATAGCTATGTATACTGATTTTCATAGCGACCGTGTTCAACTATCTATGTATACCAATTTTCATAACGATCATTTGCACAGTCACGATGTGATACACTGCAGGGCCATCTAGTAGTTAATTAAAGTAATGATTTGCTACAGCGCCGTCAAGTGGCGAGTTATAGCAAAATGGATAACGCCAAAATATTCTCATTGTTCAAATAGCTATGTATACTGATTTTCATAGCGACCGTTTGAATGGTCAAGAATTTGGCCTGCTGCAGCGTCATCTAGTGGCGAGTTAAAATAATAATGCATTGCAGTGTCATCTAGTGGTGAGTAACATCAAAAGGAACGCAGTTAGAATATATTCTTCGTGCTCAAATGTGTAAGTATAAAAATTTTTATGCCGGTCGGTCGAACGGTATAGAAGTTGATGCTTTGCAGCGCCATTTAGCGGCAAGTTACAGCAAAATGGATAGTGAAAAATATTCTCCGTGTTCTAATATTCGCGTGTACCAAATTTCATCGAAATCGGTTGGACGATATTCGCATAGCAAACGGCTAAACGGAATACAATTCAACGTTGTGCTGCGGCACCAAGTGGCAAGTTAAGGAAAACGGATAGCATAAAAACCTTCTCCATCATAAAAGACTTAGGTGAACCAAATTTCATCGTGCAACGGTGCTCAACGGTGCTGGAGTTTTTCAACCTCATAAACACATACCAACATTCATGTTTATCTATAACCAGTATCATTATATATCCCAGTCTCAAATAAAATCCAGTTTTAAATCTAAGCCTCGCCAAAGTGCCAACATACGCCATTTTGCAAGAGTTTTTTCAGGGAATCATTCGAAGCATTGACTTAGCAGCAATCAATATGGGAAATGGTTCGACCGCCAAAGAGTAGCACGCATTTATTTAAAAATTGGAATCCCTTAATACAGCCGATTTTTTTTAATTATCAACTATAATGTGTTTTATTCATCGTTACTCCGATGTACTAAATGAGAAGATTTCAATTTTCTGAAATTTGGCGGAATTCCCCCAACTTAAATCAATGTACTCAATTGGCGAGAATTCTGAAGTGAGATCGCTTGAAATCCCTTAATAACTGCATTATTTCTTCACGGATCATTAAAATTTAACGCTGTATTCTAATAAAACCTTTGTACTTGTTTTCAAAAATCTGTTTCTTTAAGCTCTCAATAAATTGCGCCAAGCCGAAAACTGTGCAAGCCGCTAGAACTCACTTACTCAAAATCCATATTTCAGCCATTTTATTTTTTCGCCAAACTAAAAAAATTTATACATTAGCCTCGGAAATCTTCAATTCTTATTGTTTTGCGTGTAAAGCATTACATTCCTGCTCTGATTTCCCATGCACACGATATTATAATTTAAAAAAAGTAACCTTACGAATATAAACTAACAAAAAAAAATCATCATTATTCTTTTATTTTTACTTTGAGAATTTAAAACATTTTATTCGGCAAAATCGCCACACATGGCAACCACGATCCTTATTTCACACTTTTTTCACTACAGGGGTTACAATTACGGAAAGATTTTTGCGTGAAGAACATAAAAAATCTCTTAAATTCCGGGAACGGGTGGACTTTCAAAGTTTTAAAGTGGACTACGATTTATTCTATATTATTTTACATATCTGTGCTAAATTTCAGGCCGATAGGTCCATTTTTGTGGATTTGTATACGAACGACATTTTATTCGGCTAAATCGCCACACATGGCAACCACGATCCTTATTTCACACTTTTTTCACTACAGGGGTTACAATTACGGAAAGATTTTTGCGTGAAGAGCATAAAAAATCTCTTAAATTTCGGGAACAGGTGGACTTTCAAAGTTTTAAAGTGGACTACAATTTATTCTATATTATTTTACATATCTGTGCTAAATTTCAGGCCGATAGGTCCATTTTTGTGGATTTGTATACGAACGACATTTTATTCGGCAAAATCGATATACATGGCAACCACGATCCTTATTTCACACTTTTTTCACTACAGGGGTTACAATTACGGAAAGATTTTTGCGTGAAGAGCATAAAAAATCTCTTAAATTCCGGGAACGGGTGGACTTTCAAAGTTTTAAAGTGGACTGTGGTTTATTCTATATTATTTTACACATCTGTGCTAAATTTCAGGCCGATAGGTCCATTTTTGTGGATTTGTATACGAATCAAATCCACAAACAAACAAACAGAATTTCATTTTTATTTATAAGATATATATATATATATATATATATATATATATATATATATATATATATACGTATTAATTTTTTAGAATGGTTTACAATAAACTTCAGGTTTCACAACCGTTGAATTAAATCATATATTTCGAGCCCAAAACTTGGGTGTTTTTCTTTATGCCCCTTCAAGAAGCAGCGATTAAAATTCTTTAGTGCACTGCTACTAAACTTCGACCATAAGCTGTATTTTTCGGTTTCTGTAACCATGCCATGCATTTATTGTCTTATAAATTATTCTTTAACGTGTTATTATAATCTTGCACTAGCAAGTAATTTTAAACTTGCTTTTAGAATTGCCGTTATAACATGAAACGAGTTCCGACTTTTATTTATCTTTTTTTTTCTTTAGAATGAAACAAATTCTCGAGAGTAGGGAGTCCTAATGAAACATTATAAGAGTCATTAATTGAATTTTGGTGAAAGAAAGATAACAATTAACATCCCTGGAGATTTCCTAATCACTGCGTAAGAAAAGTGCCATGAATTACATTTAGTCCTTTGCTGTTTTATCTTACATTTTCTTTGCAGACATTCTTTTTCATGAATGCCTACTTGGTGCAAAAAGTTCGTAATTCCTTTGAAGTTGGGATTCTTGTGTAAAGAGAATATTGGTAATATTTATAAAGTGTAATCTCTTATACACTAGCTTCTCGAAAAAAGGAATTTGAAAAGTACACATTTTTATATTAAAAAGAATAAGAATAGGATTTATGCTAAATTACTGCTTTCCATCGAAAATCGTATGTGTAACACTATCGTTTATTATTATATTTTACAGTAGCTCACAAAAACTTACAATAATTTGCGATCTATTGACACCTATATTTTCTTTCAATCACAGTTTAGAGACATTAATTTATTTTACAAAGGACAGAAAGTCTGAGATAATAGAGTTGAATATTTTTAAATCTAACTTTTTTAAAAATTTTGCCTACATTTTGTCAAGTTTGGAGAATTATTTGTCTCTAAAAATGGTCTTAGGAATGTAGGACTTGCATTGGTGTTATGTTGCCAATCTCTAATATTAACCAATTGGGGTTTTATAAGGGTGACACGAGAAATTGAAGGAATTATTTAACCAATCCAGTTGCAATAAAATATTTTTTATTTGTTATTCCTTGCATGAGATGTTAAATTTTGCGTGAATTAAAGATTTGTGGATCTTCTCCAAATTTATAATGTTGGATTAATTTCTTTAGGATTTTGACTGATAGCATTTTTTTGTGAGGTTATTTTATTTTCATGACCATTTACAGCACAAATTATGGAGTACATGGATCTTGTACATAAATTTGCTTATATGTCCATTTACAGATCCCTCATAAATAATCAATGAAAACATTTGAAGGGGAAAAAATCTGGATTTTTAGATGCTCCCGAACAGGAGCATCATTCTATTTCTTGTAAGTACCCCAGTATGACTTTAATAACTGAAAGCACTAAAGAAATTTCTAGACTTTGCGAGAAGCATTAAAATAACTGACATAGTAGTAAAATAGTTTTCATGAGAATTTTTTTATTAAAATATTGGTCAAATATTTGTGAAATTTATAATTTTTGCTTCAAAAACGGATGAGCCAATTAAAAACAGTTGTACAACTTGTTTAGTATATGTGTGGTGTGGTTTTGGAGGCTGTCTTTTTGAGAAACTGAGAAAAATTGCAGTACCGATTCTATAGTGAAGTACATAACGTAGCAAAGAAACCCAAGAACTACATGCCAAATAAGAAACTTTCAAAATTAAATTTATTTCTGTATTAAAGCATCATTCGCAGGATTAAATAACAGGCAATAGTGCAGTACTGGAAGCATAGCAAGAACCTCACACAACAGTACACACAACAGGCATAGGCCTCACACAACAGTAAAAAGTGTTAAGTGACGAAAAAGGTCACGGGAACACAGTAAGCCAGCTTGGCAATAGCCCCATTGCTGGGAAGAACAGTCGCCAATTAAATACCCAAATTGTAAAATTAGCAACTGAAAGTTAGACATAATTCAGTTCTAAAAAATTTAAAATTCAGGCTCGCCAACAGGGGATGATTAGGAGAGCTTACACAAGAAGAAAACTTATTGAAATCCTTTGGAAAAATGTGAGGACATCGAATAAGTAAAACAAAAACTGCAAAGGAAGAAAAATAACACTTCAACGTCGAAATACAAAGTGATATTCAAATCAGAATTAAAATATAATATAACGGCGAGAAATATAAGAATTTTATATATTTCGCTATAAGAAAGTGCATACGTGCTTTAACTATTAATTCAGCATACCTCCCTCATTAATAAAAATAATTTTACTATCAGCGAGAGTATAATCCAACATTTAGAGATAGTTTTATGATCATCTTAAATATTTACAGTATTGTATAGCTAAGGATTCTTCTTATCCTTAATGTCTTTTCTATTTAATCGGATTGTTTTATTTCTCTTTCGGCATTAGCTGGATGATACCCCGAAGAAGTACCTTGATTGTTTAAATATTTATGGGAGCAGAACAAAGAAAGGGTTCTTTATTATATATATATAATTTTTTTATCTTATAAAATACATCTTTTTAAAGCTTTCGGTCACATTTTTAAAAATTTACTGTTTTATTTTAACAATAAATGAATTATTTTTTTATAATTAGTTAAAAATGTCTAAATTTGTATAAATAGACGTTCTCATAAAAGTTTATGAAAATTCGAATAAGTGTTTTCATCCTTAAACTCATTTTCTGAATCCACTAGCTGAAGTACCCGTTCTTCGCACGGGAATGAATGGACTTTTCGATATTACGATTTGTTGTGATTACTATTTATTGTAATAAAGAGATATATCAAAATGGATATCGCGTTATATTGTATTCATTAATCATCAATACCGAATTTCAAGGCAATGGTTTGTACGGTGCAGAAGGCGATGCGGAGTAGCGCAATCTAGTGGCGAGTTTTAGTAAAACTGATACGGCGGAAATATTCTTCGCATTCAGATATAGATGTATACGAATTTTCATGATGATCGGCTATACAGTCCTGAAGTTCATGTGTGGACGCAACATCGAGCGGCAAGTTATAGGAAAATGGAAAGCGCCAAACTCTTCCCCGTGTTCAAATATCTATGTATACCTATTTTCATAGCGATCAGTTACCATCTAGGGGTCAGTTAACCATCTAGTGATTAATTAAAGTAATGATTTGCTACAGCGCCGTCAAGTGGCAAGTTGTAGCAAAATGGATAACGCCAAAATATTCTCATTGTTCAAATAGCTATGATATATACTGATTTTCATAGCAACCGTTTGAATGGTCAGGAATTTGGCCTGCTGCAGGGTTATCTAGTGGCGAGTTAAAACAATAATGCATTGCAGTGCCATCTAATGGTGAGTAACATCAAAAGGAACACAGAATATATTCTTCGTGCTCAAATGTGTAAGTATAAAAATTTTTATGCCGGTCGGTCGAACGGTATAGAGGTTGATGCGTTGCAGTGCCATTTAGCGGCAAGTTACAGCAAAATGGATAGTGAAAAATATTCCCCGTTTTCTAATATCCGCGTGTACCAAATTTCATCGAAATCAGTTGGACGATATTCGCATAGCAAACGGCTAAACGGAATAGAATTCGACGTTCTGCTGCGCCATCTAGTGGCAAGTTAGAGGAAAACGGATAGCATAAAAACCTTCTCCATGATAAAAGGCTTAGGTCAACCAAATTTCATGGTGATCGGTCAAACGGTGCTGGAGTTTTTCAACCTCATACACACATACCAACATTCATTTTTATCTATAAACAGTGTTATTATATATACCAGTCTCAAATATAATCCAGTTTCAAATCTAAGTATCGCCAAAGGGCCAACATACGCCATTTTGCAATTTTTTTTCAGGGAATCATTCGAAGCATTGACTTAGCAGCAATCAAAATGGGAAATGGTTTGACCGCCAATAAGTAAAGCAGGCATTTATTTCAAAAGTGGAATTCCGTAATAGACGCATTTTTTAAATTATCAACGTATAACGTGTTTTATTCATCATTACTCCGATGTACTAAATGCGAAGATTTCAATTTTCTGAAATTTGGCGGAATTCCCCTAACTTAAATCAATATACTCAATTGGCGAGAATTCTGAAGATAGATTGCTCGAAATCCCTTAATAACTGCATTATTTCTGCACGGATTATCAGAATTTAACGCTGTATTCTAATAAAATCTATGCACTTGTTTTCAAAAATCTATTTCCTTAAGCTCTCAGTAAATTGCGCCAAGCCGAAAACTGTGCAAACCGCTAGAACTCACTTTCTCAAAATCGGCATATTAGCCATTTTATTTTTCGCCAAACTAAAAAATTTTACATATTAGCCTCGGAAATCTTCATTTCTTATTGTTTTGCGTATAAAACATTACATTCCTGCGCTGATTTCCCATGCACACGATATTATAATTAAAAAAAATAACCTTGCAAATATAAACTTAAAAAAAAATCATTATTATTCTTTTATTTTTACTTTAAGAATTTAAAACATTTTATTCGGCAAAATCGCCACACATGGCAATAATGATGCTTATTTCATACTTTTTTCACTACAGGGGTTACAATTACGGAAAGCTTTCTGCGTGGAGAACATAAAAAAATCTCTTAAATGGGGAACGGGTGGACTTTCAAAGTTTTAAAGTGGAGTATAATTTATTCTATATTATTTTACACATCTGCGCAAAATTTCAGGCTGATAGGTCCATTTTTGTGGATTTGTATACTAATCAAATCCACAAACAGAATTCCATTTTTATTTATAAGATGAAATAAATAAATAAACTTATAAATCTGGAAAAAGCTGTTAAGTATGACGTCAAAATGAAGTCATTGTCATTTGCAATAGCTAATTTTGTTACGCAAATGATTAACTTTTTTGACTCTCGGAAATGAAATGTTGCCGAAAATAGCGAAAAATCGCTTTAAAATGAGGGAACGAGTGGATTTTCAGATTTTTAAAGTGGCACAGATTGTTTTCTATATTTTTATACATAATTATGAAAATTTTCAAGCGGATCGTACAAACGGTGTAGAAATTATTAGGCTTTTTGTCCTTGACATTGCAATGTTTTGCAGTAATGGCGGAAAAAGTTTTATCTTGAAGTCAGGGATCAGCGCAACTATATAGTAATTAAAATAATTATAGTAAAATTTCTTTTATTTAAAAAAGAAAAAAACGTCTTTTTAACATTGGCAATCGATTCGACTGTGAATACATTGAGCTGACGTCACTATGCCTCTTAAGACTACTAAAAGTCGAGCTTATTCTAGCATTGGTTCTTCCGTGTTATCAGAATTATCGTCTGCAGGAGGCCTTGAGTTTAGAATTAATAAGTGGCATTTTAGTCCGTTGCTTAGGTTTATGAATTTAATTACTTTAACTCACTCAGCTGAAAATGTTCTTCATTTTGAATGTTGCAAAATCACTTTTGAAACATGATGCATTAAAAATTTCCCATTTACTCATTTAATTTTGTATTTAACCATGCTACAACCGTAACATTACGTAACATATGCATGCTGCAAAATAAAATTACTTTCCGATTGCATTTCGCTATTTTTGGTATATTTCTTTTTATTTATTAATTTTTTTTTAGATTTTAGGACAAAGTTTTACATACCTAATACGAATGTAGTAAAATCTAAATCAATACGGTAAAATCTTCTTCCAGACGCAATCATACCTTAGTTAAGCACTCCCAAGGGTAAAATAAATCATTTGAAATCTAAAATGTTTTTTTTTTATTAACGAAAACGCTGGAATGTTCTTTCAGTGGCAATCAAATCTAGTTCAATCATAGCACAAGGCATAAAATGGCGGCTTTCACAAGGGTTGCCATATATTCACAGAACGTTGCCAAGGATATGACTGGTTAAAAAAAAAAAAAAAAAGCGTCATCTTTAATATTGAACTCCTGGTATCCAAACGATCTTGCTATTTGAAAATAGTTAACTTTATGTTAACACACGTATTTATTTCTCGTGAATCTTAACTTGGCGTAATTCCAACTTCATGTTTTTTCGAATCCAACATACTTTTAAGAGCTTTCCTGCTTTGTTGCGAAAGCATAAATCGTTTTTTGCTGGAGCTAGGTCGCCAAATATGGTAAGCTAGATGCTCATTTCTTCTGTTTTTAATTAATATCTTCTAAATAATTCGAATTTCAAATTTTTTTTTACGGCACTGGCTTTTTTTTTTACCTATTTAGCCTCTGTGCCAAATTTGACCCGGATCCGACAAGCTCTCTGGCTACCTATAGAGAACACACACACATACATCTCATTAGCATACTACGCTATTATTAAAGAGGATACTAGCCCAAACAGTCTTTTTTTAAGTACGTTGTTTTTATTGACCTGCGTGGGAGCCGGTCACTTTCAGAAAGGAGGTCATTCCGGGATCCGCAACTCTCTCTCAAATACCGATCTCTTCAGTGAGAAGTCAAACTGCCCTACAGATTAAAGTGCACGTTTGACGCATGTACACGGTGTTTCTGATCAGCCAGTATATGAACCCGAGTTACACGTATGAGTGAGTGCTCCGTACCCTGCCATGTGAGCTGTCGCAGTCCTTTTCAGTACAGGATTAGCAAGAAGTATGTTGCCCACTTCAGAAGACTGTAAATTGGATTCTTTTGCACAGAATGCGATAAAATTTGAACACAGCTATAGGGTCGTCTCATATGTTTGAAACTTATTAAAATTAAAAAAGAAAAATAGTACCAGAATCCGCCTACAGGTGGCCCTTCAGTACACTTCAAAGCATTCAATTTGCTGCACGGGAAACAACTGGAATACTCACTTTACCATGCGGCAACTGACTGCTCGCTTCATCGACTACAGTACTCCCATTTGCGAGGTTAAAAGACTGTTTTCTGTCTAAAAGGATACCAAGTTGCTGCTGTACCTTACGTCGCGTAGGACAAATCGACATGATGAATGTCTTCGCATCTTCAGTTGACTGAACTTTTTTACAGCTGCAACGCGAAATCCCCTTATTCAAGCATAATGCTCTTGCTAGAAGCGCTTTTTTTTGGAACGTGGAGATGATGAGCAGAAAAGTAACAAATTGTCGTGTATAATCCTCCTTCTTTTCATGCAAACTATAATATTAATCTTCAGATACCTTTCTATCCAATTAAATGATTGAATCTTATTGATGACTCAATTTCATGTAAATGATTGAATCTTAGATACATTTCCCCTCCCGAAACGCTGCATACCCCCTCCCAGAATATTTTTATTGGCCACAGCTTGATAGGTATGCGCTGCAAAGAAAATTACTTTTCACATTTTCAGTACATGGAAATAATACCATTTGTGTTACAGTGCCACCTACATTTTTACGAATTTTTAATTTAAAGTAATTTTGCTTTATTGATTAGCAAATTTTGTTGTTGTTGCTGTTGTTTCTTATCCTCAAATTGCCTGACTCCGTCAGACAACACCCAATAAATTGTTGACCCTTAGAACATCGATAACAAGAATGGGGGAAGCACATAAGTCCTCTTTGGTAAGACCCAAGCAGTCCAGGAGATAATCGGGAAAGGCCTTCTGAGATTTACATTTGGAGCAGACTGCAAAAGATTTCCTGCCCTCAAAGTACAAGAAGCTCTTCGTGTGTCCACTAATCAACCTGAAAACTGCCGTTTGGGACGCTCTGTCACAGTTCAAAACAAGTGAAGATCCCGGTTCCTTGGCCGCATACCAGTGGTGGGAGGAAGGGGTCTTCCACTCCTTTGAAAAATGACATTTGACTTTAGACTGAAGCTCTGAGTAGGTAAGGGCTGAAGAAGAAGGTGTTGAGTGACTACAGCCTTCCTTGACTAGGCGATCCGATTCCTCATTGCCAAAAATGTCAACGTGGGATGAAATCCACTGAAAATGGACATCGTGAAGCTTGGAGATAACTTGAAGATTAAGAAGGATGTAGATGCTTGATTTGTCTAATATATTGCCAAATTCTAATATATTATTCAAATTTTATGTTGTTGACCCAATAAATTTTGTTATATTAATTAGTGTCCCGCACATAATTTGAATTATCTTCAGCTTAGATTTTATCTCAGTCGGTCCAATAGAACACAATTTAAACACCTAGGAAATTTTATTTCACTTTCTGTTGAAATTAAATTTAACCCTTAAATGCATAAGCTATATTTTAAATGTGAAATCGACATAAGAATATTCGCTTGTAATTTAAAATTTGTTGGTCCGGCTGTGAACGTGTTTTAAACATAAGAATGCTGATTTACATCGCCCTTCATTTAAGGGTTAATTACCTACTCTTAAACCATTATTGATCATTATTTTCTGAAATATTTTTTCAAAGTTTTAAAAAACTATCAATTCGTAAGTGTTAAAGATAATGTCTCAGAGAACAAACTATCTAAAAAGTAAATAAAACACATTTTTGTGTTTCCTCTATGAAAAACGGCATACTACATACACTTCACAAATAATAGAGAATGTCTTTGTTAATTACTTTCGAAAATATTTAATTTAACCAAAAAGTACGGGCCTTTAGATTTATATTAGATGTAAAAACGCGTATTAAACTTGTCATCTACACTCCGTGGAACAAAGAATTTTAACCTAAATTAGTATCCATTCATGAAAAATGGCAGCGGTTTTTAGTCACATAAAAGTCACTTTTCAAGGAGAGAACTGTTTCTGGATATAATAAGATAATTAAAGGGCGTTGCCAGTTGCTTTGTTCTTGGCAGTTTAGGAGTTGATGAACTGAGAGGGCACATAGAATGTGATGTTGACAAATTGAAGAAAAGAAATAAATTGCTACAAAAGAGGTATTTTATGTACTTAAATAAAAATGTATAAATATAGTGGATACATGAAAACTTCTCCTTAAATGAAGATTTATTTAAGACTCTTTTTTTAATTTTCCGTGCTTATGACATGCATTATGCATATTCTTCATTCTTGAAAAAGGAAGAATTTTGAGAGAATTCTATTATTAACCATAATATTCAATACGAAATTCTGAATAAATTCCTTTATTCCCTTATTCTCTCTGATGACACAAATTTCAAGATATTGAATTCTGTTGATTTTTACTATTATAAGATTTCTTGTAAGATTTCATTGTGAGCATTTAAAAAGAAATTCTCAGTAAATTTAAATTCTGTATTTCAATGAAAACTTTTTAAGTCCATTGTAACTATCGACTCTGACTGATAACAATGAACAGTTCTGAAAAACCATGTTGTATGCAAATTCATTTAACAAAATATTTCCCAATACAAATGAATATAAATCTGTACAGGGCAAATAACTAAAACAAATAGAAAGCTTATTCAACATAAATATTTTGCCCTCCATTCTCAATAATACGTCATTCTACTAAATGACCACAGCGTTCATAAATTTCTAAACTTTTGGGCATGGTCCGAACAATATCTGTAGGCTTTTGATGCACTGAAAGCATTTTGGGTTACCTGCAAATAAAGAACAATTTAGATCATAATTCGAAATAAAGGAGCTCAACAAGGTGTTTCAATAGTTCTAGCTATAAAATTTTAACATTTTTGGCAGAATTTCTTTCGAGTTACGCGAGATACCCCAGCAAACACAGCCGTATCGGGTTAGGGATGGGCCGTCATCGGCAGTACCGTTTCGATGTCGGCATTGGCATAATGGTAATTGGGACGGTGTCGGTTCTGTGCTGGCAAAACGATTTGGCGTAGGCAAATAAAAGTTGATTTCGGTCATGCAACGGTCCGATAGCGGCTAGCCTTTTAGGGTTAACATGCGATTTTGGCGATGTACTGCACCAAACGTCAAAACCGATATCGGTCCAGAAGTGTAATTTCTAAACTGAACGGTATAAAGCCAGCACAAGCAGCACATATATATTGTTATAATAATTCTTTTTAATTTATGATTTCAATACTTACTACTTACAATGTTTTGAGCCCGTAGGATTCAAGTGCCTCCTTCACATGCGAAAAAAGGAGGGGACGGGGGGGGGAATCATTCTATCTGGTTAATTTACCTGAGGTCCTGTCCAGGGTTCTGGTCTACCGCGCATCTGTCAATCTACAGTTTAGATGTTGGTGATTTTCTCCAGGTGTATTGTGAATATGCGTTAGATAAGTTAACCAGTTTTTTTATGACTTAGTACTGAAGGGGTTTCTAAGCGCCCACCCCCACCCCTCAATTGGGGCGGTTTCTGTCTAGTTATTCACAACTCTGAAATAATTATATGACTATAAATTTCATTTTATATAAAGTGATAGTTGTTAAGTACTTCCAATTAAAAAATAATAATAAAATTAATTAATTAATTAATTAATTAATTAAAAATAAAATATATACAATGCAGAACATTAAACGCTGCATTTTAAAAGTTCACAAAAGGAGCCCACCATGGCCGAGTGGATAAGACACCGAATATGGTTGAAGCCATTCGCGGATCCAGAGCCCCATCCCCCCACCCCAGACGAATGAAGTTTACACTATAGAGCATTGACTTGTTTTGTAAATTCAAGTCATTCTATGAGAAAATGTGACAAAAATTGTCTTGTGCCCCCTCCAGAATTTTTTTTTTCTGGATCCGCCGCTGGTTGAAGTGTGAAGGTCCAGGGTTCAGGTCTACCGCGCATCTGTCCATTTACAGTTTGGATGTTGGGTGATTTTCTCCAGATGTAATGTGAATATGGGTTATATAAATTAACCAGATTTTTGAACATAGAATTGAGGACAAATCACCGTTGTATCCCCAATTCTGGAACAAAAATTGGGGATATTTTATAAATTTTATATAAATTCAAAACATTATCTAATATTTATAAAATGAAGGAAATATGGTTGATTTTTATAAAATTAGGGAACAAATAATTATTATAATTACTGTTCAACCCCAATTTTATGGCTTATTAATTGTTTTATATATTGGATCAAACGCTAGAAGCCTTCTTCCGCTCAGAGCACCGACGCCCTAAGGATTAACTCCTGTGTTTTTGCCTTACAAAAAACGCAAAACAACAAAACTTTCTGAAATTAAATTGGATTAAAATAGTAGAAAAAATACCTTTTCATTAGTATTTCCATAAAAATAAAAAATATCAGTATAATTTATAGTTAAGGAATTTTTTTTATAATACATTAGCTGCTGTTGTTAAAAAAAATAATAATAATAAAATTAAATACATAAATAAAAGTTTTAATTCACTATACTGAATAATTATAAATTGAAAAAAAATAATAATAGTTTCATTTTAAAATTATAACTATGAATAATTAATTTAATAGCAGTTATTTGAACAACATATTTGTCATGTTTCTGTTCAAATAAAATAATAGTAAAAATTACGCCAAAATCATGTTTTGCTACAACATTGTAAAATGCTGTTACAAATTAAATAAAATTTAATGCTCTTATCTCCTTAAAAATGAATAAAAGTAACCATTTTTTGCTGATTGTAGTACTTTATCTTTCTAAAAATTAATTGATTAATTCATTGCAGATATACAAGTATAAACTATTTTGCAATAGAATAACACTAATTTGTTTTGTTATTTTTCCACGCGATCTAATTTAAAGTGAATAATTTAAAAGCTAAAATCTCTCGGACTTTCTTTTCCAATTACCCCGTGTCCGCGTACACATAACATGTAGCACAGGCGCAGTGGGGGGGGGGGTGAGGGGGACGAGTGCATTCCTAGGGGCTTTCCACCCCTTGTAGGAACCACAGTATTACGCAGGAAGACGAAATGGACCTTTCCCTTTCTTTGGGTCCCTATTCACGGTCAATCGAAGAGCGGAAGTTGGTTTTTTTTTTTTTTTTTTTTTTTCGTTTGCCTGTCCATTCCATTCCAAGGCTGTAACAGAAATCATCTCGCAACGTAAACTTTTCAGTAACGTGGTGGATTTTGAGTTTTCTCAGAGCAACGAAGGGAGTTTGGTGCATTTTTCTCTGGATAAATTGCGATTTTTTTTCCCTAGACTAAATGGCACTGACTGCAGCTAGACAAAAATTTTATAATAGTCTGAATGTGGTTAGTGCTTTTTAGTTTTAAATAGGCTAAGTTCTTACGTCAGTTAGATCGGACTTTGCTGTAGTTTTCTCTGGATATACTGTGATTTTTTTCTAAAGACTAACTGGTATTAACCTCAACTAGACAAAAATTTTAAAGTTGTCTAAATGTGGTTAGTGCTTTTTGGTTTTCATTTTGCTAAGTTCTCACGACAGTTAAAAAGGGGTAAGTTGATTTTTAAGTATATATTAAGAATTTGTATTTTTTCTTAGCTAGATTTTTTTTATGTTATCTCAGGGACTACTAAAATAAGATGTAGTTCAAAACTGCTAATTATTTCTAAATAATGCGAAAATGAAATTTATAATTCAAATAAGCAAACTTGGAAACTATTAATAAACAAGCAGGACGGTATTTTTAATAAATAACTTACATACTGCATTGAAAAATGTGTCTATTTACTTGAGTACTTAATTTCATATTACTCAAAACAACAGAAAAAAATAATTTTATTCTGTTATAGAAAGTTCCTTTCTTTTACTAAAGGATAATCCTATGAAAATTCAGTAATATATAAAATATTTACTTAAAGTAAGTATCTTCTAATAATAAACATGGTTTTATTAATACTTATTAGTTTCATATATAGTTTAGCACTAATCAACCTATTAAAAATAATAATTATTATTATATAAATTACTTTACATCACTGGGGCTAATTTTGCCAAAAATACTTAGTTAAAATTCAAAAAATACTTAGTTTTGCCAAAAATACTTAGTTATTAAGTATAAACAAAATAATTTGTTTGTATATGAAAATGTTTAATTATTTTGAAGAGAAAAGGTTTTTATGAAATTAACCGTTTATTTGTAGAATCAGCCAATGTTTTAATTTCTTTTAACGTATGTTGTTTACATTCTTCTTTAAAATAATATATAAAATCAAAAGTCAACTTTATTTTGTATTATGACATAACTTAACAAAAAAATAAATTAAAATATTTTTTTAAAAAGCATGTTGTATTACTTTAATATTTTTTTTCTCTCTTTTTTTTAGCATTGCATGAATGTTTATTTATAATCTTTGGTTCTAGAAAATTATAAATTTTCTTGGATTCTAAAAAAATTTCGGAAGAGAAAAAGGAACATTGTCTAGTTGAGCCTAATATTTTGTTTAAAAAAATGTATATGGTCTGATAAACATATAATAGCACGATTAAAAAAAGTAAACCATTGGTTGATGCATAAAAAAATAATACGGTTAATTTTAAAAAGAGCTTTCCTTCTTAAATTCATCAAATATTTTCTTAAAAACAAAATAATTTGCTAATTAGGTATTTTTAATAAATTTAGTCATAGTGGTGTAAAGTCATTTATATAATAATAATTATTATTACTTTAATTTGTTGATTAATACTTTAGAGAACTAACTACGGAGCTAATTAGGGTATTTTGGGAATCAATAAGGTGCTGGCCGGTTTTCGATATTTTGTCGTTGCCGATACCACACCAAAAACGTAATGGTTTTGGTTCAAAAGTGGCACAGGGCTGGGCCGACGGCGTTATCGTTTTTGCCGACACCGAACCAGAACCACCCCATCCTTTCGGCCCGACACACGCCCAGGCGGACGCAATTTTGTCGTTTTTGGTACCGCGTGAGCGATGTCGCCCCGGCAAATTCTGCGCCGGCATGCCAGTGTCGGCCCAAAACTTATCCGATAGGGCTGTGTTTGCTGGGTACTTCCCTACCTACCTACGTCCATACAGACGTTAACGTGAAACTAATCAAAATTGATTGAAGGTTACTAAAAATGGTTTGTCTGTGCATGCATACGTCATATGCAGTCTCTTCCATAACTATTCTTAGAAAATTTAAGGCAAGATAGGACACATGATAAGGAATCAGAATCACATAGCAATATGGGGTCGAAAATGCCGTTTTCATTTACCTGTGAATAATCACTCTGGGAAAAGTATTAAATGGTTCGTCTAATTTCTTAACGAATTTTCATAAATAATATGCTTGTCCCCGACATTTCATCCATGGAGTAAAATACATTTAAACTATCAATTTGAGTCACGTGTATTTTTGTGAAATATTCATTAATTTAAACGAACAATGATCGGAAAGTTCAGTTTTATTTCAACATTTGATCCAAAGTGATTATTTACAGCTACGTAAAGACAACGTTTCCGACCCCATATTGTTATGTGATACTTATTGCTTATTATGTGCTTTACCTCCCCTTCAATTTTGTACCAATTGTTACGGGCCATTGGTATACCTACACGTGTCCTCATGGTCAAAATCAGAATATCAAAAATTTTCTCATTTACAATAATTTGTTCGATGATGTAAAAACAAGTTTCATGTATCTATTTGCATATTTAGGCATTTCTTTTAAAGAATATTTAAGATTGAATTTTATGAGAAACTTTTATTACAAGATCATTTGTAGAAAACGGACATATTGCTGTTATTCAATATTATGGAAAAGTAAAGTTTTGTTGAGATATAAATTCTGAATCCGATAAAGCATATTCTAACCGTCATAGGGGGGGGGGGGGTGACCACCTTTTGCATATCACAAGCCAAATTTTTTCACAGATGACTTCAGATGAGCCGTATACCTTTCTCGCTTCATTACATTCACGAACTGGGTTGCAAAATATGAATACGTGCAGCTTTCAGCTTAGGAGAGGGGAACTAATTACGTATGAACATGAGAAATAAATTGCTGTTCCGAGTAAGAAAATTCTAGAATTAATTCTTGGAACATTTTGTAGGGGACCTGTGATGTAGGGGTTCGATTTTTTGAGTGCACAAATGCACCTTTTTTCTGCAGTATCACAAATTGTTAACAACAAAATATTTATGGGTCCCGAAGTTATTTCTAAAGTCTCGAATTTGTCTCAAAACAATGAGTAGGCACAAATATGCAATGCCATTACTAGGCCACCGCTGCACTATCGATGTCACTCACATCACTATATCTGGAATAAGACGAGATCATTTGGACTTCACTTCTCCTAGGCAGTGTCAATACATTTGCGTGAAAATTGAACGAAGCGGCATAATTATTCTAAATACTCAAAAAAAGAGAAGCATAGTGCTTCAATTACTATTAGAAAAAAAAGAATTTAGTAATAAATTGAAAAGAAAAATGGTCATCACAAGGGTGAGATTTTCAAAAGTCACAAAACTAGTAAAGTAGTATATACAAGCTCGTCTATCCTGTTTTGTGAACTGTCATTCAAGAAAATGGGCACGATGCAAATCCGAAAACTAGTAGTCATTCCCTTTCTAAGAGACATGGATACATCCTGTAGCTTAGGGGTCTACAATAAAAACAACGTTTAAGATGCAATTAAGATTTTTCAATGCTTATGTTAATAGTATTCTTCAACATCCCAGCTGTATGTTTCTGAGAGCAGTAGGAGATTTTGTTGTAGTACAACACAAATTGATGTGTTGGAAGTGGAAAATCAAGTCAAGCAAGCATTGAAAATCAAGTCAAGCAAGCAGCAAATTATAATTTTCAACACGTTTTGTTACTTATCATTTTTTAACAACACCGACGATTAGTATTTGTTATATGCCTTAATGAACTAATTTTGGATTTTCTAGAAGATCATTTGCATATAGTTGTTAAAATTTTAAACGTACAAAGAAAGAAAATAATAATAATAATAATTTTGTAGTTTTGAAGATTTTGGAGCAATGGAAGTCCGACATGCAAACACAGCGTCACTTCAGAACAAAGCTGGAAAATGTTTAATATCAAGGTATAAATTACAAAACATGCATGATATCATAAAAATTCATACACTTTATTTTCATTTCTAAAATGAAATGATTCATTGAAATATGGTTCTCTTTATTATTCCTTTCATTATATTTTGACGAAATTCTGTTAAAGCTCGCAATTATTAATGTTCTACAACAATATAAAAGGATAGGGAAAAAAAGAATTTAGTACGTTTTGTGTTACAGCTTATTCAATAAACTAATAAATTTTATTCTTATCAAAAAGTGCCTCGGAGCTTTTATGAAGAATGTTTGTTTTACAAAGAGCTTTAATGCTCTCAGAATTTTCTTTTCTCGAACCCTTGGAGAATCGCTAAATTTTTTTAATTCCCTCTAATACCAGCAAAGTTTCTATCTATTGAAATATATTTTTCAATTCAAAAGAATGGCTTCAGATTTTATACGTTAGTTTCATTAAATCAAATAATTTAACCAATATTTTATGAAAAAAAATTATTAATTAAGAATACAGTGTTTAGATATTTTTATCTTAAAAATTGATAATAGTTGTAAACATTTCTAAGTTATCTAAGGAACAATTTTATAAACCATGTAGTGTATATTATATGCTTTTCTTATCAGAATATATTAGGCTAGTGATTTTAAAATGCCGAAAAGTCATGTTAAAAGCATCTTCGATAAAAATATCCAACGGATATGCTTTCTGCGTAATATAGCAGAATACTACATGATGAAAGCGAGTAACAATGAATCGATATATAATTTCATTCAGTCATAGATTACTGTATACTTAACAAGACTTGTATGCATTAACAATTTAAAATATATATATATGTATTTAACTCTCTTCGGTTTACATGAATTTTGATATTGAAATTTTTAAATACCACAGTAACCGCCTGTGTAACCACAGTACACAGGCGGCCTGCGTAAATTTACAAAAGTTTAAGTGGGGATTAGCGGTATTATAGTGTGTAAATTCCGTATAGAGTGTTTCAGGCATGTAAAGAGAATAGAATGTGACTTGTCAAAAACAATCATCAACATCCTTTAAAATTTTCAGTATAGTTTGAAATTACTTTTTGGATGATACGTTGGTCATAATAATTAAAAATATAAGTTTAACTTTTATGCTGTGCTTTTTAAACAATATTGGATGTTGTATTATAATGTTATGTGTTTATAAATGTTGAAAAAATACACTTCAAGCGGAAACGGTCAACTTAAATAGACTGCAACATTTTCATTTCAAACATTTTTCTTGACTTCGATGAGCTATGCATCAAATATGCATAAGCAAAGTTTCACGGATTCAAAATAATAAATTAAGCGATCAATAGTATGCATATACCTATATTTACTGCGAACGGCCATTTTGACCGCTACAATAAGCAACAGTGCTTTTACCGATGTATTGTTTGTTTTATTTGTAAGTGTTAAGTATTGCTCATATTTGATGCGAGTACCTTATTGAAATTTTTAAAATAAGAAATTTTAGTGAGAATTACGTACTAAATCTTTACAGGAACATCATGGTGTTTTCTTTAAGACTTTGAATAAGCTGGGAGGTAAAAGAATCGTTTGTTTTACAAAGTGTGAATTACCCAATTTTTGGCTATAAATGATTTTCAGTTTGTACATTTGTTATAAAAACACACTCATTATGAGTTTTGAATTGTATAAATTGAAGAATTGGGATATTTACACTTTACGAAGCTTGCTGTCTTTCTGGCGGCCACAGCAGTTGAAGATGAAAAAAAAATGCAATAATGCTAGTGTTAGTTATTTTTTTTTCTACTAAAATTAGTATTATGTAGGTTTAATTGAAACTTTATCTGTAAAACTGTACCATTATCTACAATAATTAAAAAAGTATACAAAATTTAATAATTACCGATATTAATTCAGTTAATACAGTAAGCTAATATAAATTCTATAATCAAAAACTACAGAAGAGCATTAAAGTAAGAATATTCTTGTTTTGTATGAATGTACAAAAAATTGAGAACTTTCTGTAGTTTTTAAGTTTTCTTACTATTTCATTCCCTGGAATTTCAGCGCAAATTTCTTCTCGACAAATATATTTTATTTGTAAAAGAATGCTTGTAGAATTAGTTTTACTTTGTTGCTTCTAAAGAAATAATTTATGTGGTCAATCTCTCTCTCTCTCTCTCTCTATCTGCCTCTCTCTCTCTATATATATATATACTTATACTACTTACTATATGATACTTATTTCAATGGTGATATCAAGCAGTTTGCGTGTGGTTGAAAATGATTCTTGAAATTTCGGCTTAAACTAAGGATCTAAGAAACTGTCTTTAAACTTACCGATTCACAAGGATAGGCTGTGGTAGCCTAAAGCGGAGCCACCTGACTTTTTTTTTTTTTTTTTTTTTTTGGTAAGAAAGAAAGAGAAATGCAGCGGTTTGTCAAATATAATAAAACAAGAATACGGTAATACAGTGTTAATTATCTGTTCATAAAATACAAGCTCAAAGTATCATGTTGGCTTTAAATTAAAACTGACAGTATTTCAGATCTTATTGGCTTTATGAAATTAAACTGCTACAACGAGAATCGTGCTATTATGTTGCATTATTTAAAAAAAAAGATGAAAAAGTGAGAGAGAGAGAAATAAACTTATTATTCTAAGGTGTACATTTTAAAAATTCAAAATTTGTAAGTTCCATGAACAAAATTGTACTCCAATGGATATAAGTAAATTCAAGATTATAACTAAATTTTAATAAAAAATCACAATGTAAAATATGAAGTGGAACAAAAGGCAGCTTTACAGTGTATCATGCGGTTCTTCCAAAAAATTATATGCTTAGATAGACATATTTGGGAATTGAGTCAATGTGTCCATGGTGTTGCTGCTCATTTGCACTAGTTCTGTCAATCTCCTACTTTGTTTCAGAACTAAGATCATTTCCTGATTTAGATTCCATCATTTACAGCCGATTTTATATTACGGTTGTTAGCTTCAGGTGCTGCCCCCGATCTTAAATATATTCAGTTTTTCACCGGAAGAACGAAGAAAAATCCTACATGGTGCAAACGAGAAGAAGAAGAGTAAAATTGATTGCAGGAGAGATCTAAGAATTGAACAAAAAACGAATATGCAATTGGCTTCTGGAAAACATTAGTACTGCAAGATAAAGACCATTATAATTTTAATAATGGTGAAAAGAAATTATTGGTCCTTTCATGTTGTTGTTGTTGTTGTTGTTTCGTGTCTGTCTATTCCAGGAACGCTTACAGGAACACTTACACGAGGCCCATGACACCATGTCGCTCCAACAACTTCACAAATTCATTATTCTCCACACATTATAGCACCTCGAAGAGGCGCCAATACAGTTAATGATATGATCAGGGGAAGAAGGGCAAGAAAAAAATGTCCTTTCGTTATCTATAAAATTTAAGCTCTTGATGTGGCCGCTTTGCAGCCTAGCCAAAGCAGTGTTCCAGATATTGGGCTTCAAACTACAAATGCAGACGAGTACTTATTCCTGCGTACAATTCGTGTGTGGGAGGGACCCTCCAAATATCATTTGCTCTAGCCCTGTAGAGAGAAAATATTTTGGAAGGAAAAAGCTCACCGGACGTGGTAGAAGGCAGAAACTAGGGGTGAGTGGCAGCGTCTATTTTAGTCGAGGTACCACATGGGATGAAGGGTCATATCATGTCCCTTTCTCTTTACTGTATGATCATTTCATTAATCCACAATAAAAATAGATTTTCTGTGGCATTCAGAAATCAAGAAATCCTTACGCTATACTTCTTTTTTTATTTTACGAATAATTTATCTTATACAAGAATTTGATTTTTTTTTCAATTATTTTTAGACTATACAGGAAAGATACAAAATGTAAATCAACGGGACGACCAACAAGCCTCTCAGGTCCGGGTGAAGAGTAGTTACAATGAACTACTATGGATATATCCAAAGTTTACGTTTCTCTTCTGTTTTGTAGAACACGATTTTGGGAATTTGAGGCCGTGCTTAAGTTAGTATTTCTCAAATCAGTCCATCATTTGCTAAAAATTGTGAATGGAATATGTCCTACCTCATAAGAATATTGTGAATAATATTGTTATATTTTTATAACGAATATGTATTTTTCTTTCGATAAACCGCTGTTAAAACTATAGATTTAGTTTTTCTCTGTTCTGCGGAATGAGTAAAATAATACCAAATACTGATTAAAATATCAGTTTTAAGCCTAGTAATTATTTGCTTCATGATTTTGTAGAAATTTTCTAGCTATTTAGTTAACCGAAAAAGCCGAAAAGCTTTAAAAACACGGAAAAATAAACACTCAGCCAGACCCTGCGTGCGCGCTTGTGTTTTTAAGAGCAGCCGCGCATCCTGATAGTGTTTTTTTTTTATTTTTTTTTTTTAAGAATATAAGAAAAGTAAGCAAATAGAAAATGTTCTTACATTTTCTATTGTATCTTTGCATTGTCTTTGAATTGTTTTATAAATAATCACTAGTTTTTCTTCTATTTCAGATGAAATCCAAACATACCGAGCAATTTTTTTTTATATTTTTCTTTTTCCACAGCATTCTTTTGCATTAATTTCTAGTTTTTAATTTAAACTAATTCCCAAAATAATGCACTTCAACACACAGAATTTAAAAAATGATTTCTTTTAATATTTCTTTTCAGTAATATCTAATTAAGAATCTTTATTTCAAAATAATACGCATACACACCCAAAACATTTTTAACTATTTAATTATCGGTAATTTCGAACATAACAATGTTAAAACTTACAATTATTAATCTTCTACGACAATAGAAAAGGCTTGAAAAAAACTGTGTTCTCCCTTTTGTGTTACAGCTTATTCAATAAATTAATAAATTTTATTCTTTTCAAAAGCTACCACAGAGTTTTTATGAAAAATGTTTGTTTAATAAAAGGACTGAACTTCTCAAGCTTTTCTCTTCTCCAGTCCTCTGAGATTTGATGAAAATGTGTTTAATTCTCACAAATGAGACCGCGATTTTTATTATAGACAAATACCTATGTTTTATTCCAGAGACTAGCTTGTTGAAAGAATGTTAGTATATTTTTTTTAATAATAGTCTTGACTTGTTATAAAAGAAGATATCTGTGTGTGTGTGTTTGTCCGTCTGTTGGAGGCCTTAAGGACAAACGGCCACACCTAGAAACACCAAATTTGGTACTCAGGAAGTTCTAAACATGAAGTTATGCACCTGGAAGCGATTGTTTTTTAATTCGACCTAGAAATTTTATTTTATGTTTTATGCGATTTTTGGCATTTTTTCTCGTGTAATTCGTAATAGCGTGGGTAATTACGCTTTCAGCAAAACGGCAGTTTTAACATCGGATAGAGGAGAAAATTGTCTTTTAAAAACAGTCTGTTCTGAATATGTAACATAATTTACAGATATTTGAGAAATTTTTAAACTAAGTATTTTTTTTGACGTTCTTTTTCGTAAAATAATTTAAAAACCGTTGCATCTTGAATTCTATCCGTCATAACTTTTTGATATTTTGACAATTCGTGAAAAATACCGTTAAATAACTTTTTATGTGAGTTTTTCACATAATGCTTTTATTTATTTCATAGTCTTGCCATACTTTCCCTTTGTAATAAACTGTGGCATTTCCCAGTTTCTAGCTAAATTTGAATGCTATCGCCAATCTTGGTTCGGTTTCGAAGACTTATTTTTTGGCACCAAACACTTTAGAGCTATTGTAATATGTAATTGTGCATTTTTACTTATTAATCCGTAAAATCGAACATCTGTCACTGTTATTTAAAGAGAAACCAACAAAATGTTACGCCATACTTAAACCAACACAGTTACTTCATTTTTTCCAGTGCTGAAGATAGCTAATGCCATCACCTTTTATTCATATTTCTATGGTTACAGACATGGATATGTCTTGGATAAGATTCTCATGAAGGAGGGGAGGCGCTGGCTAAAAGGTTAAGGGCGTGTCCCCTTCTCCGTTAAGCGTACGGTCCTGAGTTCAATTTCCACTTCTCTCCTGGTTGTTTGTGTTTGATTTTATGAACTGTACTTCCTTTCTGTGTGCTAGTAAAAATTGTCATTATGTTGTCTGTTTTATTCGACGAGGACCTATAAGCAGATACTTGGCGACAAGCAAACTAGTCCGAAAATGAATTAAGTCCAAATACAAAAATAAAAGGAACATTGTAAATAAAGCTAACTACTTTCATCGGAATGTTTACAGAACGACAAACATCAAGCATCATCGCTGAAAAATGGTAGGTAAGATCTCATGGGTTTACTGGTACTGAGGTACTAGTAGGGAGAGAATTCTAAGGGATTCCAGCATTCAGGGATTCCTTTACCTCAGCTCATAGAAGCATTTCAACAGATGGATCTTCGGGTCAAGCCCATCGTACTGAAATACATGTTTAACGGATACAGTAAGATGGCAGCAGAAGCAAAGACTGTAAACAACAGTTTTGCTTCATGTGATAGGAAGGAATTTCAATAGCATCAAGTCTGAAATTTGGATTGTGATAATGCGTGTTTGTAATTTCTGTAATTGGTAAAAGTTTAAAAAAATTAATGGATGTTTCAGCTTTCGAAAATTATGTCAAAATAAAAGAGTAAGAAAATGAAAAATTCAGTGTGAAATCAGGTATACTGAAGTTCATCAATCAGGTATTCAGGAATTCTGAAATCAGGTATTGCAGGAAAATAACTCATGCCAGCATTCCTATGCCCCTAGGGCTTTATTTTGAAAAGGCCCCAAAATAAATAAAATAGCCTAAGACATAATGTAATTGATGTTCAAACATGTTTTTGCTAACATTAACTAATAATAAAAAAATATTGATGTTAAGAAAATAAAGTAAATGAATAAATAAATCATGTCAAAAGCATGTACTACAAAAACACTTTCCAACACAATCTTGTTTCTTTACGTTTTACTACGTAGGAAATAGTTAACTTTTCGCTTTCATCGTTGCAAAAACGCAAAGGAAGGAATACATAGTTTAAAATATAAAATAGTTTAAAAGACTTTTCAACTATACTTTTCTTTAAAACACAACCAGTCGAAATCCATTGTTCAAGTAGAACTGCTTTTTCATTTAAAACTTATTAAAAATTGGTTTCATTGAATTTCATGTTTTCTTTGAATTTTATGTAATCTTTTCTTTTTTTTTGAAGAGGGAATAAAACTTTACTCATCGGTACAAATTAATTGAACTAGTTTGCGAATTACCTTCTCTAGAAGCGTAGTGCGAATCGAAGAAGTTTCTCTAAATCTAATCCTTTTCATTTTTTTTTTGAGCTATATAGACGTTTTTTACCAAAGTACACAGATGTAATTGTGATTAGCAGCATGCACACAAACGAATACTTATTATAGTATATTAATTTCTGTTAGATGTTTTCTTTATAATAATAAATATCGTGGTAAAAGTTAAATCCTGAAGCCATTTTGCATGATTTAAACCCGTAATTATAAATGAAAATTCAGTATTATTATGCTTTGGTAACTTTATATCATGATAGAGACAAATCTAATCTGATATAAAAGAGAATTTTAAACATACTTTTCTCTATTTTTCGATATTTGTCACTGGTGTCTCCAGAGAGGAATTCCGACATTCTTTTTTCTTTAGTTTACGTCCTATTTCTATTGACATTTTGTCAATACCTATTGTTTGTCCTTTGTTTCGATATTGGAAAATGGTTCCATTTTAGAAAGTATTATTTCGGTTCATTTTAGTTTTGAACTTTACTTTTATCCGAGAATTCGATAAGCTGAGAATATTGGACGTAGTGTGCAGTGTCATTATTAATAGAATGTTTAATAATTTAAATTCTGTTTCGTTGCTTTGAATTTCTGAAATTATGGAAACAAATTGAGTACTTAGTGTTTCTAATCAGCGTAAGTGAATGAAAAGTATTGCTGAATTCAGTTATTTGCACTGTACATATTTGCACTGTACTTTATTTGCACTGTACATATTCAATAGCGAATGCATATTTCGTAACAGATTTTCCAAGACAATTTTGTTTTCTGACTAATGTGTTTTGTTTAACAAATCACAAAAAACACAAGTTATTAGAAAAGCACTGGAAAAAGATGACTTTGCTAAATTGCCGAAAAAAACAAAGAAAAAACAAAAAGTTTGCATTTTAATTTAGCAGTAGTAATTATCAAAAATGAATTATGCGCCAAAATACCTATTGAGTGGTTTCATTCAAATGCGGGAGTGGATAATAATCATGTGGTTGATTCGGGATGATGGGAGATTTTTTTTGCGTGTAAGGACTAAGAAAATAATTAAAAACATGGAGTAGCCTGGAAATTTTACTTTAATTGAAAACGTTACTAAAATGGCTGAAAACCGGAAATATGTTAAACCGGGACCTAGAAAATCACCTAAAGTCCCATTTATAAATTTTACTTACATTTTCTGCATGTCTTAAAAAAAGCAAGTTTGACTTGACACAGATGCTCAACAGTGGCGAATACGATAATATTTTTGGGAGAACCTGGTTAAAAAATAAAGAAAAAAGCAGCTAATTTAGCCCAAACAAAATGTACAATAAAGCGAAATTTTACATCCAATTTTTTTTTCTTCAGCTGTTAAACAGGCTCTCCCCCAAATAATTCTGTACAGTTCACTCTTGCACAGTTATATCAAGTCATATTAACAGCATTCCAGCATAAGAAAAATGACAGATTATGTATAAATGCTGGCTTCGGTAATTTTCTATGACTTTTTCGGTAATATAAAACTTCTGGTATTCAAAAATTATATATCCTCTAAAAATCTATTGGAATCACACACACATACACTATAATTATATGTATACATATACACGCACACACACACACACACACATATATAGATATATATATATAGATAGATAGGTAGATAGATAGACACAGATAGATAGATTTTTATATGCACATGTCCGTTTTTAGTACAGGCAGATCAACTTTCGTTTGCAAAAAAAAAAGCATGTAAGGAATTTCCTTTTACAAGCAATATAAAACTAAAACAATTTTTTAATAAAATGCTACATAATAAAAATAAGAAATACACGAAGTTAGCACGAGTGTTTTCTAGTAAAAAGAACTACATGTGAATTATAAATATCCCCTCGTCAAAGATGAACAGTTATGTCTCTGCAGTTTTAATTTTTTTTAAATGTGGACAAGGCTACTGGATACAAATCCTTGGGAGTACATACATCAGTTCTTAACAAACAAAGACAAAACAAACAAAAAACCAGAAATAATTACATAAAAATGATACAAAAAGCAGGCATAAATAAATAAAATCAGAATAAAATTCACATGTAGTGACGAGCATACCAATAGCGCCTGTAGAGAGAGTCGCCGGACAGAATGGGAACAGACGGATGATGGTGAACGTCCATAACAGCGGAATTACACAGGGAGAAGCCGGGCTATCAAGGAGGGATACCCTTTGCAGTTGAGATGCGAGACAACTGTAGCGAATAGCCGAACGAAACGTCTCAACAACAATGTCCCTGGTGTGCTGAGGCAGCTCGGAGTGAGCCGGGGCATCACTTCAGACTCTATCTCCGATACGCTCATGTATGTTATTCAAGAAATTTCTTTTCAATTTGTGTTTGATTAATCTGATGGACGAACAGAGCAGAGCAGAATCGTGTTAGTTTGTTTTTGGAGGTCAGAAATACCTCTTCTTGCCAGACGATCGGCGGTCTCATTCCCGGGTACACCGCAATGCGATGGAATTCATCCCCCCCCTTAGTTAATTTCCCAAAGTCAGACAGGCACTTCATACTTTGAAATCCTACTCGTTCAATGAAGAGAGAACAGCCTCAAGAGCAGCAAATGGATAGGACAGAACCACAGCGGATGAAAAATTTAATAATATGTGTTTGTCAGCAAGAGGACTGAACAGCTCTGATTTCTCCATCAAAAGCATCAGAAACAGTGTAATGCGAAACTATCTACAATGAGAACTGGCCTACATGCTGCCTACCTCAACAACCATTGATTTATCAGTATAAATCTGTAGCCATTCACTGGCTGGGTAACGCTCTTGGATAATACTCATTGAAAACGAAACTACAGGATTGCATTCAGACTTCACCATTCGTTGGCACAGTCTAGGTCGTTGGCATCGTCTAGTCTAGACGACAGACGATGCTCTGACAATCAGTGGAACTAGGGAACTGAAGAAGAGGTTCAGAACTAAAATGTGATTCTTCCTTTTCTTTGTCATGTTACGCTCACTGAAAAGGGCCCTGCTGTGTTCTAAGTCTTTTTTGCTTGCTGTGAATCCCTAATCGTCTACGAAACTGAGGCTACTTACATACCAAATTGTACTCGTCAACAAAATTATCATTTCTGCCCCAGGCTTTGATGCTTGAATGTTTTTCAAATTGAGGAATGCCTGACCATCCATACGTCCCGAAGTAAAATTTATGTGTGCTATTATACAACATTTTATGAATTTTACATGCTAACACACATTTTTGTTCAGTGATTTTGCCATTCGTTAGTATGCTCATTATTAAAATTTGCCATAAATTTTCGCAAATTAAGGAAAGCGAACCAAATTGTGATCTTAATTTGTCATATTTTGTCATTGACCTGTGCGGCTTTAAATGTATGTATGCTTTATATATATATATATATATATATATACATCTATTTTTATACACCTCTTCAAATGCATGCATATTTGCGCGTGACATGAAATGATTTTTAAAATGCTATTCTTATATGCAGTTTTTCTGGAATATTTCAGCAACAGAAATTTTATTCCCGAAAATATTGAAATATTTTCCTGATGTTAAAAACTAAGCACCAATTTTTAAACATTCTGGTTGCTAAACGCTGTTAATTAAATCATGAGAAAAATTTCTTTTACCATAAGCATATTTTTGAAAGATGAAAGTAATGTTTAATTTTAATTGTGAAATAAAACATTTTCTTAATATAACACGTGTATTTAGTAAAGTTAACTTAAAAGAAAGAAAACATTGAGTTATTTGATAAATGTTTTAATATCATAATGATAAAATGAATTAATAGCATTTGCATTTTTGTTTAATTTTGCATTCGTTTTGTATTTTAATTTAAACTTCTACAATTAATCAAAGTCGAGTTTCATTGAACAGAAAGCCTTTCTAAAGTTAAACGATAATTCAACATTTTTTATGTATAAAAAACTAATTTATAATGCAATGTATCATGTTTTGTGAAAAGAGTAAATTAATATCAAAGGAAGAATTTAATTAAATAAATGGAAGTCATGTTATTTAAATATGCTTTTTTCTTACTTCGTAAATTCGTCCATAAATTATTGTAGAAATCTTAAAGGAAAAAAAAGAATGTTTTAAAATATAAGAAGGGACATTTTTCTTCAATAAGTTCGCTTTTACAATAAAATATAATTAGCAAAATTAAAAAGCAAAGAAGGAAAAGAAAAATCACATATAAATGTTTTTTCTTTTAAATGATGTGTATTAATTTCGTTTATTTAAATTAATATACTTGTTTGTGAAATAAATAGCATTCAGAATTTTTGCACAAAGAAATAGTTTGCATGAAACTCAAGCTTAATAAGGATTATTGAGAAAAACTTTAATTTTGGAGTATTAACGTTTAACACTTAGTTTTTGTAACTGTCAACTAAACTAAAATATATTATGACGGTATTCTAATAGGATTGACACCCGAAGCATGTTAGTACAAAAAGTAATCTCTAATCCTGTCTAGCAAAGTCATTCTTATAAGTAGTCAAGAATACCGACGGGTACCATAATTTCAGTTAACGGTCGTGAATTGGTACATCCGTTAAGACAAAAATGCTGAGAATTCCTTCTGCAACCCATACGATGTTTCCCATGAACTGAAGGAGAAAGGTAATGGTGAAAATTCCCAGATGACGCTTTAATTTTCTGAAAAAAAATTAACTGCTTTAAGCTTCTTTTATTTGGTGTAAAGACAATTTTTTTCTGCGTATTTGTTTAACTAAGAGGCTTAGCTCAGTAAATATTCCGAAGGGGTCTATGAAATATTTTTTGAACCGTGCACGCTAAAAGGAGGTGGCGGACGTAAAATTTGTCGTGGCTCCAATGTCCTATATGTTCAAACGATACCTCTGGGGGTGCTGATTTCAGGTGCTAAGCCTCACATCTGTAATTGGCTCAAAATTAGGAGACCACGAGTAAAATGAGGCATCCACTTCAAGTCTTGGCAACTGTCAAAATAATACTCCAGTAATAATCATCAAAAGCCGTTTGGCGTTATGCCAAAAGCAAACCAGTCCAGGATTGAAAGAAATCACTTGCTAGAATACCAACCTCGAATTGTATCCAAAGTAATATTTCCCTGCTACAGCCAAGCAAGACTCTCAAAACAGAAAAAGAACACCAATAGGGCCATTAGACATACTAAGAGCCCCTCTAGCAAAGAAATTTGTCCGCCAAATTGGCATTGGACCCTACAAGCACGTCAGCTATGCTGGACATTAGTAGTCTGGGCATGGCTCACTGGGAATTATACAGGCTGTCCGAAAACCAGTTTCTTCTATGGGATTTTGCGTACGAGTAAATTTTCGCTTTTTCGCCGATTTGTCGCTTTTACCCAACTGTATTACTGTTGCCAATTCTGCCGGAGAAAATGTGCCTAAAATCAAAGTTAAAAGTATCCACGAATAGCTAACAATATTTTAAAGCTGAGAAAAAAAGTAACATTTTTTCAGCGTTTACGTGCTTATGCTGCTGAAATATGCTTATCTGCTAAAGCTCTTTGAGATATTTGGACATTCATTTCCGATTTACAAAATACTGCGGTATTACCAGTTTGCCAAGATCTTTTTCTCCGGCAGAGTTGGCAACAGTGATACAGTTGGGTAAAAGCGACAAATCGGCGAAGAAGCGAAAATTTACTCGTACGCAAAAACGGAGCTTTTCGGACAGCCTGTATTTATCCCAGTGAGCCATGGTCTGGGTAACATGCTAAAAGAATAATTTCGCTATGAGTTACCCCTTGCGGCGATCCACCACCCCGGGATGATTAAAACCGTACCTTGAGCCTCTCTTGCACTTCGCACAGCAGAATAAGCAATGAAATGATGACTTGAAAAATTTGAGAAAATAAGAGAGAAAAAAATTAGTTGTCTAATTTCAATCGGTTGATTTTAAAAGGGGACTTCTAATATTTTGGAAATTTCACTGAAAAGAAGAAAATCAAAATAGGAAACTCATCATTCTTGTAGGATCCGAGGACACTGGCGCTTTATTGCAACGTAGCTGTGTTTGGCAGAAATCGTATTTTAATACCAAATTTTGCATCGATCTTTATTCATTCTAATGATTTAAAAAATTGTTGCATGTCCAATTTTAGTATTTTATTGCACTTAAATTTTGATATGACGAGTCATTGATTCATGGTATACTTCTTGGCAAGCTATAGTATTTCTGGTCATGGTGTCAAACATTAAATCAGTCTCTCAATGGAGTACAACTGTTCACTAGCGAAATTATTTGCTTAGCATACAAGAGAGATATAGCCGTAAACAATGCACATATTTTAGTGAATTCTTACAAACTAAGATTTCTTAGACATATGCATAGAAAAGGTGTATTTAAAATTACCAATCTGTGCCTAAGTCTTATATATTTATGATCTTGAAATACTTACTTCTCTGAAATCAAAAGATTGGAAATACCAAGTAGCGTAATCAATTAAGTTTTTCGACAAATTATTATAATTTTTCGTATAATGTGTGATTAGCAATAGATCGCTTACACGTTTAAATGAGAGAGTTTATATATTTTTGAAGAATAACCTGGCTGGAAACCATGCTTTTTGTTTAAAATATGTCATAATAATTGTAATCCATGTTATGACCCTTTCTACTTTAAATCAGTGTAATAAAATGAAATAAGTATGTTTAGAAAACACCTAAAACTACTAAATAATTATGCTCATTCTTGATTCTGGTTGAGTCCCTAACGCTCTAAGATTATCCTTCATACTCTGAAAGAGCGGAAATTCAAAGAGAAACGATTCAATAAACATACAGGTGATTTTTTAATGTATTTATACCACGCTGTTTATAAGACGTTAAAAGTTGCAGCGCTTTTTACTCAACATGTACTTTTGAAAGGAAGCCTCGCTCTTATCAAAGCACTATGTTTCACGTTTGTATTGATGTATTCATGAATTGAATGGTTAGCATACTTTTTGTGGCATCATGTTATGTGCTTGCTGAAACAGTATCAACATCTACTAACTTTTAATGAGGTATGGTGTCTCGTGTTACGAAGGGCATCTGCCTACGGGGCGTCCTTAGTCATAGGACGTTTTAAGGGATTCCTACGCATTTTCAGATTACATATGTAGAAAACCGACTAAAACTTTTAGAACGTAAGATCGACAGCAGCACTGTAGGCCTGAACGCGGGACCTTCAAATTTCAGCCATCTACCATGTTCAGTGCCTAATCCACTCGGCACAAAGAGAGGCACGGGAAATTTATAAATGGGAGAATGCAAAGCATTGAAGCCGGAGAAAGGCAAGCAGGATATAGTTCTGGCTGAGTCATCAAATGTATCGCTTAGAATATTTTGAATCATTCATTCAAATGCTGACATCCCCGAACATACTTTAAAGTAGTTTATCAGCCAAATTTAAATAATTTCTTTCCCTTTAATTCTGTAAATACTTACTTACAGGCGCATGTGGAATGTATTAGGTTTGAGTTTGTTTTCTGCTTTTCCAAATAAAATTAGGCATGATGAAAAAGTACTCATTTCTACTGAACATCTTAAAAGTCATCTCTATATATTCAATCCTATGCACTACTGTATTGAAAACATAATGTTACGAATTTTCGAGGCAACCCTCTGCTCTGGGGCTTAAAATGGTTTAAAATTCGTATTCTACGCTTCAAATAGATAAATTTTGCTTTTTGTTGCATCAAAATCGGCCAATTAGAACCGGAGATACGGAGGTTTCGGTTTCCCATTCAAATATATGGGATTTCTAGAAAACTCGAGAAATATTAGTCCTAGAGCTTAGATCTCTTCACTTTTGAGGACTTATTTTTGGCTCCAAATTTGGCGATATTTCGCCAAAAGTCGCCAAGCTTGGCGACTTTTTGGTCATTTGGCGCGATTTTCCCAATGGGGCCTAGAAGTTGTTTTTCCTGCATTAAAAACGCATAATAACCTAACATTTCTCTTCTATGACGTAATCAAAATTCACGCTTTATGTAGAACCCTCGAGAAATTGACTTTTCTGGAAACCTCTTGTACCTCCTGCGTCGGCTATTTATAGAAGCGCGCATCGCCCCGAAGTCAGTTGCGAGTTGAACATTCAATGTGTGAAGAGCTCTGAGTACGCTTGTTTTGTGTGAACTGATAGTGCTATAGAAGCTGTGTTTTAGCTTGCTTTGTGAAGCTGTTTTTAAAGTGCTGTGTGTAAATTCTTCATTGCTGTGTCTTAAGGGATAGTGTACTTTATCCCTTGAATATTTCCACGGAATTTTAGCCTGTAAAAGTGACTTATTTTGTGTGAGAAATACAGCATTTGTGAGAGCTTCTGATCCAAGCGGATTGTTAAAAGCACGTTACTGCTAGATTGTGCTTGTGAATTGTGTGCAGTTGATTGTTCTACGAAGTTCTAGAAGAAATAAAGTTTGTGTTCCATCCTGACAAGTGACTTTTTACTTGAACTATTTACACCAACTGGACTTTAGAACGACGAACCCCAGGAGTAGCAGAGTAATTCCGCAACAATATTTATTCTTATGAAAATTTCGTGGCCATCTTTTGCTACCCGGCTATACGGCTTATTCACTTATAGAGTATTATAAATTATTAAATAACTATAACATCAAAATTTAGAATTTCAGACATTTTCCTGATATTCTCAAATATCTGTCTAACTGACAGTAATTGCAATTAGTTCAAAGCTCTAAACTATATAAAATTATGTGCAGCTACATTAAATTGCTAAGCCGCAGCCCAACACAAAAGATCAATACTTTAAAGTTAAAACTTTTGCACAGATAGAGCTTCCCAGCAATTGTGTACTTGCAAGTTCGATAAAAAAAAAACTCAATCGTCGATTACCTATTGAGTGGCTATGTTGAAAAATGACAAAAATGTTTAAAAATGTTTTAAATTCATGAGTTAGGCATGATTCGTAAGTTCTGTTTTGCTTGTTAAGTTTTGTTTCAATTTTGCTTGTTTAGGTTTGTCAGTGCTTGTTTAGTTTTGATTTCGAAGAATACCATTTGCGTAATTGTAACCTCTTCATTCTTAATACCATTTGCTTTTGAGTGCAGATTTTTATCCTCCAAAATATCTGCTTAGTAACATCTCATAAAGAAAAAAAATATATGACTTAGAAAACAAAATTAATTTTTGAAACAAAATTAATTTTTGAAAATACATCGTAATCTTTTCATAATTTTTTTCCGTGAATAGAGGGATAAAAATTAACTAGAGAAAAAATATTCCAAGATAAAATCGCTCTCCGAATCTTCCACTCACATCTAAAACTTTAAGCGAATGCCTCATAACTGAATATTTTAATGGAATTTCGATATGGCTACAAATGGACAAGCGTAGTTTTCTGCCAAGAGAGTATCATTATTTTAATAACCTTTAGCGCTAGCTCATTATTTAAAATGATTATACTTTCATATTATTTTATGATATAAAAGAGATAAGACTATTTTCATTTAAAATGATTTATATTACTTATTAAATTTTCAAGAAAATGTTCCATTCAGTTTCCAGGAAAGAGTCTTTTCTATCATAGATAGATATCGTCAAAGCCGAAACAGTATGATTTTAATAATAAATTTCTGTATTCATTGAAAAATAAATGTAATGTTTCTTTATCATTTATTTTATCAGAAAATCTCTTTTATTTTCTCGGATAGACACTGCTTACGTGAGTTATTTTCATGAAAATGAAACACATAAGTACAATTATACTGTTTGTTTTTCATACATATTTATTTCATTAATTAAATTTATTTTACTCAAAATAAAAAGGGAAGACAGAAAAAAATTTTGTTAGTTTAAATAACTTTACTTATGAGCATATTAAATAACAGGGTAAAAGAGTCGTCTATCGGAAAATGGCATTGTAAATAACTTTATGAAATTTTCTCGATCCTGAATTTGACATCCAAAAGCGTTCATTTCATAGAAGTTGCTAGTTTTTCCGTGTAAAAAAAATAACCCATCGTAATTCCATCCATACAGCTTTGGTGAAATCATCATAAACCCATCTGTAACGGTAAATGCTGTTGCTCGGTGCAGTTATACTTTATACTTCTTCTTCTTTCTTTTTAGGATCCACGGTACTTTACTGTTAAAAAACATGGTTCCAGTGACTGATTCCATTGTTGATCAGGGTCCAGAATAGAACAGAGATGCTTTTTCAAATTAAGATAAGCATCAATATTCTGCAACTATTCATGATAACCTCCTCTCTACGATGTATGACCGCATGGCTAGTCTTGCCAATTAGATAATTTTTTGCAAAGTTTAGCAACTTTTCATTATATTCAGGGGGTGTATTTTCTATTTTTGTATTGGCCCCTTTACACAGAGAATGTTTTTCTTGATATATCGACTATTTACATATATTTTGAATATTTTTCCAAAATTTATGTTCAGTCATAAAACCCGGCAAGTACTTCAGAAAAGAAACGTGATAAATCATCAAAGTGTGATCACTGTTGGTATGTACACAAAGGAAACTTTCAATCCGAGCTGAACACACATCCCCTTATCTCTATTCTGGATGCTATAAAGTCACCAATAGAGTATTCTTATAGACTGAGTGAGATAAATTACAGACACCGAACATCAGGAGAGGAGCATGTTCATTATTAACAGATAAAATACCCCAAACGCCATGTCATTTAGGGCAGAGGTAGTGAGTGCTGTATCCATAAGCAACTTCTATTAATTTCTATATTTTCTTCTTACAACTTCTACCTTTTGCTCAGTTAATTTTGCATTGAATTCATCGAATTCTAAGGATGTGGAAAAAAGTCTCTTAGCCATTCAAATCTTATAAATTCATCTACAAGAAGTACGTTGAAATATACTTGTGATGTGAATTTAAAAGTAAATTAAATCACTTTCGGAATTCCCCTGCTACGAAGGATGGAACTTTATTAGTAGCAACCAATTTGACGGTATAAAAGAGATACTTTTACTTTCCTTCATTGTAGTCATCATCATGGTCTACAACCCGTTTCCAGCATTGTGCAAGTCGAAGAACACTTTTGGCGCAGCCTGTTGTGTTGATAGTTCGAATGGAGCTGTCTACAGCTTCTCTGAAAGAATCTCTATAACAGTTCTGAAGCGAGTGGCACGAAATGGTTCTATTCAAAATCACAAGGGATTAAATCCGGGAATTATCGTGGATGCCTGCCACTTTTTTTACATTTTCTGTAGGAGCATTATGCCTATTTTACATCAGAAAGCCAGCTAAGACGAGACACCCCCCCTTCTCGTCAGTGTGCATTAGGGTGGAGCAAAATAAGTCAAGTTGACATTTTCCAGCCTCTATAGTGCGGAAAAGTTGCGATTGGTGAATACAAGAAAAACAAAAAAAAAAAAAAATGATTCAGATAGGACTTTATCTTCCGATCGCGCAAATCGTCTAAAAATTAAAAAAAAATTGAAAATTTCCGATTTTTTCTGAATTAAAAAAAAAATTCGTGATACATATTTTTAATCGCTATACCAGAAAGTATTGACTGATTGCACTGTTTAATAATAGTAATGAAAAAAATTGCGTTTAGAGAATATCTTTCTATCGCGCAAGCTCAATAAAAATCGGAAAAAATTTCAACTTTGTGTGATTTTGAGTTGAGCCGCACTAGAAAAGATTTACAGCAAAGTCAAACGGATTCAGAACATGGCATATATTTTGACGGAAGAAAGGAAGATACCCTAATTATAGAAAGGATTGGATCTAAACTGTATCATCGAACTAATAAAGAAAAACACTGTTCTATCAAAAAAGAAACTGGCTCAGTTTATTTATGCCATGTGTCTCGAACTCTGGATCTGGTAAGGAAATTATAGCTTCTACAGTATCGTGTCTTACTGAACTTACTGAACAAGGGGTTTGACTAGAATACTTAGATTTGGTAGGCTGTGACAGTACAAATACCAATAATGTATGGAAAAGTGGTGCTATCAGACAGCTTGAAGTGCATCTCGGACGACCACTGAAGTGAGCTGTCTGTTTATTACGTTTTGTTGAATTACCTTTTAGCCATCTCTTCCAGCATTTGGATGGTAAAACAACTGTCCCAAGATCATTTAGTGGACCAGTTGGGCAGAGCCTTATTGGTTGTGAAAAGCTTTCAGTGATAAAAATTTCAATTAATTGATTGTGAAATTCCAGAAGTGGACAGACAACTGTTGAGCAAGGACCAAAGATATCTTTTTGACGTAAGTCAAGCAATTAAATGTGGAAACTTTCCAAATGACTTATCAAGGGTGACCCCGGCCTAATTTCACATGCCAGATGGCTCACTTCTGCAAATTGTGTCTTTCGCTTTACGTGAGCGTGGAAAACCCATCGGATTCCTTAAAAGCTATAGTGACATTTATTTTAAAATCTTATATACCGGTTTGGTTTGAAATAAAATGCAGTAAGTACATTACAGACGGGCCTGTTCATCTGTACAGAGCAATAGAAACATCTCGATACTTTGCCTGACGAACTGAAGAAAGTGGTAAAGCTCTTGGGTCTTGCTATGGGTAATTCTCTCTCACCTCTCTTATGTGATATTTATATGCATTATTTTGAAGAGAAGCTCTTCAAGGTCCTTAATTTTCCGTGCTGGGTCAGATATGTTGACGATACTTTCGTTCTAGTGGATTCCAATTGTGATATTTCTAATTTACTTTTGATCGTTAATTCTGTTGATCCGTGTATCCAATTTACTCTAGAAGAGGAGTGCAACAATTCTTTACCTTTTTTGGATGTTCTTGTTTCTAGGAAACCTGACGGTTTCTCTACTTCTGTTTTCCGCAAGCCCTTTTCTATATCTTTACCTCCTCATGCCCTATCTAATCATCCTTACCAGCAAAAACTTTCTGCTTTTTACACTTATGTGTTTCGTGCTATCAAAATTTGCTCTGATTCTTCTTCTCTTAATAATGAAATTAGTTACTTAAAATCCTTAGCTGTTTCTCGTGGTTTTAGCCCCTCTATTATTGATAAAGCTGTTTCTAAATTTAATAAGCCTAATACTTCTACTAATACTATTAATTTTCACAACGAATTAATTGTACTACCTTTCTTTTCACCTTTATGCTACAAAATTTCTAAACTTCTCAAAAATTTCGGTTTCAAAGTCATTTTTAAACCTGTTAATAAATTTAAATTTTCTTCCCTTAAAGATCCTATTCCTACTGAGAACCGTTGGGGTGTTTATTATATTCCTTGTGAATCTTGTGATTTGGGCTATATTGGTCAGACCAGAAGAGCTCTCAAATTTAGGCTCAAAGAGCATGAGAGATATGTCTCTAAGCACGAACTTTCCAAATCTTCTATTGCCTCACATTGTTGGAATTCCAATCATCGATTTCAGTTTTCTAAGGCTAAGATTTTGTGCACTCCTCAGTCTTTGTCCCATCTGGATTTTTTGGAAGGTTTTTCCATTACCCAGCACTTAGATCGTCTTGTGAACGATGGTTCTTCCGTTCCTTTCGTTCATTCTGCTTGGAAGTTGCTGTTGTAAGGTTCTTTTCACTTTCTTCGTCTACCCCCCCTTTTTTTTCCCCCTGTTTCTTTAATGTGTATGTACGTGTGTTACTGTCTTTCTTTTTCGTTTTTATTAAAAAAAAAATAAAAAAAAATAAATAAAAAATAAAATAAAATAAAAAATTATTTATATATATATATTTATTGTGCTGTCCTGTTCGTGGTTTTTATTAAAAAAAAATACGTGTGCTATTTGTTTTTTGTTTGTTTGTTCTGTTTTCTCTTTTTTGTGTGTGTCTTTGTACTTGTGTGTTCCCTTTTTTATTATTTTTCTTTATTCCTTTTTTATTTCTGTATTTTTTGTGCTTCTTTCCTTTCCTTTTTATCCCCCTTTTTTAATTTTTTTCCCCTCTCCGTGGTTTTGTTCGACTTTTCTTTGCCCCTTGTGGCAACATCTTGTTTGTTTTTCTCTTTTCAGTTCCCTGTGTTCTTTACGTCGAAGGGCTTGGTCTGAAGAAGTTCAAAACAATTTTTGAACGAAACGCGTATCCTCTTTCCTTTTACTTCTTATGTGTGTTTTTTACAAAGTTTTTTAATTACTTTATCGTTTAACACCAGTATTTTGAGTGTTTTTTCAGTTGAAGAAAGTGGTATTCAGTGTAATTGAACGAAACTCATTCTTTGCTCACCCAGAAAACCTACTCATAGGAAGGGTCTTTGATAAGAGAAGGCACATAAGAGAGAAGAGTGTTAAAAGCCAGGCACTGTTTCAAAAGGTAAATGAATCAGAACTTTATCACTTCTCTACTTTAAACTTCGATGCGGCAGACTATGCAGAAGTAATTGATTGGAATGTGGCAAAATTATCATCTTCACCTTTTCTTCTGAGAATAACCAACGAAGAAATGTATTCCTTCGTTCAGTGAAGTGATAATCCAGATAAAGATGTTAAAAAAATTCTCTGCAACACGCAAGCTGTCAAGCGGTGAATTAAATTGGTAACGGGATCATCGCTTAAGGTATATGGGTCCCAATCAGGAGATGGTTTCATCGGAGCCACACTAAAATCAAGATCCATGATACAGGATTGAACACAAAATCCCGGTACAAAAGTTGCGACTTAAGTTTAAAAGTCAGACTTAAACAGATAACTAATATATTATATATTTAAGTAATGTAAATGGCAAACACCCTCATTGATTGGATGGAGGGAAGGGTGTGGGTGGAACTCGAGGTGCAACCATCTCCCAGTGGTGAGTTCTGGGTTGATTAAATATTATCAAATATCCAAATAAGGAATGAGCTGCGTATACGAAGTATAAGGAAGCAATGTGATCGCGAAAAGTTTTGGTACCCTGATTTTGACCATCTTTAAATTTACTTTTAAGAGTTTTTGCGAGACACCTCATCGAACTCATGTGTGTGTGTTCATACCCAGACAGCACATAAGCTTAACCTTAATTTAGATATTTCAAACTTTATGTATTCCACAAAAATGTGCACTCGTTTAATACATGAGTTTTTCTGAGTCGTAAGTCTTTTCTTTAATTACCCAGAAAAAAAAGTGACATATTACCTGTCTGGGTCGAATCGACCCATGCTATCATTATGCATAGAAATACATGGAAAACCCATTCATATTTTGAATATACTCTATTTTATTGTGTGGTCGATAGATGGTGGCAATATATTGAAGGATAAATATGACCTATTATTTGCCTGGTATGCTTAGCCATTTCTTTTTTAGTTCAATAACATGGCAAATCGCAAACGTAAACTTTCTGAAGAAGAGATCCGAAAACTCGTACAAGAACTTTCTGATCAAGAGCTTTCAGATCTATCTGATATAGGTGAAGATGAATGTGTTGAAACAGATCAATCAGATCACATATCGAATGAAGATATTTCTGATGAAGAAATAGATACGTCAGATATTGAAGAAAACATTCAGCCAGCGTCTACGTCTGTTAGTAGAAACAAAACTGAATAGTGTAAAGTCGCCCCTACTTCATGCAATGATCGGCAAGTAATCTAATTTCAATTTATAGTTATTTTTCGTTTTATTTTTACAAAATGTACTATTTATTAAAAAATGCCGATATTCCTAACAATTTTTATTATTATTATTTATTTATTTATTTTTTAGCTGTATAGACAACACAACATAATGAATTGAGTCCTGATCCTACTATGGAATTCAGCAAACAACTGAGCAGTCAATAACAGCCGTGAAACGTGTTCGTGTTTATAAATCCGCAGGAGAATCTCTCAAAGAGTTGTGCAGAGAAGAAGATGGCCGAGCTATTTTTCCTGCAACTGTCTTTACAACGCTTTGAAACAATTAGACAGTTCCTTAGGTTTGACAACAAAGAAAGCAAAACAAGTCGTCGACGCCTGGATAAATTAGCACCAATAAGATCATTATTTGAGATGTTTGTTGCACAATTTCCGAAGATGTTTGTGCCTTACGAATGTTTGACGATAGATGAACAGCTCGTGCCATTTCGACGTAAGTGCGAGATTAGTCAATATTTGCCAACAAAGCCAAGATGGAAATATGGAATTAAATTATGGTTGATGTCGGATGTAAAAACAGCATACGTGTACAACGCTGAAGCGTATACTGGAAAACCTCTTCATGGTGAGCGTGATATAAAGCAAGGAAGAAATGCTGTTTTGCGCCTGGTGAAGGCAGTTGAGGGCACAGCTCGGAACATAACGGTGGTTCATTTTTTCAGCGATTATATCCTTACAGAAGAATTGTTAAAGAGAACACTAACACTTATTGGGACTCTCAGAAAAAATAAACCGTTTATTCCTCCTGCATTTCAAGCATCACCTAATAGGGCTGTATTCTCCTCAGTGTTCGGATTTGAACAGGATAAGACTCTGGTATCATATGTTCCAAAAAGAAATAAGTCAGTGATTTTTCTTTCCACTATGCATCAGGACGCCAAAGTCTTACAGAAAAATGAAAAGAAACCAAATATAATCTTATATTATAATGAAACCGAAGGTGGAGTGGACACAACAGATAAACTAGCTTCCACCTATACATGTAAGAGAGGAACAAGGAGGTGGCCGGTTTGTTTGTTTTATAATATGATTGATCTAGCTGCAATTAATGTTTTTGTTGCTTCCATGCACATAAATCCGTCGTATAATAAACGCAAACTTTTCAAAAGACAACTTTTTCTGAAAGAACTCTGAAAACAGCTGACAGACTCTCAAAGAAATCGCCGGGAAAAAACGAATGTGTTGGTAGCTATAAACAAGAAGTTACTAGCTGTAAAAGAAGATGCAGATAATTTGAAAACGCCTAAACGAGGAAGGTGCAAAGAATGCGGCCTTAAGAAAGATAGAAAAAATCAGACAAGATGTGGATCTTGCCAGTCATTTCTTTGTCAAGAGCATGGAAATACTTATTGTAAATCTTGTATTAATACGTAAAATAACATGTAATGTGCAATAATATTTCGTATGTAAGTAAAATGTGTAGAAATAAGTAAAATAGTAAGTAATTATTTCGTGCGTTTAAATATTTTAACAAGCCACATACGCAATCAAGGAATCGGTCGAACTGGGGGTGGGGGGGGGAGAAACAGTATAAAGGAGGTATAAATGAGGTAAAATATACATAATTAATCATTAACTAATAATAGCCTCCAAAATGAGCCAAACGGGAACTATTGTAAAAGACTTTAGTAAATCTATACGAACTGGGTCGATTAGACCCATCCAGGTAAAACGTAACTTTTTTTCAACAGGGTAGGAAGGTTAAATCAAGCTTGACATTTCTTTGAATTGGACGCATTAATGCAAGCTTGACAGTTCAACTCATTCTAAGCTGGCAGCAAGCTTGCAGGAGTCAAGTTGAATTGTCAAGCTTAAATACAGCTTGATTTAAGCTTGGCAATTGCTACTCGCTTGATTTTTCCTTTTTAAAGGAGCGTTGATGGCGCCATCTGTGAAAGGGAATGGACATTAATTGTCTAGCGTCCTCAAATTTGCTGAAAGTTCGTTAAAGATGTGTTTATTTTATTACCAGTGCCATATTACCGGCAAGGCAAACGTGGCAACTGCCCAGGGCCTACAGATTTTAGGGCCCAAAAATCTTATATCTTAAACTTTTGTAGTTTTAAAATAAAATTACAAAGGATAAAAAAAATTCAGAAGTTAAATAATTTTTTTAATTATAAAGTATGAACAATGAAAATAATTCAAATTTACATTTGTATAAATTAATTTAAACTTATTTTTAATTCTTCGAAATGCTCTATATCGATATAGCATACCAATATGTAGGAAAATAGCTATCCACATTTGTAAAGAGAATTTTTAGAGTTAAAAAATAGCAAAAATTTTCAATTATTTGTTATTATAAGAAATATTTACAAAAATGACTAAAGTGTTTGTATTCCATACATGTTATGTTAGCAACTGTGATATAGCATTTCGAAGTAACGTTTAACTATCTGTTTCTTTGATTTCAGATTACTTAACACAAAATTTGTGTTAAGTAAGTAAACCCATTCTATATTTCCAAATATGGAAATTCTTCAAAATAAAATACAATTATACTACGAAATTGATTTCAAAATCAGTCGTTTGTCTCGATTTTGGCCAGTGGCAGTATGGCTCATGAGTTTTGCTAAAGTTTTAAAACATGTGTTGCTCTTAAGTTTATATTATGTTTATTTCCCTATTAGTAGAGTCTCTAAATCACACATAAAAATATTTTAATTTTGATGCATCCAACTGAAAAAACAAACAAAAAAAAATAACATATCGCCCGCTTATCAATCTGGCCAGAAAACCGCTTAATAATTCACTTCAAACTTTAGTCACGGCTGCACAAGGCTCCGGTGGCTGAATGGATAACGCGCTCGGCTACTAATCGAAAGGTCCCGGGTTCTATTCTAGCCACGGACACTCGATAGAAACAGATTAAAATAACTTAAAATTACAGCATAGAGGGGAAAAATGCGCGGAAAAAATTAAAATATGTGGGGCGCGTTCACCAGCGGGCCCCCCGTGTATTTAGAAAATTCTTTTTTTGAAAAATTTTTTAAGCTTGAAATGTCAAGTTTAATGCAAGCTGGGCAAGTGTAAACTAGAACACTTGATTCAAGCTTGCACCAAGCTTATACGCCTGGAATTTTCAAGCTTAATTCAAGCTTATTGACTTGATAAATCAAGCTTGATGCAAGTTTGCTGTGCTGTCTGGGTATAAATGCATTTGATCGACCGCAAGTCCATTTTGACCAGTTTTTCACTGACATTTTTACGTACTTATATAACTCGTATATCTGAAAAACTATTGGTTGTAGAATGTTGAAATTTTATATTTAGAATTGTTGTAACATTCAGTTGTGCTCCTCCCCTTCCGGTTCCAATCGACTGGATAGTTTATTTACAGGGATATCCAAAAGATTTTCCATACATGACGATCTATGGGCAGAAATTCTTTAAAACGTATTTTAGAGGTATTAGGAAATTTCTAATGAATCAAAAGTGATATATGTTGTTAAGGATTACAAAATGAATCTCTCTATCTGTGCATTATCATGTATAGTTCTTCTAGAGGAACACTTAAAAAAATCAAACACATTACGGTGAATGGTAGTTTTAGACACATTCAGCCTTTTCAAGTGCAATACGATCCTACCATATACTTAGATAATGGTCACGTGCCTCCCTCAAAAACTACGCCAAAAGTCGCAAAGCTTGGCGACTTTTAGTGTACGCGCGTACGTATTTAATTCCCATATCTCAAAAAATATTAGTTGTAGGTTGTTGAAATTTCACATACAAGATTGCTGTAGCATCTAGTTGTACATCCCGATTTTTAGTTTCAATCTACTGGACAATCATTTACAGGACCACCCAAAAGAATTTCACTACATTTATGTCTATGACATCTCAAAATATTATGCCTGTAGTCAGTCATTGTTTGGTCCATACCCAGAATCTCGAAATTTGACATCGATCTTGGAGAGTTTCGCCAAATTTTGCACCAAGAAGATTTTCGTATTTCGCATAACTCTAAAACTGAAAACAGTAGAATGTTGAAATTTTGTACTTAGAACGATTGTAACATCTAACTGTGCATCTCTTTTTTGATTGCAATCGACTGGGTAATTTTTCTATAGGGACACCGAAAATACTTTAAATACATTACGGTTTGCGAATACCTTTAATCCATTAAGTCTGTGATGAATCACTATTTCGGCTACAGTCCAAAATCTTACTAATTATCTCAAGCTTGTCGGTTTTTGACGAAATATCGCCCTTTTAAGTGTCAAAAACAAATCTTTTAAAATGAGCCCAACTTGGCGATATCTCAAATATTTTGCGAGAAATCGCTCATCCTTTTTATTATTGCAGTATTTTATCTCTTTCAAACAAAATGTTTCGATGGCGTGCACCGAAAATATTTTTGATTTAATAGACGTGCAAGGAAATCAAGTGGTGTTTACATCATATTTTTTTTTTCTAAATTTGAATATGTGTATATTATTTGAATATTTCATTTTATTTTTATTTTTTTTATTTGTACACACTTATTTATATTTTCAATTTACTAAAAAAATTATTAGTCAGTTAGGTTTGTAGGAAGGATACATTATATATACTTTTAGAATGAGGAAGAACCCCCAAATCCAAGTGTATAAAATGGTCCAGTTGTTTAATTTCAAATAAACACGATTTTTAAACATGCTTTAGCTAATTTGTAGTAAATAATTGCAGATTTCTTCACCTTTTGTGGAAACATAGTAACTTTTAAACTGAATTTAGAGGTTTTTGCCGAAGCAAAATTTAGTGACATTGCGTATGGCTTTCAAGAACCGATATCATTTCAATATACTGAGTAGGGTTACTACATTAGTTACTTGGCATTAATCTATCGCAAGATTTTAGTAATTTCGTGTGCTTCAGTCTTAAAAATTATGTATGTTAGAATACTTATGTTAATATTTGTGGTAAATTTAATCAAAAGTAGTAAAAATACCGTTTCTTTGCAGATGAAAGGGAAAAGACGCGAAAAAAAAATCAGAGGTTTGATATTTTTTAAATTTTTTCAAATGATTTCTTTTGTTCTGCACGTATAAGTAAAACTACTAGCTAATTTGTCACCGACAGTGGTGTAGCCAAGGGGGCGATAAGGGGTCACAACCCCCTCATGAGAATTGTTTTGCCATACAAAATGTATATTCTTCACTCCATTATCACACACACGTATGCATATGTGTGAGTTGCAGTAGTCGTAACCCCCCCCCCTTTGAAAAATTTCTGGCTACGCCACAGGTCACCGATGTCGTAAAAGCAGCCAACACTGATAATTGATTGGAAAAACTGAACATAAGAGATCAACTTTTAGATTTTTTAAATTGAAAGTTTTATTTTTCTCTATATTTTAATATAACTGTGCCAAATATATAGCCAAATGCTGTAATTTTTTTGTCATGGATATTACATGTAGACAGAATGTTTAATAATTTCTGGAACAAACTTAGAGGAATGGTAAAAGTCATCGAGGTGAACAAAAATTTGTATGGAACACGAAGTTGCAAATTGCGTTGAGTGGATGAAAACCATGAAAATATACAAACATCGAAACATTGAATGCTGATTTTTTAAGAAAGAGGTTATTACCACGTAATTTTTTTTCTCTCACGTTATGGCCTTATCACACTAAAGGGAAAATCCGAGCAACTTCGCGCTGGACCAACTTTTCCGACGGACTTGAAGGCGTGGTTATCTTAAAGGGTTGCAAAAGTAAACAAACTCTATCCGACGCTAAATAGTCATCGCATCGCTGATTTGACGTGCAGGTTCTTATTTTACTTATCGTGCGTTGGTATATTTACATCGGATCGGCAGCAATTTCGGCAGCATCGGATGGGCAGCAATCTCTAATTCCAAAGTCCACTTGAACGCGGCCATAATTTTATTTACACGTTATTCTGACATCGAGCCAAGCGTCGAACATAGTAGTAGTCGCCATTGCTCGAAATTGCTTATGACGTAGCAGGAAGAAGTACTCTGATTGGCCGAAATTTTGTCCGACTCGGATTTTTTCCTTCGGATAGGAAAAAGTTGGAGTTCGCGGTTGTCAAGGTAACGGCGGAGAAAATCGGCCGAAAACTTGATTTGCAAGGAAAGTTGGCCGGATTTTTCTCAGTCTGATAGCCCTATTACATATATAAGCAGAGAGAGAGATCTCGAAAACCGAGAAAAAGAGCCAATCATAACAGTGTACAGAAATAACTCATGCGAAATTGCAACTTCCTCAAAATCGGTCTAGTAACCGCAACTGCGAAATACGCATGCATTGCATTGTATTTTAATTTGGTATTTTGAGTTGTTTTGCACTTATTCTAGGTGATAAATATTTCATCTCTTATTTCACTACAGTGTTTTTGTTTTTCTCTCTTTCTGCACCTGTTGTCACATTTTCACAATTTCATACCTTAAACTTTATTTCCGATTGCATGCTCCATTGCTTTTCTTGTTTGTATTGATGAGTTCCATCACCTGTCATCTTTGTTGAAGAATGATACGTACGCCTTTTATATTTATAACTAATTAGTTTTCACTATAAAATCAAACGACTTGTGTGAAGTTAAATAAGTAATTCCTGTTACCTATACTCTACAGACCTGTAAGAATCACTTGTTATTTTACCACACATATTGCTGTAAAATAATACAGGCGCTGTGCGTTGTAAATCCACTCAAAAATGACCTAATGACTTTCATGAGCCAATAACGAAGAACTTAAGGCAACTGGCACAGTCTACGCCACAACGTGTTGGCGTTACGTTTACCCACTCGTTGTGCTGTAAAATAATATAGCACTGTGTGCTGTAAATCCGCTGCACAATATGGGGATAAACATAACGCCAACATCACAATGTGTTGTAAATCCACAGCAGAACATGTGGATAAACTTAACGCCTCGTTATGTTTACCCTCGCGTTGTGCTGTAACCGTTTTTTTCGGTGTATAAGTAGCAGTTGATGAAAGTAACTGTATCAAAACAAACATTATGCTTGCAATAATTTTTTTGTAACAATTATTTACCACTTCATAAAAGTTTAAAATTGTTTATGCATTTTACTAATCTACTTAATATATTTCATTTCTTAAGTCGTATTCTCTAAAAGCATATTTAGTCAATTAAAAGAAAAAAATATTTAAGTGCAATCAAGCATATGAAAATAATATTTATTTACATCATTTTTCTGAGAAATAATATTCATCTAATTTCCATGTACTATCCGTCAAAAATATGTTTTACTTTACACATAAATGTGTTTTAACGAGCATTATGTAAGTAACCATAAGCTTTCAAAATCCCATAAATCAGAATTTAATGCTTAAATCTTTATTTGAATGAAGACATGCCTTGAATAATCTCTCGACTCGAAAAGCATGGCATGATAGTTAAACATTTAAAATAAATTCTCTAGAGTTTCGTATTTCAGCAAATGCGCCTCTTTGAGTTTATTTATATTTCGTGCATTTTCGTTTATTTTGTGAAACTGTGAGTAAGCTTTTAAGTATACTTCCTCAAACACTTAGCTAAGAAGAACAGGATTTGATGTTACTTATTAGACTGATTTATAGTCCTTTGAATATGTTGGATGATAAATATATATATATATATATATATATATATATATATATTTGGTGAAAACTGTAATATTACTTTAAGTAATTCGATTTTTTTCAATTTGTGTTACATTTGAGAAAGGTAAGTTTTATAAACACTTACCAATTTATCTGAAACGAGCTTATAATTCGGGTTCGTATGCTCATATTGTACGCATATTTGTTTTCCCTGCATAAGTTGAAATATGGCATTAACGTTTAATATAGCAACTCTCTTTTTGTAAATGTTGCAAAGATATTCCTAGAACATTTAATGCAGTTTAAAAATTTTTACTCAAACTCAATTTTTCACGAAGTAAAATTAATAAATGGCGTAATAATTAAGTACCGATTTACCCTATGTAAATTTTTATAATTTCTTACAATTTTAAATGAATGAGTTTGAATACAAAAACCCGTAAAAAGAACGAGTTTTATTTAACTTAAATTTTATTTACTCTATTAATTTACTACATAGTATAAGGACACGTTAATTAAGTATTAGTAAATGCATCATAATTAACGCTTTTGGCAGTAATTTCTAATTTACTTTTAGCAAAATAGTTTAAAATTTATAGGTATTTTTTTTAAACCTACTTATCAAGTAGTTTTTTCTTTTAATTACAATAATTAGTGCGGTGCAAAATTTGCATATGTTCTATATCACTCTAAAATGATTCCAGTGCATATTTTATGAACATGCCTAAAACTACTCTTAAAAGAAGTACTTGATGATATAACATACAAAACATTAGCTTTTACTTTTGTAAATTGCATAAATTTAACTTTGGGAAAAATACTTATTTAACAACTCATTAGATATTTGCACGTTTTATAGATTTAATAAATACCTGATGTGTGTAGATTTGGAAGTCCAGTAACCTTACTTCAAGTTTTTTATGTTTGCCTGCCTTTCTTTTATTTCTTTAAAATAGGCTCATTGAAAGGTGAAATACAAATATCGGGACTCACTAAAATTTATGCTATCTACTGCGATCATCTCAGGAGCTGGCAGCAAACGGAGAGCAGGTTATTATGGAATACTCGGGAAACAGGGAATGTCGAGTTTTCAGCTCTGTTAGGTGCTTTTGTCACATAGGAATACCATGAACCAATCAAAAAATATTCTTATCTTACAATGCAGTGAGTGTTGGCCTTTGTTCTTGTCTTACCACTCGCAACAGAACAAAGTGTGTTTTGCGTCTTTCAAGAGTTTTTGCAGATAAATTCTCAAACGCTTTAACGCACTAGCATAAACATGACTTGCACATTGATGCTATGCATAATGTTCTCGCAAATAAATGTAGTTTGTTGTAATGTGGTGGCTTTTTAGCTGACAGTGTTTTGCTCATCAATTTAAAGGTTCATTTTCAGGTATTATAGAATAAGTAGTATCGTAATGGATCTCATGGCATCAACTAAAGAACGAGGAAACAAAGACGCTTAATGTATCTTCTGCAACAGAAAATTCTCCGAAGATCAACGAGGAGAAATTTGGATTAAATTCTCCAGCTGTTTTCCGTGGACTCGACTGCACCGCAGCAGAAAAGAAGGTTATGTAAATGTTGTAAAGGTATTCCTATAAATTTTAATGCACTTTAAAAAACGTGAGAAAAAGTGCAATTTCTACCAAAGTAAAATTAATAAATTATTTAATAATTAAATACTGATATGCCCTTTGTAAAATTCTATGATATAAGTACGTTATATAAGTATTTGTAAATGCATCATAATCAACACCTTTTGGTAGTATTTCTTGTTATATCTTTAGTCAATTATTTAGATTTTTATCATAGATTTCATCAGACTATTAATTTTAAAAGTGATTTCAGTCGTTTATTTTTTGAGAACTTCATGAACAGAAATAGTAAAAAAGGTTAAAAAAAAAGGTGCTACCTTGCTAAATTGCGATTTTATATTATTCTCTTTCAGCAAAGGTATAAAATTGTATAAATAGAATAGTCCAATTGTCTTTTTCTATATCAGTTTTATACCGTTGAGATATCGCAATACAAACAAAATCAACTACCAGTCTTCTAACTCCCCAATTGTTTTCTCTCTCCCATAATATATCTCACCCATTCTGGACAACTTTTCCATCTATTGGCGGGATAGTTACTCCAGCGCGTATTTATGTCTGTTATGACCCAAATGATGCCATTACCATTATAGGTCTCTGGGAGGACAGTAGAAAAATAAATATTCCCAGATCACGTGATCTTTTGCGTTACTGGCGGAATGGCAGCATACATAAATCTGACCGCAATGAAAGTGACAACGCAGATATGCGGCATGTATCATTTTTATAACCTGTCCTTCTTAGATGGCGACTATGTCACTGCGAGCACAAGTGGAATACGCAACAATTAGCTTCGCTTTCATTTTCTTAGCCCGAACTGCATATATAAAAAAAATCCTCAAGCTCAAATGGCAAATAATTGATAAGAACTGTACTTTAATGTTTAATTCACCTAAGAATTTCATTCATACTGTAGTTCATTTATATAGTACAGGTTTATTAAGAGATAAAACGGAGTAAATGCACCAAAACAAATAAGTTTTAATGAACGTTTCATCCGACATTCTTCGTAGATTTCCTGAAATTAAAGCTTATAAATATTGGATGATTTTCGTAAATACACATATTACTGTACAAGATGTCGAAAAAACACTGACTATCTTTTTCTTTTACAATTAATTATAAGATTACGCAAAAAAGTACAAAGTTTAATGGTCTGGAATAAATTTTTCGGAGATTGTATCTAAGTAAATACGAAATTTTAATTTTTATATCCCCCACTTAGAAACAAAATTCTAATCAGCGAAATGTACCCTGTATATCAATCAGGGGATGCACAAAGTTTCAACCTTTCGTCATAAAAGGCAATGATTGCATAAAAACATAATATTTGTACAATTATTCGTATTGGAGACGCTTACCAACTTTTTTGAACGTCTTTCAGCCTTTTAGTTGATAAAAAGCTGAATTTTTGTATCAATTAATTAATTTATGTGGCATTTTTTTTCTTTTTTTTGTTTGTTTGTACGGCATCATATAAAAATTTAAATTTTGCATTTTTTTTTAGATTTAATTTTCAGAAAATTTCGATCGATACCATAAAATTTTCTACTTCTTTTACATAATTTTGTAATATATAGTATACTTCTATGATCATTATAAGGAATAAAGCATTAGTGAGATTTTCGGGACTCTGGGACTCTATAATTAAGTAGATTACTTCGTAGACAAGTGACTGGTTTCCATTCATTAGGTTATCTCTTCATCACATTTTAGCGCGAATAATTTAGTCTATGTACATATATATACATATATATATATATATATAGAGAGAGAGAGGGGGGGGGAGGTTACGTTAAGAAAAAATCCTCTCGTTAATTAAAAAAAGTTATACTTAAATTTGGGAACGACCGACATGAAAAATTCCCAAAAATCAGTAAAATGTGCCAAATACACTTATTAGGTGATGCACAAATTTTCAGCCTTTCATGAAACTTCTCTAGCTTATTACCAAAATAGTCAGGGCCTATACATGAACCTGAATATAAACGCTTATTGCTAGAAACCAAAAATGCATTTTTTGCCCTAATTTCTGAACGATCCCTGAATTGCAATCATCAGACGGGTGTTTTTTTTTTTCTTTATTGTGTCATTGAAAGGTAGTTTAAGTGAGCATACACTAATCTTCATATCTCTGACACCTTTTAGAGTACAGTTTCCAAATTTTTTCCATTTCATTGGTGTATGCGGCACATTTTATTAAGTGAGAATTTTTCTTATGGTGATCGCATATACATTTGAAAAGCAAAACTTTTTGAAAATTAACGGAAAGAGTTTTTTCTTAATATAGTCCTCCTTCCGATCTTATTTTGAATATTTTTTTTTTCAATTTACAATGTCCATTTTCCTGTAATAGATAAAGACTTAAATCGTGTTACCACCTTTTTGGAACTGTATATATATATATATATATACACACACAGTAAAACTTCTCGGGAGTGACCACCCCTATTCCGCGAAAAATTGGTCATTGAGAGAGGTGGTCGTTCAAAGAAGTATAAAAATTTGATAGAGAGAAAAAAATGGTGAAAATATTTTGTATTTTATTTATGAAATTGCATACTAATACACCAATAATTATACAAACTTATTTTTTAAATTTAAATTTTAATAAAGTGTTTAGAAATTTAGGATTATTTCATTGTTTTATTTTCCCTGTCGGAGAACTTCCCTCTCAACTTTACTTTTTACATCGGACAAAAAAACATTTATCCTGATATTCTTCATGCATTCTGAATTTGCCATAATAAAATCTATTTGCTTTAAAATTTTGCTGAAACCAGATTTTAAAGCAACGGAATTATTCCGCAACCAACCGCCAACTTCCTCTCTAAATTTAATTTTCCGTATGACTGGATCACATCATTACACTGCTCAAACGATAAAATAACTTGTTTCTCAGACATATCTCTTCTCTAGCCTACAAGAGATTTGTATATACTGTCGGTTTGCAGCAGAGCGACTGGTTTGGAATGGCGTTTTTATTTAATTTATTTCCCGAAAAATGCTAGAAAATTATTAGACAGTTGCTTATAGTGGGCTGTGTAGTCTCTTCTAGAGGTTATTTTATCAATAAGTAGGTAGGGTAAAAATCGGTTCCTTGAGAAATTGGTTGTTAGAGAAAGGGTTCGCGTAATAAAGGTGGTCGGTCATAGAAGTTGCACTGTATATATATATAACTGCTGTTGAATGATTCTTTGATTCGTAAGTTTAGCCATTTTACTATATATATCATTAATTTATATATATTGGTTTATTGTAATTTGACTTTCAAAGTGTTTGTCCCCCTGATTCTGCTAATATACTTATATATATATACATATCTATACCTATACAAATATTAACAGTAGAGCAGCAATCTTGTAAGAACACTAAGAACACAATTTAATATATACATCACGATGTTGTATAATAAAATTACTCAACATATTTTGGAATACTGAAATTACAGGATAGTGCTTCAGACTGAAATTCCATGTTTAAGAAAGAAGCTGATTGCATAAGTAGCCAAAATTATTCAAAGTTCCCGAATAACTCTCAATAAAATATTTCCTACGGTGAAAATATGTTATTAAATCCGAGAATGCAGCATGCTTTTCAGTTTTTCTTTTTATCTTCTATCATATTTTTGCTTTGTAAATCTTCATACTATACATCGAAAGTAAAAGCAGACTTCATAATCAGCTACATATGTTAAAGAAGAAAAGAAAATATTTATATCCTATGAGTATATATTCTGATGAAAAGATTAATATTTTTAAAACATTCTGGAAAACACTGCGCTACATAAAATAAACATAAACGATTTTGGATATTCTATAAAAAAAAAAAATGTGTTTTGCGAGAAATATTAAAATTGAGTTTATGGAAATAGTGCGTTGTGTTAGAAAATGCTGTAAAAGAAGTTATATTAACGCATTTATACTTATACAGTTCAGATAACTATCTGAGAATATTTATTTTTAAAATTAGTTTTTTGTGCATAAGCAAAATAAACTCAAATTTAGTATAATTTAAATTATTTCTAATACCTGAATTTTGAATTATTAACTCGCACAAGTACCTACCATAGGTCAGAATTACTAAATAACAAATGATAGTAATACAAAAATACGGATACTGAGCATTTAGATCAAAGAGAAAAAGACTACTCTCGTTTTGAGGGGAAGTTGCTTCTTTTTTCTCCAAGTTTCTTCCTTTCCTTTCTCCAGATTCCTCCAACCCAAAGAAAAAAACAGAAAAAAAGAAGGGTGCTTGTGTATTAAAGCGATCACTAAAATTTAATAGCAAGACAACCGAAAATTACACCCAGATAGTAGTGGTGAAATCTCTCACAAAGACTTGCATTCCTATAGACGTTTACAGTCCTCAAGTGTAGCAGCGATGTCTAGCATCGCATAATCTTTATGTCGCCAAACAAAGTAGCTGCTAAAATCCACAAGTATTCTTCATCCCCCATCCCCCCCAAAAAAAATCACAGAAGCATGTGGGTGACTGAATATTATTTTTTAAAATTCAGTATTGTATCGTCTCACTTCTATAATTTCCACATCGTTTTTATTGACGAGACATTTTCATTATCATAGAATTTTTCTCTTCTCCAAATTGTACACCCTATGTTTGCTCTCATTTTTCATAGCTTGTTGATATGTGTTTAATTTCTTCTCTTCCGTGAGAGTCTGTTACTGTTTTCCTCTCACAGAAATCTCGTTTCTTGTCTTCCCAAAATGTACAGATATCATTCTACTGTTGTGTACTTTCATACAGTGCTATTTTTATGGACTTCACGAATTAGACTATCGACTACGACAAGTTGCGCTTGACTTTTTTTTGTGGATTCTGGGGGGTTAGTCACTGATTAAGACTAGTATTAGTAATACTTGCTTTATAGAATCCCTCATACTTGCAAAAGCACATTTTTCATCTTTACTTGTCATACTCGTCATGCGTGACTTTTACAATGTTCATATTAATAATTCATACGGATGATAGTACTTCAATCTTCAAAAATTATTATCGATGAACTACTGATGAGGATGATAAGGATTATTGATTACTAGTTATAAGTGTTCTTTAATTTCATATTCCGTTGATAGAGTACTATTCAAACCTTCAAGTTAACATGCAAATAGCAACGGCGTTAAATGATTACTGGTGTTGAACTACAGATAAATATTTTTAAGCTCATACCCGTACGATGCAAGATCTTTAGTACTTCTTCCCTCTTCTGAAAGTCACCGTGTACTTCTTAATAAAAATGTTCATCTTTAATTGCAAGTAGTGGACCTACAGAATGGAGACATGCTCACTGAGATCAATATGTATTGATTCGCATATTTGTAAGATGAACAAAGCCAGCTTCCCTCAATTTACAGTCATCATACATCTATATAAATAAAGCTATGTGTAAACTGTCCGTTAGTTTGTCTGTCTGTCTGCCTGCCTGTCTGTAGCTCGCGTAGCTCCAAAACGGGTGATCGTAGACCTACCAAATTTTGTACGGAAATTCTCCAAGACGGGTCTCGACACACGTCGAAGCGATTTTTTCAAAATTCGAATTAGAAAATGTTTTATTTTATGTTTTGTCCGATTTTTAGCGCTTTTAGATATGCTAGGGCAATATTGATTAAAGCACAATATACCGCATTAATAAATATTTCGTGAAACTAAGCGTTCTATTCCTTTTTTAACAACCATCTTACATCACAGCTAACTAAACGTTAAGTAATTCTACGTCGCGTTAATATATCCCGCGGTAGTTTCAACAGAAAATACTGTAACAGAACTTTATTTTTCTTGGAGATTATGTTTTGTCACGAGTAGTTATGATCACATTTTGGGAAAATGCTCTGTTCTTCCCTTGTGAAGAGCGGTACAAAACTATTTAACTATAAAATAAAACGGTTCTCCACATCATGTAGTATCTAAGGTGGTATAACTTAAATCTAAAAAGGAGTATGGTGTAGAAATGAGATATTTCGAAAGTTAGGAATTTTCGCTGCAAACCGTCACGCTTTTCTTTTCCTGATCGCGAATGACACCGACATAGTTTTTGTGTCATAATATTAACAATGGTATCAGGTCAGTACTTATACTAACTTTACGAATAACTACACGCTTAAACCCAAAGAGCGAAAAAAAACATACATCGCGGAGCGATCAGTTTCCATGGTAACCGACCGGTTTTTCCCGCGAAAGTGCTCTTTAAGTGGTATTTTTTCTGAGAACTTCTTTCTTCCCTTCCTGTTTATTCCGATAAATTCCGCCCTCGCTTATTGTTATATTCCGCTCCGCTCTTGTGATCGAAAAACGCTCCTAAAGGAGAAGCTCACTTTTGAAAACTGGCTCACTTTTCGCTCCGACTGATCGAATTTCGCTCGTTTGGTTTTGGTTACACCAAGAGTTAAATCATTTTGCTTATTTTTATATTCCAAATTACTGGAATCAATTCGAATTATAGATGTAAGAAAAAGTTTCGTTCCCTACCGTGCGGAGAACGGGTACGCAGCTAGTATTAAAATAAAAATACACACCCTTCATTAACAGTGGTGAACGGGGGGTTTATATATTCGAACTGAATATGCACACTCTTGACAGACAGTAATACCTGTTTCTGGCCGTGTGTGTATTGTGTTGCGACAAATTCCAGGATTGCTGTCTGCCTAGGATAGTTGCATCCTGCAGACTTTTTAAAAGGTCCTAATTTCTATTCACGTTACATCTGGAGAAAAACGTCCTAAACTCCACACCTTTAGATCTACACCCATCCTGGTATGCCCGAATTCTGAATTTTCAAACTTCAGTCATCTATCATGTTCAAATGTCTTATCTACTCGGCCAAAGTGCAGCGGTTTTCTGGACAGAAACATAATTTTAATCATGCTAGTTATCCCTATTAAGAGCCATTATATACAGAAAAGGAGACCCAAAAATATGGAAGGTTTTATAACTTACTAGCTGAAGTGCTCGTCGTTGACGGGTTAGTGTGTAATGCAGATTTCCGGAAAGTTTGAATTTTCTTCAGCATTTTAGGAGTACAAAGAATGGAATATAGTATATTGGCAATAGTACAGACAGTAAAAGTGTAACTTCTGTGTACAGTTAAAATATAACAGTTTAGAGACTAACAAAATGATGAGTAAATTTGGCATTGCATTTTTTTATTTTATTAATTAAAGATTTATTCTTGTTGAATGAGAAAAGTCAAGAGATCATTCCTAACCTGTAACTAAATTTTATTTGATTCACTGTAGATATTTTAACATTATGCCTCAAAAAAAATTGTTCAAGTTTTAACATTAATTCAGATTTTTTCAAAAAATTCCGACATTTCTTATTTTAGTAGTTGATGATCATGTTGATAATCCTCATTTTATTTTCATAAATACAATGATATCCATTTTTAAAATATGCAAGAACAAATACGATTTTCACAACATTCCAAAATCTATGAAATATTTAAAATAGTTGTGGCATCTACAGTTTAAATCAACTTGCATGTAACGAAATTCGAAATTTCAATTTCCATGTCCATTTTTCATTAATGGAACAAACATGTACACATTTTCATAAAATTTCAAAACCTATGAAAGATTTTAAAATACTTTGACACCTATAGTTTAGGTGACCACCTGTTACGATACTAAATTTTACTTAATTTGCTTTAGTGGTTTATACGTAATCGATAAATATTTTCACATTTTGAATCAATTTTTGCAAAATTTCAAAATCTTAAGAAAATTTTTAGAAAATTCGACACCTCTAGTTTAATCACCAAATTTCATTTCATATGCTATAACCGTTATTGCGTGATGGGCAACAAATATTTACAAATTTTGAAATGATTTTCGAAAAATCTGGGAATCTAAGTGGTTTTAGGAGGACTGTGAATCAAATATACACGCATTTTAAACTTTTGCGGTTCTACACTTTATGATCAAAATAATAGTCACAAAATAATGAAAATTTCTTTTTCATAATAATACAGTATAACACAACATAAAAACTTCAGGTAAGACTCCATTACCTTTTACAGATGTTTAAAAAAAAATTCAATTTTTACTATATATGTATTTTTTTTTTTTTCAAAAGTGCATATAACTATCCGTAAGAAATAAGTCAAATTAAAATACACATATAAACAAAATTTTTGTTGCAAAATAAAGTATAATATATATTTTATGGAATAAATTTAATATTTAAGAAACATTTTAAATTTAGAAATTTGACATTAAAATTTGAAAAAAATCTCACTTTTCCCCTTATATTTCTGTTAAAATTTTCAAACGTTTTTCACTCCCACTTTTAATATTAATTCATTCTATTGATACTGATGCCAGTTATAGCTATACAAAGTTTCGTGATGATAGGAATCATAGAAATTTTCTTATCTTACGGTTAGTTCAGAAAAATGCGTTTTGAGAAAACTCAGTTTAAAGTTAACTTATTGTGTTCAAATATAAAACTTCCATTAAACGTTTTTTTATGTGTATATTCTGTTCTAGTTGGAATAATCGCAGGGAAATGGGGTCAAAATGCGCAGAAATAACTAAGGTTTCAAATAAAATTAAAACTTAAAAATCCATTTTTTGAACGCTTAATCCTCGTATGATCCCTTAAACTTTTTTTCTTAATTTAAACACCTACAATTGAATTGGGTGACCGGCTACAATGTCACACAATTTCAATTCGTTCGATTTAGTCGTTATTATGTTATGCGTGTAGGAATATTTAAGCAATTTGAAATAACATTCGCAAAATCTCAAAATCTAATAATTTTTAAAGAAATTTGACACTAAAGTTGGGTGACCACCTCTCCCAAATTTCAGTTTCTTACCTTTAGTCGTTCTTAAGTGATGCACGAAGATTCACGCAGTTTGAACCAATTTTCGCAAAATCTCAAAATTTAATCAAAACTTTAAAAAATTATATGCCTATAGTTTAAGTGAGTGACAACCTATAATGTCACCAAATATCATTTCAATCCCTTGAGTCATTTCTTCGTGATTTGTGAACACAAATTACGCAGTTTGAAGCAATTTTTGCAAAATCTCGATATATCATCAACATTAAAAAAAAAAAAAAAAAATACGATGCCTATAATTTAAGTTGAGTGGCCACCTATCATGTCACCAAATTCATTCCATCCGCTTCGAGCATTTTTGCGTGATGTATGAACAAAGAAACAGTCGCGGACAGAACGGCAGAATGATAGAGAACTTTTTTTAATGTTCGTACTGGATTCCCAAGTGCTTGAAACGGATAGAAATCGCAAAATGTTTGAATTCCAAGTAATGTACAGACAAAAGTCTATTTAGATAGATATATGCTGAGTCAAAATATAGAGATTTATTTACCGGTTCCTTCAGTGCTTTCACCCTTTGCTTAAATTGTAATGATACAGCTTTTCTCAAGCTTAAAAGCTGAAATTCGGAATCTTCAGAGCTTCAACTTTACAGTATTCTCTACTTAATATATTTTAGTAAAAGATATTTACATTTTAATCTGTTTTATACTGGGTAGCAAATTTGTATCTGGTACAGTGAATCAGCGAAGATTATTATGCATACACTGTCTATGATTTCTCCAAGCATATATCCACTGCTAAAATCATTAATTTGCTATTTTCATAATAAAAAATAATATCATATATCCTGTATTGCAGCCCGATCAATTTTTACCGCATATATTTTACTCTAATGAATGTTACTCAGGTATTTTTAAATGTTTTAAGTTTATGTTATTCTAATTTTAATGCATATGAATTTTGAAATATCCTACAATAACTGTAGTGAAATCTCACTGTAATATGAATTTGACTTGAGGAGAAATTCATAAGTCTAGAAAGTTGTTTGAAGTTTTACGAATCCCATTATGAAATAAATTGAGCTATAGTGAATTTTAATAGGAATAATTTGTTCGCTTCTCTAAAATGTTCGTAAAAGTGGATTCGATGTAAGAAGATTTTATTGTACAGCTAAAAATATTTGCATTACAGTATATTATGAAGTATATGCATTGCTGCTTTAGTACTCGCCTAAAAAAATAAATTTATGCGTAGTATACCTAGCACTGAAAAATATATATTCTCCTTGCGGCTAGATGATATTAGGAAACTTTTATCTTTTTTATCACTCTATACGTTTAAGAAATTCTATGCAAATTTTAATTTTCTTTTGATGTTTTTTTTGAAAAGGATTTAAATATTTCAAAACTATTGAAATATCGTGCATATTCTTGATATCATTTCAGGAGAAAATAATATGCATTTTAATAATAATATGAGAAATACATATTTTTCTTCACATGAAAAAGAAACGTTTAGAAATGTATGAGAAGAGCGACTGTGTAAAGAAAATACCAAATCCTTTGTCTAGACACATTTTTCTTGTTCATTTCATACTTGCAACATTTTACTTGCAGTATGAAGCGTAATACGGAATTTCTTCTCGAAAATGCATACTAAAAAGGCTCCCTTAATATATATATATATTTAATACAATCACATATGTATTGCTTAGAATTTGCAATTAGTTGTTGAAATCTGAAGAAAATCAGTCATTAAGGGTAGTTCAGCATAAAAGGTGTTTTAATGCTGAAATACTCTCGATTTACCTATTATTAAATAGTAAGTAAATGATATCTTTAACAGCAGGTATACATTTTATTGTTATACTTTTTAACTATTGTTGTTTAACTTTTGTTGTTTAGCTTTTTAATTATTGCATTTGCAATATCATTGTTACAACGTAACTATTGTTGCCTTTCTTTTAAACATTATCTCATTTCTTTTTCAATTGGTAGGCAAATTTTCTGCGTTATTTTAATTAACTTTTACTCAGTGTAGTTACAACTTCATGTACTTTGGCAGTTTCGACTAAAATATTTTTTCTCAACCTGAGAAAATTGCTTCAGTATCTTTCTTTTTTTTCGATGTTATGAAACTTGGGACTTTTATGTACTTAAAAAAATTCGCACGTCGATAAATGTATTTATTCATATCGGAAAAGAATTCTGTGTATTGTTACCAATAAAATGAGAAACTATACATTGCATCTTTCTTTTAATCTTTTGGTAGTAGGTTTTGCTACAGTTTGTTCAAATTTCCAAGTTGATTGGCCCAACAGTGTCATAGGTGGTTTTTTGCACCCTAAAATTGATAAATTTTTCTGAAAATAAGGAATGAGTAAAGTTGTAGTATTTTAAACAAACAAAGTATTTTTTAAATTTTCTATTAACCTTCATATTTTAAATTCATCGGTCCAATCGTGCCCCAGAGTTTCAAAATTTAACAACTGTAAAATACTTCTTTCTCAACACACAGGTTCTTATTATTTCTATACGTTTTACATATCTGTGAAATTTTAGAAACCAATTGTTCAATTAGCATATATTATCATACGACACACACACACACACACACACATACACATACACAGAAGGAAAGGCAGAAACACTTTTTTTTTGTTTATAAATTAATCCGAGAATTTAATATTCCATTTTACGTGTGTTTCGGTGATTTTTTTAATATATAGTAATTTTTATAGAACTAAAAATCATTCATTATCTGTTCTTTCAAAAGTAAGAAATACGATCATCCAGCATCAAAAATTAGATTTAAATTATGACAATTTAATTCTGTAACTTTTCATTTTTTAAATAGAGTTTCAACAACTAACGAAGAAAAGCTACATTACCAAACATGTCACAAAATAATCGTGGTTTTACTTTTAAAAAAATGTGTTATACAGTTCAAATGGTGATTTTATTTTTAATTTTAAAAACTGTGTAAAGAATTACATTTAACAGCATTATATAAGGTCGAAGACATTTTCTTAAAACTAGATTCTTTGATTGTCGTTTCAGATCGCTACTGCGAAATGCTTCAGCCAGTGACAGTGTGAATTGGACTTTTATCTCCTAAAAGTTTGTGGATTTTTTAGAAGTGGAATGTTTTAGGTGACATTTCTGGAGGACTATACTTTCCCAGATAAATATTTTGATAGAGTGTCAAAATTCAATATTTTGGTCGAAAACATAGTAAACAGGGTTTGTTTTCTTAAAAAATAAAATACTAAAGCTATGTTTATCTTTTAAAAGATGTTCTTACTTTTCCTCCTATTTCCTTAAATAAATTTAAAAAATATCATATTTTGAGTTGTAATATGAATAATATATTTTTATAAACACATTCTTCATATATGTTTTGATCATTAATTCTTTTTATTGTGTTTGGGTAAACTGTGATGTTAAGAAAATTGGTTCAAGTAATTCCAATGGTTTAATTCAGAAAAAGTTTTAAATAGTTGAATTTTTTTTTTCCTGCATCTGACATTTAGAAATTAAAACTCGTGTATAGTTTCTCTTGTAAAATAATGTAAAAATACGCATTTAGTAAATCGAGAGACATGCACTGTATGATATTTTAAAATATCCGTAAAGAATACATAATATCTTCAAATATCTAGAATATCTATATGGCAGCTTTATATAAAAATTCCTTTTAATAAGAATTCAATATTTAATAACGACTAATTTGAAAGACATCAAAATATTTGTAATAAATTATATTTCCGTATCGTTCGCGCACTTCAAACTTCTAAGTTTGAACGTTACATGAATTTACAATGCTTTCAAGATAATTTCTTGCTTAGAATAATGTAACTAACCGTGGGATTTTCATCGGTACATTTTGGACAAATACTCTCTCAAAATACATTTTCAAAATTATATTCACTGAATGTGGTCTCGTATCAGTTGATGCACTGATCCAGTCGAATCTAAAACTTTACCACAGATAGAAGATCAAAGAGATGGATCGTTGAAATTTTCTATTTTTATGAATCCAGAGGGAACGATGAAGGCAAAAGAAATTGATACCCTGATATTCAAGAAAGAAGGTTCCTGGAAATATATCAAACTTCAAATAGCCACTTTTTCGACTTGATTCATGAGGTTTATTTTTCCTTATTTTCAATAGAAATAGCTTAAAGTATCGAGGGTGTTCTTAAACTAATAGTTTTATACTACGAAATCGTAGTTATTCCAAAAGGACCATTTATATATATATATATATATATATATATATATATATATATATATATTAATTAATGTAGGGCATAAATTGTAAAATTCATTTTTGTCTGAACCTTAAGGTGTTTCAAAAATTGTGGTGGAGAGGGAACACTGAACGGTCTTTTCGGTTATGTGCTCTATTTGCCAATTAAAAAATCGGAGAATTTGTAATTTTGTATTCAGGTAGTATTTGCGGTTCGCTTATTGCGTTCTAGTCTATAAAATTTAGATTATTTTGCTTGTGTTTTTAATATATGGTTTTGCACGCGCGTGAGAGAGATAATTTTTAGAACATTATTTATTCTTTTCGATAGAACGTTTCGCTTAAATTGAAGTAAGCCTGAATTTATTTGTAATTAAAGTATTATTACCTGAAAATAAAGCACACTTAAGAATAAAATATGAATAGATGGTTCATAATCGGTTAAAAAAAAATAACTTGCAATATTGATCGGAATGTTTTCAATATTTTTCGATTCTGAGCTTCTCATTTGACTATCATGGCTAATAACAATGTAGAGGGCCTGCTTATGCTTTTCATCCTTGGTCACTTTATTCTTATACTTTTGAGCTCCCAAAAAACGCTCCGCAAAATCATTAATCATACGAAGGTTTTTTATAGTATCCAGAACAGAAAAGAAAGATATCGGTTTCCCGACCATTCCGTTAAATCAACATCAAAAGCGGGTTCGGGTACCGTCGTGCGGCTGTCGATCTAACAGTCCTAAATTTTGATAGATTTTCTCCAGATGTAACGTGAATACGCTAGAACCCCTTGGAAAGTCCTCCTACCAAGGCTACCCCCATTCTTGGCAGAAACCCCAACAGTAGCGTTGGCGTAATCACACAAACCAGAACCAACATCAATAAAATCATACGAGTAGCCCAGAACAAAAAAAGCACAACATATTTAAAGAAATAAAATCATACAATGAAGATGGCCTCTATTTCAATCGTTATAGCGTATCGATTGCAACTTTAAAGGGGATCTGAGCAGGTGACACATCAGATTTCGTCAATATCTCGTATAAATTAGTCCTTGCTGTATAATAGTCATTCAGGGTTACTTTGAGCCATAGGGAGCAACTCCGTACACATCCTAGTTTCAGTATGTTTGGATTTACTGAGCTGCTCATGGTCCTTTGCTGGCAAGATTGTGAAACTGATTTCTGCTTTTTATTTTAGAAAATATGTTTGCATGCAACATGGTACATAGTTAATTTGGGCATTCAGTTTTTTTTTTTTTTTTTTTTTTTTTTTTCCTGAAGCAATCTTTTCAAGCTCCATTTTAATCTTAATTTTACTTGTTCAAAGTTGGTATGACTTGTAGATTGAATAAAACAAGGTATTTTTTATGCAATTTCTGATACTGGTTCAAAATTACCCTGAACAACAGGGAAACTTTGCAGGTATTAAAATTACTGGTTATTTTTAGATTTACCATCAGAGTTTTCTAATTTGTGTAAATTAAGCTAACATTCAGGGTTTATTTTTACATTTTATGGCATTTGGTCTGAAAATAAAATTAAACCTTTCGGCGCGGAGGAGCTGTCCGCGGTTAGTTATATATTCGTGGTACCAGGGTGTTTTCCCATGAGTGGTTGCACTGTGCTTAATCATTCTGCGGCATCCATCGAAAAATAAAAATAATTGCTATATTTTATCACAAAAATTACTGTTTACAAAAAGTGGTTAAATATATTCCAGAATTGTTGGCAGCTATGGTAATCATACCCACATAACCTTTAGGTGGAGTGGCGTTAGTACTCAGGTAACCTGTCGTAGATGCCGCAATTGTTCGGCGGTAGTACCTAGAGAACTCTTCTTGGATGTCGCCATTGGGCGACGGTAGTACTCGGGAACGTTCGCTGGATGGCGCCATTGGGCTGCAGGAGTACCCAAAGAACGTTTCATTGCCGCCGCCAATGGTCGGCAGTAAAGGGTTAAAACATAAGGGAGGGAGGAATGAAGATACAGAAAACGGGGATCAAAGCTACCTTGAATGACAGTATGTAAAGTACTAAAGGATTATTGCCAACAACGAATAATAACACTAGAATACCTCGCTGTCAGCGAATAATCAGTCTCGTTTGTATTAATAAAATGAGAGGACTCGCATTGATTAGACACTCTACAAATTCAACCAATCAGGGAGGCTTGCAAAGAATCTTATTTTAACTGTTTAAAATTTGTTTACATAATTTTTTTTATTTATAATAAAACAGCTTAATCGCAAATACGTTAGAACTATGACTGTTTACATTTATCTTTTTCATTTTTTGCTAGTTCATTTTAATTGTTTAGTAACTTCCAAAATAACTGCAAAGGTGTGGGTTTTAGAAACCTTTGACCTTAACTGCCATGATCGATAGGGTGTAAAATGTGAGAGGTAGAAGTACTTCTGAACAAAATTCAGATCAGAAAAAAGTAGTACATTGCAGTTTGCCGCCTAGGCAATAAAACCTGAATTGGGAGAGACGAAAATAACTTATTTTAATTACACTCACCTGGTAAGGAATTAACACTCAGAACCTATATGTGATAAAAGCTGAAAAGTAAAATTTACCTAAAATTCACTGACGCAAATCAAGCAATTCAAATTTTTGAGCTTTGTTTTTATTGATCATTATGAATGACAAAAACATTAATTCATTTCTTGACTAAATAGGTGTAACATTCAAATATGAGATCCCTACATGCTAAATAATTCAAAATTTCAATTCAATTCTGATACCTGACACTAACATAGGAATTGAAAAAAATGAAGCTGAAAGCCAGTGCACCTTCAAGCAAAATTCATAATACTCAAACACTCATTTGTGCACTGTGATAATTGAAAATCATTAAAATTGTCCCAAACTGAAATATGTTAAAAGTCTGGTTAAGTTGAGTTTTAGAAATTAAATAATTAGTGGACTACAATGAGATTCAATTATCACACACTGAGATAACATGCCAATTAAGATTTTCATTTCAATTTGTCCAAAGAACAGATTAGTAAAAAATTAAACTTTAGTTGACTAAAAATAAAAAAAATCAATGGGCATATTATCAATTTAAAATATCAAATCGATATCACTTCAGAATTTAAAAATTCAACCAAGATACTTTAACTAGAAAATTCTGAGTAATAAAAATAATAAACTAATGTTCAGGTATTTATTTATTTATTCATTTATTTGTTTCTCTTATTTTGAATTCGTAACTATTGTTTTACAGTAAACATTAATCATAAAACTTTCTGCCAAATTCACATTTTCCATATTTAAATTTAAATTATAGCTCTGCTAGAATTATTACGCATATAGAAATGTGCAAATAGTTGTTATGGTAATACATTTACCACACCAAAAAATTGTGCCAATATATCATATATGTTACTGAGTTTGTTTTCTCCATTTTTCTAAGAACTAACTTTCTAAGCGAAATTATGTGAGTTTTTCATCTACACCCTTCATATCAGGATATAACTCAAACAACACTTTCCGCTCGAAGCTCAGAAGCTCATTGTTTATTTTCAATTATTTCAAATTTATCATCTTCTATTATTAGCTGCGCATCATTTAAGCACTCTCTACTTACACAAATGCGTGTCTTTCATAAAAAGTCGCTCGTGTGCATAATAATACAGATAGAATTAACAGACGGACATTTTCTAATACATATATCCAAAATTTATTTCTGAAAATAAGTATAATTATCTCTCAAATCGAAAAACGTGAAATACCATTCAAAAGTTAGCGTTCAAAATCATTAAATTTTTTCGAAATTATTTCAAAAGAAATTGCCTCTTTTGAAATTTGATATTAAAACTATTTTATTAATGCATATACACAAAGAAAAAAAATAATAAGGCATTCCATAATTTCTTTAACATCAATAGAAAAAAAGATAAAGCACAAGTCATTTTGAGTTTCTTAATTATTTATCAAGGCAAAAACATGAAAAAGGGAGAATTTCAATATATCAGTTATGAAGGTTTTCTTTGCATTCCTTAATGAAAAATACTCAATATTCAATAATGAAAAATTATCGATTACACCGTACAAAGATTAACGGAATAAATTACTTCAAATCTTCAGTTTTAGTGTATCATGAATATAAAGAAAAATTTACATATGAAACCTGTTAAAGCTCTATTAGGTAAAATTGATAGTATGTCAATATACAAGTAATATGGAGGTTATAAATATAATAAAACAATTTAATGTGCCCAATCATTCAGATCGACATTAGTATTGACTAAATCAAAACTGTGGTATTGTACGCCTGTTATACAGTACGTCTATAAAAGAATGTCGCAGTTTAGATTTTTGATAGCAGTTCCGCAGTGGCCTAGTCGCTAAACTTCGTTCCCGTAAGTATAAAGTGAAACAGCACCGGATTGGAAGGTGAACTCCACTCTCGACTGGACTCCTGTGGGAGCGTGTAAGCTAATGGGAGCTGGTGCACGTAAAATCTGTTCCTTGGTCCAATATCCTCCATGTTCAAACGATACCTCTGAGGGTTCCGATTTCAGGTGCTAGGTCTCTCACCTGAAATTGGTTAAAAATTAAGATACTATTCTTAGCGGCAACGTTGGTCTGCCTAATAGGTGCCCCTTTAATAAAATGACAAAGATCTGCTACCCTCCTAGTGGTCAAGTTCTCAGTAGGCCGTTGATCTGGATATTAAATAAAAAAAGATTTTAATAGCAGCAACTGTAAATGTTGTAGAGTATTGGTTCAAGGTCACAACTGAAGCATTTGCTTCAAAAAGTAAGTATGTTCATCCACCGGAAGTTTGGAGTTATGCTCATTATGTTTCAGTTAAAGAAAAATAATAATCGTTTGGTGCCAGAAGGACGCAGCTCCAATTCTTAGCTCTTGCGTTACTCGAGATGAAGCTACCAGTTTCGTTGTGCTGTTTTCCCCAGACACATCTACGTTTTCTATATTTTTCGTGCACCTGAATAGTTGGAACTAACTCTCTTTTTCAGGGAACCCTTCAATTAAAGAGTAACCCCAGCAGTTTTAGATAAGCGTATGCGCGAGTACTGCTTTATGCTTTCTGTGCTTTCAGAGCCAGATAACAAACCATCGACTCCTGAGCGTAAATCGTTTATCTGGAGATGTTGAAAAATGCCTCTATCCCTAATTAGTAGAGCGATAAACCTATAAACTTGATTTGGCAGAAGCATCCCCTCCCACTCCCACTGAAATCTCTTTTACGAGAATGCCTGAACGCCAAAGTCCCTGACTGTTAGAATGGTCATAATGAACGAGGAAACAGAGCTATTTTTTTCACTGGCCTTCACATCATCTGACATAACGTCAAACTATAGTTTTTCCTTATGCATAACACCATGCTATGTTTTTGATTATAAAGAATCGCATCAACGTCTGCCGCTAGCTAGCGATTTTCAATAATTTAGGCTCAAAATTGAAGACTTTATTGCTTAGATTACTCCCACCTCAGGTGGGATGTGCGTCGTATAACTAAAGATGCACAATAGGGTGGAATGAAAAAATCATATTTTAATTTTCATATTGTAATAGCGTTTAAAAGTGTAGATAAGATAAATTATGAAAAATATTGAAGTATGCCTTGAGGCACCGCAAAAACGTTAAAGTTTCATAAAATTCAATTTTTGCTACATTTTAAATCGCTTTTATGAAAAAATCAACTTTTAAATTTTAATTTGTTTTTCGTGCTATTACAAATAAAAAAGTGGCAAAAATTTTAATACGAAACTTTAACGTATTTGCGGCACCTCAAGACGTACTCCAATGTTTTTCATATTTTTAATTTATATTATTTTTTTTTTCATAAAATTGAAACTTTGGTTGCCTTTTAAATTTTTTTAGCATGCCTTGAGTATGAAATAAAAAGTTTTAAATAGACATTTTAATATCAATAGAAAAATTCAAAGTTTTACTTTAACAAAAAGTTTTACTTTAGCATTGACGTCCAGGAGCATAAGTCAGCGCCGGAGTCGGACAGAGTGTTGGGAAGGGGGGGGTAGGAGCAATTTTGTCTGCATTTGGCGACAAGCTAAAAGCAGGTGTCAGGTCAGTAGCTTTGCTATTGTGTAACAGATTAATGAAATATTAGGTTGTAACGAAAGTTTCCCGCCACCGCAAACATCGTCAGCACACATTTCTCGTTGGAGTATTTGCTCATATTTTGTGAAACGATTTTTGGCATTTGAAAGAAAGAGGTTTACTTTATAACATTGTGTTGTGAAATCTGTAAAAAATATAGTTATCATTAAGTATAAGGTGTCTTGGGTGTATTGGTGTAAATGGAACTATCACTCTAGAGGATTAGAACCATCATTTACTTCCAGTTGTGTTGCAAAAAGTCAGCTACAGAATATCAACGAATTATGAGTACAGCTTTAAGTACTATTGTTGTATCATGTGACACTGTGCAGGTTTGGTACCGAAAGTTCAAAAACAGTTATCTAAGGAGTTAGAAGTTAGTTTTTCAGGCAGATATGGCGGAAAACTTTCGTTACAACCTGATATTTTGTTATTTTGTGTACTGCTTTATTCATGTGAGTAAAATTGGCTAAGTCTAAAATAGTGAAGACAAAACAAATGCCTGAATGACCCATTTTTGGTAAATTTAGTGATTTGCATGAACTTGAACTGCCTACTTACTAATATGTTAAGAAGTGCTGAGCTACCCTTGCGACACATTATTTTGTCATTTAGATGGTAAAACGAAGGGAACCAATGAGTTTAAAGGCGGTAGGTCAGAAGCAAGAAAAACTATGCAAATCTTCCTATAGTAACTCTCTTGCAGATTGGAAATAAATTTCCTCTTTCGCTGTATCAAATACAAATTACTCACTAGATTTATCTTAACCCTTAAATACCTTGTCTTGCCTTTTGGCAAAAAACCCAATTTATTTCATAAACATAAAGCAAATAAATTGAAGCTTTAGTTGCAAAGTCTTTAAAGTTCATATGTGTTAAATTTTATAGAATTTTATCAAGAAAATTTTGTCTTTTTAAAGCTCTTGCCTGTTTAAGAAATGAAAACTATTGTACATTAGGCATCCAGGGGTTAAAGAAACCCTGGGAAACTTGCTCTCTGCAAGTGGGTTATATTAGCTTACTGCGTGCTTAGATGTGCTTAAATTGTACATGGCAACTGAAAATCTTATGACTCTGGCTGAATATATTGTAAAAATGTACGCGTCTGTGTAATTTAATATTAATTTAAAACCGTCATGTATATATGGTTCTAAACGTTTGTTTAACCTTATCTCATACTCACGCTATTTCTCTGAGGATCTTAAGAACGTTACAGACCCTATTATTCAATTAAATGAATACTTTGCTGCTCCGGAAAATCTTTTATTCATCCTATGTGATGAACGCTAAATTCAGAGAGAATTTTATTCAGGACGTGTTTTATAGTCAAGATCAGAAAGTAGAGGCGGAGTCAAGAAGTTTAAAGTTCCATAGAAGAAATTCGATGCAAAGGACCTTAAGAAGACGTAACTGACCCCCCCCCCTCCTTTTCAATATGTTTCTAGTGCCTCTCTCAAAGACTTGGACATCATAAGGCATCTGAAGCTGAACCAAATAGTAAAGTGGACCTAGTTATTGACATTCCCCGGCTTCCTTGTCACACTCAAGCAGCGTAAAGAGCTATAAGACTGGTGATCGAATTGGCTCGAAATGTCTGTGGTTCAATTGCAAGAAAGGATACAAAAGAACAAAAATTGACTCACTTCAGAATATGCCAAAATTTAATTTAAAAAACAGCTTAAAGTGTCATTGCAATAGAAACAAACATTCTGCAGTTGTAGCCTTTGTATTCATTGAAAATACTGATACTGATTCATTAAAGTCATGCCCAGTGGGCGAACGCATAACGCTCTCAATTGGGAGACGAAAGGTGCCTGATTCAAACTCAAGTCGCGTCCACCGACCTAACCGTTCGGAGTTTTCTGTGATTTTCGCCGAAATTTAGTGTAAATATGGGTTAGGGCCGTCTTTGAAAGTCCCTCACGGAAGGCAACCCCTCTCGGCCAAGATCCCTCTCGTAGATAATCGGTCGTAATCCCACAAACAAACAAAACAAAAATATTCAAATATGTGTTTAAACTATAAAAATGGATTTAAAAAACTCATTTCTGTGATAAACGCAAATTACCGTGCAGGCTAGGTTTTTTTAATTTTCTATTTATTTATTTATTGGAGATAGGAATGCCCCTATACTTATAATGTCATTATCATAGCTCCACCTATAGCCAACTCATAAGCATATCTCATTAAACCGATATATTCTGAAAAGAACTTCTCTAAAGCAATCTGCATATTTTTTTTTTCTATGGCAATTACTGCTTATCCCGAAATCAAATTTTAGTCCCTTTCCCTTCTTATACCAATTAGGGTAAATGTACCAGTAGAAGACAATGCCCCAATATTTGAAACCTTTTTCAAAAAAGCAAAAGAATGAGAAAATTGGAAGCTGTAATGAATCAAACTATGACTATCTGTATAGAGGTGCCTTCTAACGATTGAACCGCAAAAAAATCAGAATGTTCCAGAGATCAGTATTCTTGGGACCAATACCTAAATAAGGTCGATCTCGTCTCTTGGAAATTTTTTCTTGTTTTGTAATTCAAATTGCTCAGGACTGAGTAAAATGTAACTATTGCAAATTATTTTAATTTAATCATTGAGGGAGAAAATACATCCTGAGGGAGAAAATACATGCTTTTTTACAATATTTGTAAAAAAGTGCAATTGTGCTTTTTTACATCTTATAAAGTGTTAATTTGTTAAAAATGACAAGAATGTGTTGATGCTTGTCAAATTTCGCCCCGTGTCAACTAGTTATGCTTAAAATCTTCAAGTATTCAGTAATTTATATGGGATGTCAATTACTGTATTATTGTCTAATTTTATAATATGCCTTGAATTTGAGTTATAATTAGATTCTTACGCTGAAAATCGAGCTCAATACTTTAAGATCCTACAATCATCAGGATTTGATATGGGTTGCCAACTATTCAATTACAGAGAGTGAAGTACTGATTTAGTCATTTTTAATATTTAGATGATTCTTTTGAAGGGTAAATTTAGAAATTATACGGAAGAAACTATGGCGGCGGCTTCTTCTTCGGCCGTTGGATGTTGCAGCTCTTAGAGTTCTAAAATCCTCGGAAGATAAAGGTGGATTCGTGGAGGTTGTCGAATTTGGAAAACCCTGTTTTGCATAAAAATGAAAAAAAAAATCTAAATTGTTAAAATAAGTGATTGTTGATGTTCTACGTCAAAGTATTCTAGAAAATCGCTTTAGGTGATTTGGGATATATCCATGGAACCCGGAAGTTGTAAAATTCTTTTTGCAGCTAATGCCAATCGCACAATCGCTAACACAAGACCATTTTTTAAGAGAAGGTTTATCCTTTCTTAACAAAATGATTGACAAAGAGCAAAGAAAATTGATCATAGTTGAGAAGGACAATCGAAATAAGTTAGTAGAAATGGATTTGCCGCTATTTCAAATTTGGCTGAAGTCAAATCAACATGTTGTACAGTATGTGTATTTCTCTGATTTCACCTGAGGATGTGGAATTTATTCAACGTGAAACGTTCAACTCTGGTGCAATTAATGTAGTTCCTCCTGATTCTTCCACAGCTGAACCTTCTTTGGCCTGTTCGGATATTCCATCTGAACCTGATGATGAGCCTTCAATTGGAGCTTTGGGAGCATGGATATTGTGGGAACTGAAACGTCCACGTGTATTGATCCTGTTTCCTGTACAGCAGAACCTTCTTCAGATAGTATAGAAACTTCATCAGAACTTGTTGATAAACCTCTCAAATAGGACTTTGAGAATATGTATATTGTTCGAACTGAAACGTCACCGCTAATGCAATCGATAAGCCTGCTACTGATATAGGTACAGCCGGATATTCTTTGGCCTTCGCAGAAATTCCCAGTCCGTTGAAAAGGCATCTTTCAAATTAAAAGCGTAGAGCCGTATAAGAAGCCAGGTTGTAAAGGAAAATACTGAAACATAAACGAAAAGAGTCGTTAAAGAAAAGTCTACTCTATGAAAACTTAAAACAAAGAAAGTCAAGTGAACAGTCAGATTTCCAAAAGAATTTCGCTAAAGGTCCCCGACTAAATGGGTGGGACCTTTCTTTTTTTTATAAAATTTAATTATGGAATATGCTGTTTAAATACACTCGAGGATAATTTCTTTCTAATATTCAATTCATTTCTCTGTTCGTGCAAAACCACGACTAGTACATGATTGTATAAATGCATTGCTTTTATAGTCTTGCTGATTGCATTGATAAATATCCAAACAGAGAAACTGTTTACAATGTATATTAAATAAAGTGAAAAGCTATTAATTTTATAATGTTTACATGAATGGTATTTAAGCATTTTAATTCTTAAAAATATATATATACATATATATAAATATATATATATATATATATATATATATATTATCACCGATTAAATGCCTATTCAAGCAGTTTCTTCAGTATGTTCCTTAGGTTGCACAAACTATTGCATATACAAATACTTTAAAAAATCAACATTTCTAAGGAAATAGATAATGTTACAGGTAGTTATAAAAAATATGTCCATGTTATGTAAGAAATATTGTACTTCCTTTTCTATGATTGTATCATATTACTTTGCGAATCGGGCTCTATTTTTTTTTCTTTTGAACCATCTGTTTAAACGTCACTGAAAAAATGCAAAAATTCGATTTTTCCATCTCAATTTTCGGAAGTGCTTTTGAATAACATAACAAAGAAAATATCCGGAAATCATTTTAGTATTGATCACTAGCGTTCCATCCCACAATGTGTTCTGTTTTGTAAAATCATATATTTGGGGAACACTGAAAATATTGAAATATCCGTCTTCCTCTTAGCAGTTCAAATGATGCTAAATTTCTTAGGTATGCTAAAAAGCCTAAACTTTCTAGGATATTTTTATAATGAATAGCTGCGAACGCAAAATAAAATAATAATAAAAAATACTCGCGTTAAATAAAAATGTTTTGTGTTGTTGTGGATGTATATCTTTACAAATAAAACAGGTGTGCATATTAAATACCTGATTATTCCTCATAATAATCCATTTGTTTTGTGCGTATGCGTGTGTGTGCGTGTGTGTGTTGTGTGTTTATCACTAGAGTGTCATTAATTGTAGACACGGATTTTTTTGTTTACGCGATAAAATAGCGAATCACGTTTCAAAGGTTACCAATTAGAGGCCGGGTAGTAAAATTTTGTCAAGATTGATTATTTCTGACATTTTATTTCCAAGTTTAGAAAGAAAGAAAAACTGAATCAATCTTGGTTATATCTTCTACATTTTGCAAGAAATTGACAAGCCCTACTGTTTATTTAATGGGAATATAAATTAGCTTCAAAAAAGTTGTCTGTAATTGTATAAGTGAAGTATAGTTAGAAAAATCCTTAAAAGGATTGACAATCATTTTGGAAGTCGATTTTAATGTAGATATGAAATTCTGAGGAAGTGTTTTATGGAACAAGGAAGATAAATACGGCGCATTCATGGATTATGATGCACATTCTAACTCTAGAATTAAAAATTCCTTCCTTAAGAATATGAAATGTAAAAGTGTTTTATATTTTGCTGCTTGCTAATACAGCTCCGATTCAAAAAATTAGAATAATGTAAAAAGGAATGGGTTTTCATTGCTGCCAGAGAGTAATTTGCATACTCTGTTCAAAAAAAAAAATATTTAAAGTATCTAAATATCTTCAGTGCAGTTGTAAATATAGAATAAATGTTTATTTTGATTTGTCACACTAATAATTAGCTATTTCAAAATATTAGAACTATTTAAAAATTAGAACATTTGGATACGATGGTTAAAAAAATTAGAATATGCAACTATTTTCCAATTGGTTTAGAGAACAGCTGCGATGCTAACATGTGCGGACTGTAAAATGTGTTCCGCTGAAAGTGAAAAATCTTTTGGCATTTGATTTTAGTTCAGTATTTGATTAATATGGGACGAAAGAGAGACTTATCTGAGAATGAAAAATTTCGAATTGTGTACTTGCACAAAGAAGGAAAAACACATTTGTTTATAGAAAAGGAAGTGAAATGTTCTCAAACAGGTGTGAGTAGAGATTCGAGGGAATCTTCTATTACTAATTTGCAAAATAAGCTCTTTAAAAGTGGTCGAAAGCCAGTAACTTCAGTAAGAGAAGAAAGCAAATTAAGAAAGATTCTGAAAAAACATCGCTTTCGAAGTGGGAGATATTTGCAGGGAAAATGGAAAGAAGTGGGTAATAAAATATATCTCTAAATCTACAACATTACAACGACTTCACAAATTAGGTTTTAGATTGCGGGTGCCTAAGACGAAGCCACTCTTATCAGCGACGCAAAAGGCTGCAATAGTTAAAGAGTAAACAAAGGCTATTTTGGTGTCAAGACGACTCGAAAAAGGTACTTTAGTGATGAAAGTATGTTTTGTATATCTCATGGGAATCAAGGCATACGTGTTTGGAGACTTAAACAAGTAGCCTTTGATAAAAAGTGTTTGAAACGTTCAATTAAATTTGCGACCTCTGTAATGGTATGGGGCTGCATGACTGCACAAGGCCCAGGCAGGTTATGTTTTGTTAACACAAAAGCCAATGCAGAAGTGTATGAAGACAATCTTGAGCACTTCATGATACCTTCATGTGAGGATTTATGTGATGACGCTTTCGTGTTTCAGCAAGATTCAGCCTCTTTCCACACTTCTAAATCGACAACTGAATGCCTCCAAGAGAAGGAAATAAAAGTACTCCGTTGGCCTTCAAACTCATCCTATCTAAAGCCCATCGAGAATTTGTGGGAATCATGAAAAGACGACTTCAAGACGTTGCACCAAGAGACAGAAAAGAACTTATTTCTAGTTTGAAGAACATATATGCAAATATTGATAAAAATATTTGTGAACCTTTAGTCAGTAATATGCCAAACCGTTTAAGAGCTGTCATTAAATCTAAGGGTGATGCAACAAAGTACTGATTAGGATGTAAAATCCCTTCAAGTTTAAATTCGAGTTATACTGTTTACATTATTCTAATTTTTTGAACCACGTTTTGAAGTATTCTAATATTTTGAATTTTTTTCCACTTCCTGTTTTAAATATATTTTCTATTTCATTGTGATATGTTTACATTTATATAATCTAAAAATTATGCTGATTTATAGTATGTAATTTATATTTGATATTATTGATTATTTATTTGATAAATTAGATTTGCAATATCCTAACCATATTTTTTTTCATTCTAATTTTTTGAATCGGAGTTGTATATAATATTTCTGTTTTTAAAGCTCTGTGCTTATTCAGACTTAATTTAAGTGTAGTACAACAGTATTAATAGTCTGTATTGGGTTATTTCATAAGTATACCTTCATAGATGCCAAAATTTGGATGTTTAAAATTTATGTTTTTATGTTTTAAGGGGCTAGTTCTTTTAGCAATGAGAATAATTAAATAAAAATGGCCATGGTTTCATTTGTAATACTTCTGAAAGTAATGATTTTTAAAATTTCCAATCTTTAGCAGTTTCTAAGGCATTAAATATTTTTTTATAAATAAACATAAGAGTTTACTTAAATATTTTTATACACAAAAAAAAAAAACAGAATGTTTAAGATGACGAAAAAGAATTGTACTGAGACACTCTTTACCTTAAAAAAATCTAAATTTATCATTATTAGGCAAATAAATACGAAAATTATAATACCAAATGGGCCCTTTATTATATAGATGCAAAAAAGGAACTCTGCCATATTTATTTTTAAAAGGAAAATAATAAAATAATTTAACATGCCTAATTGTTCCAATAGTTATAAAAAACTAAGGAAAGCTACATAAGCAATTGCTAAAAATTTGCAAGATCGAAAAAATATTTCTTTTGGAACTACAAATTAAATCATGATTATTCATCATTGATGTTTTTATTGTATAAAGGTACCGTCACCTTAATTTGTAATTAACATGCTTCTTGATGTTTTTTTTTTTTTTTTTTTAAATCTTTTTAGTGACTTTCTGCTTTTCAACTATGGAAAACCTCTAAATATGTTTAGCTGCCATTATGCTAGTTTTTACAATTTATAAATAGCCGCTGCTGTGATTTTCCGTTATTAGAGGATAAAATTTTACCATTGCAGGAATTAGATTAATTTCTACACTATCGCTTGTTTACTTTTTATAACAGCCCGATACTTCAAAATTTGTCTGCTGACATCTATATTTTTCCTAATGGAATCAATTCACTTGATCAATTCATTTCTCAATTTTATAGAATGAATAACTTAAATAAATATTTTTATTTTTTTATAGTCTATTTTAAGCTGCTTATTGATTTTTACGAGATCCCCTTTTAAAACAAAAATTTTAATTTTAAGAAAAGTCCCAAAAATGTCTAAATGTCAAAGTTCTGTTTATAAAATTTACAATTTCACAACAAATTTATGCACACATTTCATTAGTTGGTTTCATTAGTTTCATTAGTTAGCAGGTGCCAGAAAGAAAACGGAAAATTTCCTTTTAGAACTAGACTTTCACAAGAATCACAGATAATTTTTGTTTTTAAACAGAACTTCCGTTAAAAAACAGCAAAAATTCTTTATTCACCACAATAATGGAGATTCTCCTGTGAAAACCAGGCTGATATTGTCTGTGAAATTCAGATTTTTTTTATAACAGTGTATATAAGGATTAATTACGTAAGCAAAAAATTGTTGCGTTGAGCTCGCATTTGTTTTATATATATGCTAAACAAAATACTTCTTTTTCAAACACTCTTAGTTATCACGAACATAGAGATATATAAGACGCAAATAAATATAAAGATGTATGTGAAAAAAAGTGGTTTATATGTTATAATTTTGAAATATAACGCATTTCTCAAGTGCATTTTTATATTACTTATTTTACTTTTTTATTTTTATTTTTTTATTGTTACAACAGTACACATTCACATTCCTCATAATGGTTAATGTGAGCACTTCAAATCTAAGCAGAGTTCAATTTCTTCCACAAATCGGCATGTATCAAAAATGTGATAGCATTGTAGCAAAAAAATGCATTGTTATGTGTTATCCTTTAATACTTTTCGTCTCCCTGATTCCCTTTATAATCTATTATACAGGAGTTTATTTACGTTTCTGAAATAAATTGTTGCTCCATTTCTCGCGTCTGTGATCGAAGTTGGGGAAGAGAGATCTTCTTTCTGAAATATAATAGTTCTCAGAACTCTATTCTTCCTAATAGGGTGGTCAGTTACTGAAAAGCATACGGCGTCATATCGCGCTAACGGTCCTTCCATTGGGCATTGGAAATTCCGTTCATTGTTAAAGATAGCAACATATTTGTTATTACATTACACGTCTGAACCAAATATTTTTTATTGTTTTTTTGAGATATCCGAAGATATTTATAATATTACTAGCTGAAGTACTCGTTCTTCGCACGGGAATGAAAGGACTTTTTTATATTACGATTTGTGGTGATTACTATTCATTGTAATAAACAGATATAGCAAAATGGATATCGCGTTATATTGTGTCCAATAATCATGCATACCGAAAAGCAATCGTTTGTACGGTGCAGAAGGCCATGCAGCGTAGCTCAATGTAGTGGCGAGTTTTAGCAAAACGGATACGGCGAAAATATTCTTCGCATTCAGATATCGATGTATACGAATTTTCATGACTATCGGCTGGGCAGTCCTGAAGTTCATGTGTTGACGCGACATCTAGTGGTAAGTTATAGGAAAATGGATAGCGCCAAACTCTTCCCCGTGTCCAAATATCTATGTATACTTATTTTCATAGCGATCATTTGCACAGTCAAGAAGTGATACACTGCAGGGTTATCTAGTGGTTAATTAAAGTAATGATTTGCTACAGAGCCGTCCAGTGGCGAGTTATAGGAAAATGGATAACGCCAAAATATTCTCATTGTTCAAATAGCTATGTATACTGATTTTCATAGCGACCGTTTGAATGGTCAAGAATTTGGCCTGCTGCAGCGGCATCTAGTGGCGAGTTAAAATAATAATGCATTGCAGTGTCATCTAAAGGTGAGTAACATCAAAAGGAACGCAGTTAGAATATATTCTTCGTGCTCAAATGTGTAAGTATAAAAAATTTTATGCCGATTGGTCGAACGGTATAGAAGTTGATGCGTTGCAGCGCCATTTAGCGGCAAGTTACAGCAAAATGGATAGTGAAAAGTATTCTCCGTGTTCTAATATTCGCGTGTACCAAATTTCATCGAAATCGGTTGGACGATATTCGCATAGCAAACGGCTAAACGGAATAGAATTCGATGTTGTGCTGCGGCACCAAGTGGCAAGTTAAGGAAAACGGATAGCATAAAAACCTTCTCCATCATAAAAGACTTAGGTGAACCAAATTTCATGGTGCAACGGTGCTCAATTTTGCTGGAGTTTTTCAACCTCATAAACACATACCAACATTCATTTTTATCTATAACCAGTGTTATTATATATACCAGTCTCAAATAAAGTCCAGTTTCAAATCTACGCCTCGCCAAAGTGCACATTCGCCATTTTGCAAGAGTTTTTTCAGGGAATCATTCGAAGCATTGACTTAGCAGCAATCAATATGGGAAATGGTTCGACCGCCAAAGAGTAAACTACCCATTTATTTGAAAAGTGGAATCCCTTAATACAGCCGAATTTTTTAAAATTATGAACTATAATGTGTTTTATTCATCGTTACTCCGATGTACTAAATGAGAAAATTTCAATTTTCTGAAATTTGACGGAATTCCCCCAACTTAAATCAATGTACTCAATTGGCGAGAATTCTGAAGTTAGATCGCTTGAAATCCCTTAATAACTGCATTATTTCTTCACGGATCATTAAAATTTAACACTGTATTCTAATAAAACCTTTGCACATGTTTTCAAAAATCTATTTCCTTAAGCTCTCAATAAATTGCGCCAAGCCGAAAACTGTGCAAACCGCTAGAACTCACTTACTCAAAATCGATATTTCAGCCACTTTATTTTTTCGCCAAACTAAAAAATTTTATACATTAGCCTCGGAAATCTTCAATTCTTATTGTTTTGCGTGTAAAACATTTCATTCCTGCCCCGATTTCCCATGCACACGGTATTATAATAAAAAAATAATAATCTTACAAATATAAACTAACAAAAAAAAATCATTATTATTCTTTTATTTTTACTTTGAGAATTTAAAACATTTTATTCGGCAAAATCGCCAAATATGGCAACCACGATCCTTATTTCACACTTTTTTTCACTACAGTGGTTACAATTACGGAAAGCTTTTTGCGTGAAGAGCATAAAAAATCTCTTAAATTCCGGGAACGGGTAGACTTTCAAAGTTTTAAAGTGGACTACGATTTATTCTATATTATTTTACATATCTGTGCTAAATTTCAGGCCGATAGGTCCATTTTTGTGGATTTGTATACGAATAAAATCCACAAACAAACAAACAAATAAACAGAATTTCATTTTTATTTATAAGATAAAGATATTCAAGGGATATATAAACGGTCGCTGCTTATTTCACTCAGTGGTTTATCCCGTGAGCCCCTTATTCCGGTGAAAATCGGCAAAAACACAACGAAATGGACAAATTGCACTGGTTTTCTGCCGGTTACCTCGGTAGTGAGTGCCGTTTTATCCGGTCAGATAATTTATGGAGATTAGGTTTAATTTTGACTTTATTTGGATTTTAGGGCGAAGTGAAAGCCAGTCAAAGATGTTTCATATTTGTTTGGGGGTGTTACAGTAATTCAATCACAACAATTGTGAATACACTTAACAGAATGTAAATAAAAACAATGACCAATCCTATACTCATTGAGGGAGAACCAATGAGACACCCGATGATGACGACGACGATGTGGACCCGAACCGGTTACGTGTCACGAGTAGATTTGCTGAACGCTATAGCCATTTTACATAGAATATTTGAGGAGAACAACGTAAATGATCACATCGCCTCTTTTCAACATTAAATGACATGCAATTTGCTACGCCTATAAAACAGCGTTTAACTCCCCCAAGAAATTGTGATTGTATTTTTATTTTCTATAAAAAAATGTGCATACGTATTTTGCACTTGTTCACTTCTTTAATTTTTAAGAAGTAAGTGCATACGTTAAACTATTGACAAATATAATTCATATTTCTGATTTAATTTATTGATTTTTTCTCTTAAATTTTCTCACTTTTACTTTGGTCCCGCCGTTTATATCGGATTTCGATTATCCCTGTCAGTATCAATCAGTCCCGATGTAACCGGAAAAAGCGGCGACCACTGCATTTATAAGGGTAATTCGGAAGGTAATTTCATTATTTATTGATGTGCAGACATCACACTCCTTTTCAAGATAAGAACTGAGAAAATTCGAGAGCTAAGTTTTACATTGCAGCTTCATTAAAAATGAAACCTCTAATTACATCATAAATAAAAGGTTAGGTGTAACAATGCCGGGTCGGACCAGTCCAAAATAAGATTTTTATCACCGTTACTACAAAACTTTTGAAAGTTATGACCGAAAAACGTAATAAAATACACACCGTTAGAACATTCGGCTTTATATTTTTTATAAATATCCAATATATATATATATATAAAACAATCTAAGTAAATTTAAAAATCTGATTTTAGAAATTTTCTTTTCATTTTAAAGTTCCGGAAAGTGCTTTATTTGAATAAAAAAGTTAAAAATTGTAGCACATACATCATAGTTTTATTTTGAAACGCACTGATTCGCAATTTTTGCGATTTATAAAAAAGTTATATTCAATAAAATGTAATAAAATTCACAATCGACTTGCAAAAAAAATATAGAGGGGGAAAATGTGTTACTTTAAATATATGAAAACGCACCCAGCAGTAGAGGTCGAATGCACAGATAAGGGAAAGTTCTTTCTTTGTTTTCATGAATTCAAGTTATACATGGAAAGAGGCATTCACATCATTATTTTGTCACAATTTTAAAAAGACACTAGAAACCCAAACAGGTTGAAAAGCTTTAAAGTGCAAATTTCACGACGGGCGAAGTAGTCCCATCAATTCTCAAATTTTTATAGACTGCAAATAGTCCTCCAATTTATTTTTGGGGCCAAACTACCGAGCAAGTGATTCTCATTACCGCCATGGTGGACTTCGCGCAACCTAAACAAAACATTAAATAGATTTGTTCTCACATACGATGAATGCGACGATTGCAAACAAACATTGTACCACTCTTATTCCCTGAACACAAAGGAAAAGTAAGTAGGAACCCAACCAGATGTTATCGGAAAGTATTTTGTCAGGGATAATCAACTCTTCTTCACTCACGACGTCTTATTTCAAAAGAACATCTATCTGTGCTACCACGAAGATGTCGTAATCGCTCCAATGTTGGAATCACTTACGGAAATAATAACGGCTTTTCCCGACAGGGTAAAAGGAAGCGAAAAACTATTTCCGATATCGAGGAATACAAAAGAATCGATGGGTTTTATTGTGTCCATTATGAAGTGATAAACACTCCCACAAAAGTCCTCTTTCCTTGGCAAGCTCGTCTTTGCCTTACTGTCAAAAACACATCCATTCTTTAATAGATGCCCCTCAACCCCACATAAATTCTGAAGACAATACCATCGTTTGAGAATTTGTAGAGAAAAAGGAGAAAACAGTGTGTTTTGATTGGTTGATCGGTTCTAGTCCCGATGCTATTGTTGTAGCCCGTATAAAAATCCTCACTCCTTTTTCGTGACTCTCATGATGATAATACCAAATGGATGGTCGCGGTTATTTATCAGAAGAATTTGAATATCCATGAGTGAGAACTATTCTTCAATGATACTCTCCGTGGTTGTGCCCCAGGAGATTTTACAGCCATTAGGAATTGTAAGTAATCTTTCCTTAACCCTTTGAGGTGAAACCCTTTCCCAATGCTGAAAAAAGGGCAGCCGTTGCCCTCGCTCGGCTTAACAAGCAGCAAGATAGCGGACGATCGAAACGTTCATCGTGTGCCACACATCTAGAGACACTTTTTTGACGACAGCTGGCTGTGGGCACAGCCAGCGGATTTAACGTACCTAGAATACGTAGCCAACATTTTTGCTAGAATGTTGGAGTATATTTAAAGAAACAATTTCAATAAGTGGTTATCAGGATTATCAGATTTGATTTTTGTTATTGTCATAAGAATAACATTCCATTTCTTTTCTTACAGTGAGCTGAATAATTCCAAAGTTAAGAAGGTTAGTTTTGAGAAAAAAACATTTACAAAGTTCAAATGTACAATAACAGTTCCATCTACTGAATATACAGGGTGTCCCAAAAATATCCCCTATCTCTGACAATCCAGATTCGTCGTTGGAAGTACACAAAAATTGCCCAAAGAACTGTACGTATATGATCCATAGTTTACGAGAAAAATGCGGAAAACAAAGCATGACGTCACGTCCGGTGCAAACCAAAAACACTTAATTGCCGTTGAACTGTTATTTAAAAGGCGGCATCGGTCAGCTACCATTATTCTTCGCATGGTGATTATGTATTACGTTCGAGAATATTGCAACATATATCTGTTGAACGGCGAATGTAAGGGGAATGCCTCATGAACAGCTAGGGAGAATGCCCTTCGATATCCGTCACGCCGTCCTCCCGATGCCAAAGTAATCCGCAGGCTGGAAGATAGACTGCGGAATACGGGAAGCGTCTGCCCAAGAGACAACCGCAGAGCACCCTGACGGAAACACAGGCGGATGCAATACTGCGTCAGGTAGACGATACGCCATATGTCAGTAAGCACGCACTAGCCAGGCAGCTACAAACGAGTAAAAGTGGTGTGCACAGGATCTTACGGTCAGATGGACTACATCCATTTCGGTACACATCCGTGCACTGTCTCCAACCACATGGCTTTCAGAAACGCATGGACTTTTGTGAATAGCTGGTGCAGTAACAGAACACAGATAATGGTATCACTGCGCATATCCTATGGACGGATGTAGCACTCGTGATGGGGTATTCAACCACCACAACAGCCATATGTGGTCCCACGTCAATCCTCATGCAATCCGGCAGCAGCCACATCAGCAACGCTGTACTGTAAATGTGTAGGCCGGCATACTCGGGGATCGCCTGCTTGGTGCATATCTGTTGCCTGAACGTTTCTCGGGGCAGTCCTATTTGGTATTTCTCAATGATTTCTTAGCCGAGTTCCTCGATGACATACCCTTAGCGGCAATACGCGGCCTTTGGTTCCAGCATGATAGGGCGCCGGCGCATTTCTGTGCTCCTGTGCGTGATTGGCTAGATATGGCATACCCAGGCCGCTGGATCGGACGTGGGGGTCCTGTTTTATGGCTGCTACGATCGCCAAATCTTAAACCGTTGGATTTTTTACTATGGGGCCATCCCAAGGAATAGTTCTGTCGAGACGTAGTGACTACACAAACGGACTTAGTTGCTCGTCTGCATGCTGCTTGTACTTCGGTGGACACCGCGATGCTGCGACGCGGCATCCATTCCACGGCCGCTCAAGCCTACCTCCATATGCACGGTGGACACTTTGAACATCTGCCTTAAATATTTTCAAATGCTATTGTTGATTGTATCAAATAAAATGTTTTTTGCTTGCACCGGACGTGACGTCGTGCTTTGTTTTCCGTATTTTTCTCGTAAACTATGTATCGTACAGGTACAGTTCTTCGGGCAATTTTTATGTACTTCCAACGAGGAATCTGGCCGTGCAGAGTTCGGGCGCTATTTTTGGGACACACTGTATAAAATTACGTATATGTATCTACACCGATTTGACTTATATTCAAACGATATGCGAGTGAGCATCATCTGGCAGATTAATATTGTATCATTTCTCTATTCTTATTTCTTTCTTTTAAACAAATAAGCTGTATAAATTATGTAAAAACGTGCAGCTCATATTTTCCAGCTTTCAAAACCAATACATTTGACCATTCTTCAAAAATAGAAATGGATTTTCACATTACATTTGATCTACTGCCAGTATCAAGAACGAATTACATTTCGAAATGAGTTTAGAAAAGTTTATATACGTCATAGATAAACAATATTTAACTGATGGGCTATCAATGAAGCAAAAATTCCTTCGGGTTGTATTTCATAAGAAGCAATGACAGATTTTTTGATTCATGTTTTTTAGAACCTTAAATGTTGCTTGTTATGTGTTATAAGAGACTTCAAAAATACCAATGAAAACATTTCTAGACTAATAGACAGTGAAAAGGAATACAAAATTATGTATTTGGTTGTAGTTCAAAATTAGTTGAAAACAGCCAATATTCTATAATTAAAATAAAAGTTTATTTAAAATTAACGCTTATCAACAATGGTCTTTAAAGAACCATTATACAAATTTGCTTAATTTATTTCGATACCTCGAAAGAAAATTATCCTGAGCACATGAAATAAAAGGGGGATTAGTCTGAGAGAGTTTTGTTTCTATTTTCTCAAACAATTATGCAATAATATTTTAGTAGAAACGCGTGCATTAGAACGGGTGGTTATAAATAAAGTTACCATTTTCAGATTTGCGTAGAGGACGTTATTGTGAACATATTTCTTTTAAACTTGGTAAATGCGCTGTATGGAAGAAGAGCAAAAGAAATCTGCAATAAAAATAGTTCAGATTTTAACCACTGGATTGCGCTCTTCACGTAGAATGCATATACTTTATGAAAATTTGGAGTGCTTTGAAAAGGGATAATAGTTAATGCAGTATAGTAATTTCTCACCATGCGTTAAGACAAGAGAGTGATCAATTTGCTTCATGAGAATTGCAGTAATTTATCAACACATCTACGAGAATATCGACACTAGTGAGTGAAGCTTATGAAAAGGGCCTGTGCAAATTTGAAGCATTTTAAAACGACCAGTAGTCAATGACGTATAATTATCAAGCTTGCTTTGTTTATTTGCTAATCAGAACTGAAATAATTTATCAACCACAGTTCGAGAATTTGAAAGATTTAGGGACATACGCCCTTTTCGTAAGCGTTTCAAGAGTCGATATTCTAACTCTGTAGTTAATAATCTACTGAAGTCCTGCTTATATTTTTTAAGACTTCATGGTTATAAGGCAAAGACTACTGACTTTTTAAAACTCTCATTTGCAAAACTGGTTCTTTTTCATGAAAGAGGCATTTATCGGTCGAAGATGGCGCTTTTCAAATAATTTTTTTAAAATTGCAGATTTCTTTTCCCATCACACAAAGAACTTATTTGCCGACTTTCAACTCAATGCGTCCACCATAAGCGGCTCTGCATAGATCTAAACAGGGTAGCTTCAGTCAACAGGGTAGTCAACAGTTAAATTTCGAAAACTTTCGTTTTCATACTTGACTTGATACTGTTGCGGAATTACTCTGCTACTCCTGGGGTTCGTCGTTCTAAAGTCCAGTTGGTGTAAAAAGTTCAAGTAAAAAGTCACTTGTCAGGAAGGAACACAAACTTTATTTCTTCTAGAACTTCGTAGAACAATCAGCTGCACACAATTCACAAGCACAATCTAGCAGTAACGTGCTTTTAACAATCCGCTTGGATCAGAAGCTCTCACAAATGCTGCATTTCTCACACAAAATAAGTCACTTTTACAGGCAAAAATTCCGTGGAAATATTCAAGGGATATAGTACACTATCCCTTAAGACACAGCAATGAAGAATTTACACACAGCAGTTTAAAAACAGCTTCACAAAGCAAGCTAAAACACAGCTTCTATAGCACTATCAGTTCACACAAAACAAGCGTACTCAGAGCTCTTCACACATTGAATGTCCAACTCGCAATTGACTGACTTCGGGGCGATGCGCGCTTCTATAAATAGCCGACGCAGGAGGTACAAGAGGTTTCCCGAAAAGTCAATTTCTCGAGGGTTCTACATAAAGCGTGAATTTTGATTACGTCATAGAAGAGAAATGTTAGGTTATTATGAGTTTTTAATGCAGGAAAAACAACTTCCAGGCCCCATTGGGAAAATCGCGCCAAATGACCAAAAAGTCGCCAAGCTTGGCGACTTTTGGCGAAATATCTCCAAATTTGGCGCCAAAAATAAGTCCTCAAAAGTGAAGAGATCTAAGCTCTAGGACTAATATTTCTCGAGTTTTCTAGAAATCCCATATATTTGAATGAGAAACCGAAGCCTCCGTATCTCCGGTTCTAATTGGCCGATTTTGATGCAACAAATCTTAACAACAACCAAATCTTAACAACATAATTTTCAGCAAATAATCAGCAAATGCACTCTAATTAATAAATAATAGACATAATCAACAATTACACTAATAAGCAATAAATGTAATAAACAAATACACATTAATAATAACCAATATATTACAAATATGTACACTAAACATGGCGTAAGTAATGAGTGAAAGAGAGTTGACGAAAGAGGAAGAGAAGAGAAAGACAGGAAAGAAATGAGAGTTGAAAGAAAGGAGGAATTACGCCATAGTGACCATGGTCTGAGCTAATTACAACCGCGGTAGATGGCAAGCCGATCGTAATGTACAACTCTTGGCTTCGAGTTTGGTGACTTACGAATCCGTACGATGACGTCATTCAGCCGGTTTAGGACTGTGTAAGGACCGTCCCACGGCGATTGCAGCTTGGGAGACAGGCCTTTCCTTCGAGTAGGATTCCATAGCCAAACTTTGTCACCTGCGTTGAACTCGTGTCCCGTAGCCTTCGTGTCGTAGCGAGTCTTCATCTTTTCCGTGTTCAGGTTGATCCGCTCCCGAGCAAAATGATGCACATCTTCAAACCGTGCCCGAATGTTTTCCACGTACTCTTCTGGCGATGAAGGCGTGTCTGGAGGGCGGCCGAACACTAGATCGGCGGGAAGACGAAGATCTCTGCCGAACAACATCTGGGAAGGTGTGAAGCCGGTAGTCTCATGGACGGCGCTCCTATAGGCCAGCAGGAAGAGGGGGAGTTTCTTGTCCCAGTCCTCTTGATTCCTAGATACCAGAAGCGAGAGGTTGTTTAAAATTGTGCGATTGAACCTCTCCACCATGCCGTCGGATTGTGGGTGTAAAGGCGTAGTCTGGGTTTTGTCCATTCCGAGAAGTTGGCATAGTCCTTTAAAGACTGCAGAGGTAAAGTTCGTTCCTTGGTCGGAATGAAGTTGCAGAGGGGTTCCATATCTGGAAATCCATTCTTGCACCAGTACCTCTGCTACGGTCGTAGCTTCTTGATCGGGAATAGGAAACGCTTCGGGCCATTTAGAGAAGTAGTCAATGACAACTAGGATGTATTTGTTGCCATCCGAAGTTCGCGGAAGAGGTCCCAGGATGTCGAGGGCAATCCTCTCAAAAGGCGCTCCTACATTATAACGATATAGTCTTCCACGGCTTCGTTTCTTCGGGCCTTTACGGGCGGCACAGGCGTCACAAGCTTGACACCACTTTTCGACGTCGCCTCGAGCCCTAACCCAGTAGAAGCGCTCGCGAACTTTCTGCAGGGTCTTCATTACGCCAAAATGACCTCCAGTTAAGCCATTATGAAGTTCTTCTAGAACCTTCGGAATCCTCGAACGAGGGAGTACTAACTGCCATCGGAGCATCTTGCCGTCGTCCGACTCCCATTTACGATACAGGACTCCATCCTCAGGCGAAGCGAATCCCATAAAGCCCAGTACTGTTTTGTTGCCGGACTGTAAGATGATATTTCTTGCCAACTGGGCTTAGCGCTGGATTTTTCCATAAATTCCACACTAGGTTTGATGTCGCTGTCTGCTAATTGGTCCGCCCGAACATTTTCGTCACTCCAGGGATCTTGAGATGGTGCCGATGATGTAACTTGGCGGACAACGGGATGTTTCAGATGGTAATTTTTCTCTGCCCTGGAGCAATAGCGACAACTGTCTATGCAGGGCCTTCTCGACAAAGCATCTGCATTTCCATGAGATGACCCTTTCCGATGACGTATCTCGATGTCATATTCTTGTAATCGCTGTATCCACCTGGCTATTTGGCCCTCTGGATTCTTGAAATTTAGAAGCCAGGTTAAAGAGGCATGGTCCGTTCGGAGCAGGAACTTTCGGCAGTACAGGTAATGATGGAAGTGCTCCACGGCTTTAATGATAGCAAGAAGTTCCTTTCTCGTAACACAATAGTTACGTTCTGCCTTTGAAAGGCATTTGCTCCAGTAAGCAATGACGTGTTCTTGGCCATCTATCTCCTGGGACAAAACTGCTCCAACACTCTCCTTACTTGCGTCTGTGTCCAGGATAAATGGCTTGTCAGGGTGTGGATATGACAGGATCGGCGAAGATGTTAAAGCGGTCTTCAGTTCATTGAATGCGTCCTCACATTCCTCAGTCCATAGAAATTTCTGTCCAGTCTCTGTCAATTTGTGAAGAGGTCTTGCAATTTGAGAAAAGCCCTTCACGAATTTTCGATAGTAAGTACACAGACCGAGAAAACTTCTTAAGTCATGGATATTCTCGGGACGACTCCAGTTCTTGACTGCGGACGTCTTTTCGGGATCGGTTCGGACTCCGTGGGCGGATATTATGTGCCCGAGGTAACGTACTTCCCGACGGAACAAGTTGCACTTCGACGGACTTAGTTTCAAGTTTGCCTCTTTTAATTTCTGCAGTACCTTTCGAATGTTCTCGAGATGCTCTTCGAAAGTCCTTCCGACGATGATGATATCGTCCAAATAAACGAGACATGCTTCGTAGGAAAGTCCTCTCAACACTGTCTCCATTAGACGCTCGAATGTAGCCGGTGCGTTGCAGAGTCCAAAAGGCATAACTTTGAACTGCCACAATCCTTGTCCCGTGGTGAACGCAGCCTTTTCACGGTCATCGGGATGGATTTCAACTTGCCAGTAGCCACTCTTGAGATCCAGAGTGGAGAACCATTCATTTCCCGATAAAGTGTCCAATGTGTCGTCTATCCTGGGAATAGGGTAGCTGTCTTTCTTGGTAATGTCATTCAGACGTCTATAGTCAACGCAGAACCGGGTGGAACCATCTTTCTTTCGGACCAAAACAATCGGCGAGGCCCACGGACTAGTCGATGGCTCGATGACGTCATCACGCTGCATCTCCTCTAAAAGTCTGCTCACCTCTTCTTGCTTAGCAAACGGCAGCCGCCTAGGATGTTGCTTGATGGGAGAATGGCTGCCTGTATCTATCCTATGTTGAGTTAAGCTCGTACGGCCAAAGTCGCCCGAAGTTCGGGAGAAGAGGTCTTCAAATTCAGCTATTACTTTCTCCGCAGCGCTTCTCTGTTCTGCCGTTAACTCCACGTCTTGTATTAATTCCTTCGTCAGGCACTCGGAAGATTTAGCTGTCGTTTGGCTGATGTTCTTATTAATGCAGGTAACAGGAGTGCATGTCGCCAACACTTCATTTTTCTTTATCACCTTTGACTTGTCCGTCACATTTACTACTCTAACTGGAGTTTCTGTTCTCGACAAGTCCACAAGTGTTGCTCCCACAAGTACTCCTCTGACGGAATCACTATTGTTTGGGTGTTCGATTAATCCAAAACGGAATTTATTGCTTTCTTTTACTGTTCCAGAAATTATTGAATCAGTTCTGGGAGGTAGAGTGATATCAGTCTGGGCTATTATTTGCTGAACAGGCAAAACAGTTTCATTTCTAATATCGAACGCAGCTATTTCTTCGGAGTCTGAACCGGCTTTCATCTCGTCCTGTCCGGCTTTCATCTCGTCTTGTCCGGCTTTCATTTCCTGCATCATATTCATGAGCTTTTTAAGTTGTTCTTCCATTTTTTTTTGTCTAGTCAAAACCATAAACTGGAAAATTAAAGTCCTTCTTTAGAACCCCGATTCTGACACCAAATGTTGCGGAATTACTCTGCTACTCCTGGGGTTCGTCGTTCTAAAGTCCAGTTGGTGTAAAAAGTTCAAGTAAAAAGTCACTTGTCAGGAAGGAACACAAACTTTATTTCTTCTAGAACTTCGTAGAACAATCAGCTGCACACAATTCACAAGCACAATCTAGCAGTAACGTGCTTTTAACAATCCGCTTGGATCAGAAGCTCTCACAAATGCTGTATTTCTCACACAAAATAAGTCACTTTTACAGGCAAAAATTCCGTGGAAATATTCAAGGGATATAGTACACTATCCCTTAAGACACAGCAATGAAGAATTTACACACAGCACTTTAAAAACAGCTTCACAAAGCAAGCTAAAACACAGCTTCTATAGCACTATCAGTTCACACAAAACAAGCGTACTCAGAGCTCTTCACACATTGAATGTCCAACTCGCAATTGACTGACTTCGGGGCGATGCGCGCTTCTATAAATAGCCGACGCAGGAGGTACAAGAGGTTTCCCGAAAAGTCAATTTCTCGAGGGTTCTACATAAAGCGTGAATTTTGATTACGTCATAGAAGAGAAATGTTAGGTTATTATGAGTTTTTAATGCAGGAAAAACAACTTCCAGGCCCCATTGGGAAAATCGCGCCAAATGACCAAAAAGTCGCCAAGCTTGGCGACTTTTGGCGAAATATCTCCAAATTTGGCGCCAAAAATAAGTCCTCAAAAGTGAAGAGATCTAAGCTCTAGGACTAATATTTCTCGAGTTTTCTAGAAATCCCATATATTTGAATGAGAAACCGAAGCCTCCGTATCTCCGGTTCTAATTGGCCGATTTTGATGCAACAAAAAGCAAAATTTATCTATTTGAAGCGTAGAATACGAATTTTAAACCATTTTAAGCCCCAGAGCAGCGAGTTGCCCCAAAAATTCGTAACAATACGTTTGCATACTTCGTTTTCATACTTGAAGTAGTAGACCCCATAGAAAATCTACTACTTTCGTTAAATTTATTGTCGTATATATAAAATTACAGAGTGCTTCATAAAAGGAGTAAATTTAATAATTCTACATTGCGTACTATTAGTAAATGACATATTCGAAACACATAGTGAAAGTGAATACAAAAATAAGTATTTTACTAATGAAGTTCTAGATTTGCAAAAAAATTCCATTCAAGAAACAAATTTGCATTTATCAATATTTTGTAAGAATTATCAACTTATTTAATTTCCGTCGATACATCGACAGAAAATCGTCATGAGTATATGAACAAAATACGCATCAATTCGACAGATTAGTGACGGAGACGATTCTAATTCCCTTTTTCTCAAACAAATATGAAATGTTACTTAAGTAAGAACACATGTATTTTTTATTACCGTTTTTCGAAACATTCGCTTTAGCCATATGCTTAATAAGCACATGGCATCACGATGCCTACTTGTACGGTTTTTCCTTAAAATAATCCACCAGTATTTTCGTTGCATGCGCCGAGATTAATATAATTCTAAATTTTTATGTATAAAAAAAACATTTAGAAAATAGTGGTGAATAATCCGTTATTTAGGAGAGCAATTACGTGACAAAACGTAGTCGTCATCTGTTACTTAAGCAAAGCAAGTGCATGACGCAACATAGTCGTCAAGTGTACGCAAGGAGTTAAGCATTTTTATGCTGAACCGTTTATTTATTTATTTATGTGCCAGGAGAGGACAGCGCGCGTCACTGAATGTGTCGCTTAGAGCTACATATACGTCCTTCCTGGAATTTCCCACCACAATTTGGAACCTCATTAGAAGGTGGGGGACATCTGAATATTAGCACCCCTCGGACACTGCTAGCGTTCGCCGAGAATACTTTCGGAACCACAGAATTAACGTGCACGTACACCGCATGTACACGGCGGTCTTTACCCTAGTAGCACAATTAGTCCAAAAGACGTTTAAAACACGTTTTTTAACATCGGAAAACGTGTTTCCAAGGTAATTTGAACGTTTTTTGAACTAGTTTTGCTACTAGGGTAGTGGTACGCCGGTATCGAACCCGCAACCTTCAGGCTACGAGTCCAACGCCTTAACCACTGGACTACCACGGCCCTATGCATAACCATTGTATGAAGACCCGGGTCCGGGTTCGAATCCAGGCTTGGGTATGGGTGTTAATTTGTCTGCCCCTTAAAAAAGGATAAAGCAGGCCGCCCATTGTATGCTCCCATATTAAAATGGCTTGTAATTCGGGCCTTTGTAGTGGCAAATGCTTGATGAGCAAATGCCCGCCCAATGAAAGAAAAAAAAGAAGTTTTTTTATGCAGTTCAAAATTTCTTGTTATAGTTAAGAATTCAGTGTATGACAAATCGGCTTTAATCACCATCTTTAAGGAGCTGTAGTAGAAAAATGCTTCATTTACAGCGATAAGCCAACAGTAAATTGTCTAGTGCACTTAAAAACTATTATTAGTCTGACAGGTTAGCGAGAGATTACTCTGTATGCCTTTTTTAAATACAAATATGCAGTGTTACTCAAGTAAAAACGCAAGCTTTATTTTTATCGTTTTTCGAAAATTTCGCTTCAGGTTATTCTTCATAAAAACATCACATCGCATACTGAAAGCGAATACATATGACGTATTTCAAAACTTCAAGCTTTATTGAAAACATTCAATATGTTATAGCTAAGAATTCCGTGCATGACGAATTAGCTTTTATCAACGCCTTCAAAGAACTATCGTAGAAAATTATTTAATTTACAAGATATGCCTATAGAAAATTGTCAAGTGCACATAAAAGAAAGGTATCAGCCGGACAGATTAGTGACGGAGCCTATTCTGTTTCCCGTATTCACAAAACAAATATGCAATGTTACTCAGGTAAAAACGCACGCATTATATTTACCAGTTTTCGAAAATTTCCGCTTTTACAACGCTTCATAAATAGCAGTAAATTTTCAAATTGCGTTCCGCGCACTATCAGCAGCAGGCTACGAAAATGCATTTCGTACTGAATTTAGAAACGTTCATATTTTTAATAAACAAAATATTCTTTCTTCGAATCTTTTGCATTTTATTCCAACGAACGGTCGTGACGTGCTCCGTTCAAGTGCACACGCCATTTCAAAATTAAATTTCATTCGTCCCAAATTTCATTTCCTAGTAGGGGAAAGTATATAACTTCAAAACATTGTTGTATACACCTTCTCCTCGAAAGTGCATATTTTATTCAATATTGTTTCTTTTATACTCCAGTTTATTTTTAAAATGCATTCCTATTTAATATGGAAGCTCTTTTCGAATACAAATTCTTGTAAGTACTCTTGTAAGTAAAATATTTATTTTTCGGAAATGTTTGAAATTTTTGAAGATAAAAATATATTTAAACATGCAAAGATTTACTACAGTATTGATTGCATTCTCTGATATGTTATTCACGCTTATGAAGAGAAAACGGTGAAATATCCCTGTTTGCAAGAAATTGTAAGGAATAATAACATACTCACAGCTTAGCTCATAAATCTTTAAATCTTTTCTCGTTTTTCTCTCTTTTAAATTCTATAATAACTTAATAGTAAATTCAGTTTTTAATTTTGCATAAAAAACTCATTAAAATTTATTGTTTTCATGATTCTGTAAGTTTTGACAAAACAAGATTTCAGAATCAAATGACATAAAACTGCAACCTTGCTGGGCAATAACCGAGTGAATAAACCACTGAACAACGGGAGATGGCTGAAGCGTGCAGGTCCCGTGTTCTGGCCTCTCGCGATTGTCGCTGTAATGATCTGGGATCTTGGGCGGTTTTCTGAAGATGTAGGTGGAGTACACATTAGAACCTCCGACAAAGCCCACCGTCCAAGGTATCTCCCTCCCCTTAGGCAGATAGCCGTCGCGCAACTTAACTGGAAACGAAAATCCGGAACTGTGAATGTGATCCCCATATTAACCAGTCAAATCCTGAACATCAACGTGACACATAAAATCTTATTACTTCTCTGTCTTAAGATTTGAGTCATTTGACTTTTCCCTCTTTAAATTTTACAGATATTTGAACAAGCTGTCGGAAAATATTATTTAGTTGAAAAATTAGGAAAAATAAGCCTCTCCTAATTTTGAGAATTTTTTAATATTGAATGTTAGTTTTCAAATGTTGCTGTTGCCGTTACCAACCATGAATGTGAGATTTGGAATATCACAGTAAAATTTGCTATTATTCTTACAAAAATGTACTATTATTTTTACTAAAATGCTTATAAAATAATTTTAAATATGCATATGGTATAATAACATTTAATTAAGGAATTAGTTTAATGAAATACAAATTAGAAGCAAAAATTTTATACAAATACTGTTGGCGGAAATTAAATGTTTATTTTTTGAATAGAAATATTCAAATGTGTAAACATATTCAGGCTTAGAGTCATTCCTGGGTCTGAACTTTTCCGTGAACGCCAATAAAGAACTTCTCTGTATGTATGATCATGATTTATTTTAATGGGGGGGGAACAGAAGTTTCTCTTAAATTTCGAGAAAAATATGTTTTTAATTAACATATTTTGAAACAAAACTGTTCCCGTGTGTGTATAAACGTAAACTTTATGCTTGTTTAACTGTGATGAGAAACGAAAAAAAAAATCGCTTACACTTAATACGTTTTAAGTTGGCGGTCCCGTATAAGAACGTTTTTCTAGAACTATAGAGTGCAGGATGAACAAGGCCCACCCGTGGCTGAGAGGTTCTGCTCTCAAAAATGGAAGACGGGAGGTGCCAGGTTCAAACCCCGGTTGCGTCCGTCGACATATCTGTTTGGAGTTTTCAATGATTCTCACCGTAATCTCGCGTAAATACGGCCTAGGATCCCTTAGAAAGACCCCCGAGGAGGGAATTCCCGCTTATAGACCTAGGACCCTAGTGTAGTCAATCGGTCTTAATCCACCAATAAACAAACAAACTGGACGAATACAGTTCCAATCTCATAGTCTAAAGTAACACCCACAGTGATATATATTGTTCTACATTATCGCCAATTAACATAGTGTAAGGGTGTGTGTTTTATTGCTGAGGCGGAGCTATTTTCGAGATAGCCAGAGATCTAACAACAGTTCTGGTTACTTTTTGTTTAAAGTCGCTGGCACATAAAGGGCTAAACTAAAAATAAATTGGTCAAAAGTTTCTGTTTCACAAAATATAAACAGCTGCAAACTCCAAGACTACAAAGAGGTGAATCAGTCCTGCATACCAATAGCAATTAATATGCACAGCGGCTTTAAATTTACGGCGCTTTTTCTTGCGACTATAAAGTGCTAGTATACATATGGTACTTTTCTTACATCCTTAAGCTAATTTACACTCTCGCAAAACAGCAATGGTTTACCGTTGCACATATAAGACCGTTTATAAACAGCATCGCATAATATTGTTATCTAGAGAAACAACATTTTGAGAAATTCTTTTTAAAAACTTATCAACACTTTTGTGACTGGAGTTACTGTCCTACTACATTTGCAAGAATTCTTCTAACTTTATTGGATGAAATAATACTCGAGAAATTTTGTGGCAAAAGGGCCACAGATCGCTTTGATGCTATCGCCTAGATTTGATTTTTGTATATGAGAAGTAACATACTTTCTTGCGATCGAGTTTTAGGAACTTCCGCATTTTTATTATTCTAAGTAAATATATTTACACAACCATCAGAAATTCAATTGAACAAAATTCAAGAAACACATTTTTTTTTTCAAGAACCATATGGTATTTGTAAATGGATTTTCCTGAATCGTGGCTCAGATGTTTTTGAAATTTCTGGCTCAACGATTTGGACGATGAAAAGATATTTTTATAATTTTCATAAATACTGGTTGTTTACTGCAAGAGATTTTCCTAGGGAACATGGAATCTTTTTGTTTAATCAAATTTCACATCATATAAAAGTATGAAATGTAAGGAAGAGATTATCATTATATATATATTTATTCTATATGTATATATATATATTTCAAACTAAATCATACTTCTTTTTATTATTCAACAAATGAAAACGCCCATCATGCTTTTAAAACGAAATTTTTTTCGATGTAAAGTACATTCGAATGTTTTGAAAATAAAATAGTAAATGTGAGGTAATCATAAGGAAAAAAAACAGTTTTAATACAGTTAAATCAAATTTATCTTCATTTTCATCTTGCAGTTATTTATATAGTTATTTTCTATATTACAATGAATTTAAAATTATTAACAGATTTAACGTATACATCATCCAAAGACCAAGTTCTTTCTCTCATTTAAGAATAGATAGAAAACAAAAATTATCGCTACTTTTACCACGTCATAACTGCTTTTAACTATTGCCCTTCCTGTAGAATCTGAAAATAGTCATTTTATAGTGCTCACACTACTTAAAAAAGTAAGAAGAGATTTCTCCCACTCCTCATATTTAGTGGGGGAAAAAATATAATGTTTTTAAGAGATGAGGTCAGCCATTTTCTTAATAATTCCAGAGTGAAAGATGAGAACTAACAGTTATAAGATTTTATATGTGTTCATAAAATTTAAATGAACACATATAAAATAAGAACACATATAAGATAATTTGAAATGAAGGGTCCACCGGAAGAACGATGAGAGTCCAATACAGCTGATTCTCCAAAAATCGAAAGGCGCACGGGACTTTCATCGTTCTTCCTCAGTAAACTGTATCTTTGGGCTATCTTTTCAGTGGATTCTCATCGTTCTTTCCCCGTATGGATTAAGGTTATTAATAGTGCCACTAATGAACAACAGAATGCAGTAGAAACCTCAACATTGACGAAAAGTGGACTCTCATCATTCTTCCCGTGAACCCTTCAAATGTATTTAACGAACACTAATATTTGTGCACAGATATTGAACACTAATATTTGTGCTATAACATACAAAGTGTCCACCAAATGACTGACCCATTTTGAATGCAAGATTAAAAAAAAAAAAGACAGGAAAAAAAAACTCTGTTTGAGGACAAAATGGGAAGTTTGTTGCTCTGTAATTATAGAGCAAAAAGTATTCAAAAAATGCATTTAGTTCAAATAGTTACAGATTTCGCTAACAGGTGGTGTTGGAGGCTCCAAAACTGAATAACAATGCTCTCAATATAGTCGTTTTTTGCAGTAGTAATACGGCGTGATTTTAGTGTAATTTCCTGCTGTGATGAATCTGTAATGCATGTCAGCTCATTTCGAGTAAGACATTTTCACATATATTTGCAAATTTTCTGTTGAGACTATGCAATTTACTGATGCAAAGGATGAGTTACATTCAAAATATTGTTATTTGTTTTCAGACTTCAGCGTCACCTTGTGGCAAAGTGAGGGTATGTATGTATGTTTTTTTTTTTTTTTTTTTTAAGTAAAACTTCTTTAGGCGCAACTAGGGAGTAACTGAGATTTTTTTTCTGACGGAAGTAACGCTCAGTAAAGGAAGTGACGTGACGTATATGTCATATACTGCACGCTGACCCTGAAAAAGAAGAACCACACAAAAACCTACCTTTTCGACCGCTCTGCTGCTGTCACCGATTTCATACTGTAAAAAGTACGTGGAACCTGTTAGGGAATGAAACGGCGAGAACAACAGTCAAGTGCCGTATCTTTGAGACATCAATCTTTATTTTGTATATCAATAAGCATTGTGAAGGTACATCTTTTTACATGTAATCCCAACCTCACAGGAGGTTCTAGATAATCCTTATTTTTAGATGTATAATACACATGGTTTTGGAAAAACGTAAAGAAACGGACCCTGGCTGCAATCAATACCGAATAATGGACAGAATCTGCAGTTTAAAAACACGAATACAGAATAAAAATTCGAAACCTTCCAGAAGACGAAATCAACGCTTAAGAACACTGTGATAGAAAAAAAAAACACACACACACAAAAATACACTACCTGCATTCGAACCCAACAAACAGAGGAAAACATCAGTTAAAGAACACAGTTAAAGTATAATACTAGACTATGGACATTCCACCCATTCAAACCCAGCCTTCAGACGGAACAATGGTATACGAAAACAGTTAAAGAATAATACTACAACATGGACACTTCCTGGATTCTAAGTAATTATCATGAATTACCGATGATTCTTACTGGAGATTTTAATGTTAATTTTCGCTATCAAGAATCTCAGCCGTTAGGTGATTTTTTAAAAGAAAAATTTGATCTAACTATGAATACTTCTCGACTTCAATCAACAACGCGTTTCGGTACAACGATAGATGCTGCATTTTCAAGAAAATTAGCAAATTTAGAGAGTAAAATTTATGTTTCACATTATAGTTACCACAACGTATATACCACAACGTTTCATACGTAAAAAATTACGATGACATTCAAATACCTATTTTTCATGAATAATATGAATATAACATTTATACAATCAAGATTATACAAATGTTATATGAATATAACATTTATATAATCTTGGTAAAGTACATGAATAATAAATATAATTAAATTATAATATGATATTTATTTTAAGTTTAATCATTTCAGTGATATCTGTAGTAAACATCAAAGAAGTTTTACTTCAATCGCGCGTACATTATTACATACATGCACGTACATTAAAGATTACACGCGCACACTTTTTTTTTCATTTACTACTTTCCAAACAAGAATGTAGCAAACGAATTATTTTTTCTCAAATCTTTGTTTTGAAAACGTTATTTACGTTCAAAATATGTCAGTTATTTACTGGACACCCTATCTGTATTACAGTCAATTTTGCGACTTTGAGAAAAAAATTTCATTGCTCACTTTAATCAGCAAATGTAAACTTAAATGAGACAAGATATATGAAATGCTAGTCACATATGAATAAAACAGAGAGCCCGCACATAGGAAATGCATAGCTATGATTCCAAAGTGCATGAATCCTGAAGACGTAACTTTTAATATTAATTTATGTAAGAAAAAGTAATCACGTCTATTTTAAGCAGTTTGCAGCACAATCTTATCTTATTTGGAAAATGCATGATAGACAATTAACTTTTTCACTTTCTTCACCTCAAAGACACGACAGCAATGTTTTCGTTTGTGTGTTGAGACTGATGCGATTTTAAATGACCTATATTGGCCTTGATATTGCACAAATTCCACGTTTTACCACAGCGACGCATTCAAAGACCCGTGCTAGGAGGTAACTATAGGTAAATCTCTGACACCGCGTTTCTGCAATGATAGGTTTAACGTCTCACCGCTTGTGTTCTGACCAATCGTTTACACCATTTACAACGCCACCTAGCAGCTCGTCGTTTGCGTTCCTCCCATATTTCCCATGACAAAATTTGCTCGTGAAGATGCGTTCTATCATCCCATAAAGTTTTGGCTACTTTCTCAGACTCCTCCTGTATACTACAATTTGCTAAATATATACCTAAAAACCTCCAGACATTACATTTATTCCTCAATCCACTTCTATGAATCTACTATCCAGTTTTACTTATGAAGAAGTATCTTATTCATCTTATTCGAAGTTGGTTTTCATTTATGTCGAGCTTTGAACAGAGCATTTATTTAAAGTTTGTGTTTGTTAGAAGAAAGCACTAATTGAAAGTAAAAGTAAGACATTTTTTCTAATAGTTACAATAAATAAATATCTATCTTGTTCTATACAATCACTATGTTCATGTGTTATACCCCGTTTGAAAGTACCAAAAAGCTACACCCACCTTGTTAAAAGTCTGGATTAAATTCGTCAATTTAAGGGTTCTTATACGGTAATCGATGTGTAATTTTCATGTTGACAAAGTAAAACGTTTTTAAGCTTTTCATATATTCCACATGTCTGCATATAAGAACCTACCCCTCAGACGTTCGGAAGCTGTGTACCCTTTTCTTCATTCGTAAGACCTTTTTACGAATTCCGGTAGGTTTATCACAGAAATTTACATCTTAAAGTAGGAAAATACTGAATTTTTAGAAACCCCCAGAAAATGCTAGCGATCGCAAGAAGACTTCCAGAATCATAAATTTCGAGAGTGAATGTTTTTTCTTTTTTTCCAAATCTCAGAATATACACTGCTGGCCATCGTAAATGCAACACCCTGAAGGAAGCATGCAAATAATATGAAATTTACAACATGCATTAGCTGAGGTGAGATATGCAAATGATTAGAATTTCAGCGCAGACGCACATCAAGCGCGCCTGTGGCGCCACCTCAAAGCGCTATTTAAGGCTTGGAGATTTCGACGGTTTCAAGTACAGCAATTGTGTTTTTCTTGCTTTTTTTTCAAAAAAACGATAAATTATGCCTCGTAGGAAACAACGATCATCTTTTGATCAAGTATCCGAGTTTGACAGAGGAAGGATAGTGGCATACCGAGATTGTGGGTTATCTTTCAGGGAAATCGGTCGTCGTATTGGACGAAACCAAACAACTGTGATGCGGATATGTGATCGTTGGGTGCAGGAGGGTACGACGGACAGACGTGATCGACCGCATCGACCTCAGTGCACCACGTCACGTGATGACAGGCAGATTGTACGCATGGCAGTGACGGACCGCTCAGTCACATCACGAACCATATCACAGCAGATTCAGTCTGTAACGCATCATCCAGTGTCTGCGCGTACCATTCGACGTCGTTTACAGCAGAATGGTCTGTCCGCAAGACGTCCGTTGCTTTGTCTACCTCTGACGCGGAACCACAGACGTCTCCGCCGCCAATGGTGCGATGAAAGAAGGATGTGGACGACAGAATGGAATGAAATTCTCTTTACTGACGAGTCACGCTTCTGTATGCAACACCACGACGGTCGGATTCGAGTCTGGAGACACCGTGGAGAGAGGATGCTGAACAGCTGCATTATGCACCGCCACACTGGTCCTGCACCGGGTATTATGGTATGGGGCGGTATCGGATATCTCTCTCGCACTCCTCTAGTACGCATTGCCGGTACTTTAACCAGCCAGCGCTACATCTCCGAGGTGTTGGAGCCAGTTGTCCTTTCTTACCTTCAGGGCTTGCCAACAGCCATATTTCAGCAGGATAATGCACGGCCACACGTGGCACGCATTGTCCAAGGGTTCTTCGTCAATCACCAGATTGAATTGCTTCCCTGGCCGGCGCGCTCTCCGGATCTTTCGCCGATAGAAAACATGTGGTCCATGGTTGCTCAACGACTGACCCAGAGTTCATCCCCAGCTGTCACACCAGATCAACTTTGGCAACGTGTGGAAGCTGCTTGGTCTGCAGTACCCCAAGAACACATTCAAAGTCTCTTTGAATCAATGCCGAGGCGTGTGGCAGCTGTGATCTCCAACAACGGCGGCTACTCTGGGTACTGATTTTGGCAGGAACCACGCTTCATAGAATGCTGTAAATTTAATCATTTGTTACTTGGTCAACATGTTATCTACACAATAAATTTTGTTGTGATATCTCTTGTTTTTCTTGGTGTTGCAATTTGGGTGGCCAGCAGTGTATGTAAAACGCATTTAAAAATAAATATAGAAAACTCAAGATGAAAGTTTGCCGGAGAAAAATGATGCATATTTATAAATGAAAGGGAAATTACATTCATATATGTCGCTCAAACAAACAATAAGACAAAATTTAATTTGCGCGGATTTAAATTTTTATACCTTTATCTATGTATGTATGCATCGTGTAAAGAAAAAGCGACAGCATGAGTACCGTCCTATCGGGAGCCTTGTGCGGAACTTTTCTGGGGTTTGTAACGCGTATTCACATCACATCTGGAGAAAAGCGTCCAAAACTCCGGCTTGGTTAACAGCCGTGTGGTAGGTCAGAAACTTCGACCTCACACTTCAGCCATCTACCTATATTTACTAGTATACGTATTTACACTCCTATAAATTTATATGTATATACATATATATATACTATTCGTAGTTTTATAACTATACGCTATTCATCATTAACATTTTACAGATAATTCAATAATACATCCTTTTAATATTTAGTTAAATACATTTTTTTTTCTTTTCAATGCATACTAATCGATCACACAACATGTGATCAATACTTTTTAAATTGGACATTACTTTGATGACTCTACTACATAAAGAAAATCATCATCGTACAAATGAAAATTTTCACTTTTATGAGTAGCAATTCATTATTAACATAAAAACAGATAGATTCCTTTCTTACAGTTACTCTCTTAAAAAATGCTATCATTTACAATTTCGAAATACAGATAAATGTCTTATTTCTCTTTCCTAAATTGCATTGTCATAAAATAATAAATGGGCCCATAACCCTGAAATGACTTGACCGTCAAAATGGATACAATGATCGCTCTTTCCTCAGATATTGTGACGTCTACAATGTGACAGCTATCACTTCAAAGAATGGGTCATCACATTACAAATCGTATGAGGAATAGGGTGACATTTTCTTCTAAGTATCCGAAAGTAAGTATATATCTTGTCTTTATTCATTTACATCTCTTAAGGCGAATAAATAAAAAATGTTCAGTTTAAATTGCAATATGATTTTCTCTGCTGTTATTTCTATATCTAAGATTGCAATTTAAAATGCAAATAAACTACTGATATAATGAACTAAAGGTTATTTAGCTACAAATATTCGCTTAAAAAATAAATAAATATACACACCATAATATGCAAAGGAGTTTTAGAATTTTTTTAGGATGAATAGGATGTTTTTATTAGTCAAGGTACTTTCATTCTTAATAAAATTATTGTATTGCAATTCGATTTATTTAAGTAAGAAAGACCAGCTTTAAACTGATGTTAAAGAAGTAGTCGTTCTTAACATTTCAACCTATTTGTGCTGTTATACGCTTCGGGCCATATAGAGAAATTGGAATTAGGATGTACTTGTTGTGATCCGTAGTTCGTGGAAGAGGTCCAGGATGTCGAGGGGTATCCTCTCAAAAGGTTTCTTCGAGCGTTTGCGGGCGGCACAGGAATCACAAGCTTGGCACAAACTGTCAACATCAACTTAAGCCTTAGCCCAGTAGAATCGCTCTCGAACTTTTTATAACATCTTCATTATTTTGAAGTAACCCCACCAGTTCAGCTATTATGCAACTCTTCTAGAATCTTCGGAATTCTTGAACTAGGGACTACTAGATGCCATCGGCAAAACTTTCCTTCATCTGACTCCCATTTACGGTACTGGACTCCGTTTCTTAAGGGAAGCGAATCCCAGAAAGCCCAGGGTATTGCTTCGTTACCGGACTACACAACAATTGCCAGATGGGCTTGACATTAGATTTCTTCATAAACTCTACAATAGGTTTAATGCCGCTATTAGCTAAATGATATGCCCGGATTTGTTCAACACTCCTGAGATTTCAATTAGTTCAGACGATGTACCTTGGCAAACAATGAAACGTGCTAGCTGATAATTTTTCTCAGCTTTGGAGCAATAACGACAGTTTTCTGTGTAGGACGTCCTTGATAGAACATATGTGTTTCCGTGAGACGCCCCTTTTCTATGACGCATTTATAAATCGTATTCTTGCAGTCTTTGTATCCATCTGGCTGTCTGGCCCTCCGGATTCTTCGAGTTTAGAGGCCAGGCTAAAGAGGCATGATCTGTTCGGAGTAGGAATCTTCATTTAAAAAAAAATAATGATGAAACTGCTCTACTGGCTTAAAGATAGCAAGAAGTTCCCTCCTTGTAATGCAATAGTTATGTACCGCCTTTTGGAAGGCATTAGCTACAGTAAGCAGTGACGCGTTCTGGACAAGTCTATTTCCTGGGGTAGGACTGCTCCGACAATCTCTTAGAGACAACCATCCAATCTCTGAATAATTATCCCCGGGATTTACCAATTGCGAAATTAAATTAGCAGCAACATCGCTGAACAGATTTTTCTGCTATGGTCAAAAGGCCCTTTATCACACACAATGACGTAAATACTGAATAACTGGCATCAACAATAACTTGTGAAATTTTCTAATAAAAAAGTTCGTCCGTCTGCACAAAATTTTCATGTCATGTTAAATTGAACCATTTATACAGGATGGTTATAATTAAATTCCCCATGTAAACAGCATTCTGCAAATGAAACAGATAAGCAGATTGCAATGAAACTTGGCATATGGAATACTATACAGTATACACAATATATGCTAGGTGTCGCTTTGCATAAACACAACAAATTTTTATGCTAGGTGTAAAGTTTAAAAAAAAAAGTTTAATTCAAAAAATGTCCAGTAGGTGGTGCTTTTCATCGTGAATTCAGATCAGAAAATGATCAAAATAAGTTCATAAATGCTCAAAAACATTCAATAGGTGTTGAAATTATTTATAGATTTTGAAACAGACATGTCCATCGTTAAATTTGTTGTGTTTATGCAAAGCGGCACATACTAGACATGCGTTTTGAGTTTTTTTTTTTTTTTTTGGCTACGATTTGCCCACCTATTTTAGCTGTTGAACCTTGTTTATTGGGAAAGTTTAAATATAACTGCCCTGTATGCATTATCCAAAACGCTCGTGCAGTTTAGTACTGTTTATGGTTGTTTAAAAAAATGTGTTTTTTTACATCGTTCTCGAGAACACGCTTTATATTACTGAACTACAGATTTTTTTTTTTAATATATTCTTCTTTCCTTTAGAAAATACTATAATATCAAGTTCGTTTCACATCAATGGCACTACAGTTCATATTTTCACAACGTAGAGTCTTCTGACTTTCGTACATTTTAGTTTCTCCAACATTCAAAGCTATAGACTCCACTGTTTCGGGATCTTCACCGGATTTCCATGCATTCAACATTTTTGACTTCAAAGTTTCTCTTTGTTTTTGCGTCTCCTTCATAATTCCACGTGAAAAGAGCCTCGAAATTTCTTATTTATCGAAATTCACCCCACGATCGAAACCTGGAGTATCTTGTATTTATTATCTAACGGCATATAAGAAAAATAAGAGCAGTGCACCCTTCCCAGATGTATTTCACTTCACTTCGTCGCCACTTTCTTTTCTTTTCTTTTTCAAATTTTATTCCTCTGTCCGTATCATTCGCTTAGTGCTGTGAGGGGCATGCTTTCTTTTTTGTCGATCGCGTATTCAGAACACGATTGCAACGAGCTCGTTTATCGAATCAAAAATCTATAGAAAGAGAAGTAGGGGAACTTATCAAAGGAGTAAACGCGCTTCTTTCATGTACACTTTGAAGTTCCTGTGTCCCTCATCGCGTTTGTAGGGAAATTTTTGAACGCTGAAAGATATTTAGAAAAGGCATTCCAGTATTAGCTTGTTGAGTGAAATGCTACTTTTATTATTCCTAAAAGCAAGGTTTTGAATTACCACTTTCACTTTTAAAAGACAGTAGAAAGATTGAAAGATGTATTCCAATATTTATGACTGCTTTCGCTTGCGCTCTCGAGAAATAAACTTCAAATGAAGAAAAATAAAATCAAAAAACTACCACCCAAAACCATTGATCAAGAAAAATCTCTTGATCATATTCCAGCATATCACACATAGGAGAAGGTGACTTAAAATGATCCTTGCGAGCAAAACGATCCACATATGTTTTCTTAGATACAGGCTGCGATATTTACCAAGTAACACGTAACTAGTTGTGCCATGTCAAGTTGAAGCAATCGGTACATTACGTGTCTGAGTTGAATTCTTCAAAGACCTGGAATTTATCGTATCTCTTATAAGGCACGCACTAACTTTATTTTTATTTAGAAATGCAGCCTTTAATATGCAGAAATATGACTTTCATAGAGTGTGATTAGTTATAGTTAGTTTATAGAATAGAGTGTGTTTTTAGATATAAATTACCTTTGCTAAGTTTTTTATGTTTCTTGGCGCCGTGTAAAGTGATACCTCCACTGAAGAAATCCCTTTACTGGGTCCTAGTGTCATGGCAGCTCTTCAATCGTTCTGAAAATGCGTTACTCCCATAACATTACTAAACTTATTTCTGCGCGTTTACTGTAGGTCATAATGTTTTAATTACAATTTGAAAATATTCCATTTTATTGTTTATGATACTTCTTTTTTTAAATGTTCATAAAATAAATCATGCATACGATATGATCGTAAAATTTATTTTCTTTCATTATGTATAGTCATAATTATTATCTGCCATTTATTTTGACGACAAAAAACAATTTAAAATTATTTTCAAATGAAGGATCATATTGTCCTTTGGCCGAGGGTAAAATGATTCTTTAGACACTTTCTAAAAATTCTATTTTTTTCATTACTCATTGTGCTTTAAAAATATTATTAAAGTATGTTTATGATACAAAATATAGTGTAAAATATGCTAGCGAAGGGTTTAAAGTTTATTTTAACATTTATGTTATTTGATACAAGCTTTAACCTTAAGGGGATAACTTTGGGCCACCTTCCCTAATATATGAAACAAATTAGCGCTGAGTAGAGGAGGGCGATTGCTCAGTGACTCGGTTTTATTCCATAAAAGTCGCCGCACGTTGACATATGACCGGTCGCCCGCGTTCATGTAGCAGTCTGGGCGAAGAGACAGAAGTCCGAGGCGGGGCCTGGAGCAGCCCGGTCCTTATGGCTGTGCGTGTTGACCTATTGAAATAACTACTCCGGGTTTAAGAGATATTTTTATTAGGAGATTTTCACACACGTTTCCATGGCGATTAGAGATACGAAAAAGCTGCTTCTCGAATCGAGTTTCAAATTGTATAAGCGCAGATCACGTGATTTATAGCGTAAGCATATGGTCCAAAAAAGGTGCATTTATTGGTTATTAATATGCCCGGGTCTCATCGCCCTAGGAACTTCTTCCGAGGTTTGGTGCAGACGACCGTGTGAAAGAGGGGAGATGTATTAATTGAATTTTATTAAATTTAGATTCTGATACAAATCCTTTTTTTGAAAACGAAAGTTGCTTCGCCCCTGTAGAATTCTGAAAGAAGCTATTAGAAATTTTGAATTTTGGGAGGATATTTAATTTATATGTTAGTTTTAGATTGTTATATATAACTTATCTCAAAAATATTTTTTTTATTTAAAGCTGTTCAAACTTTAAACGACTAGCTAGAGAATTCTTTTGTTGAAAACAATATGTAGTAGTAGATATAGAACAGTTGAATCCCAAACACCAAAGAGCAGATTAATATTTTAAAAAGTCAGAGTAGCTCTAATTACCTATTGCATGAAATTGTTTTAAACTATTCCATCTGTTCTTCAATAATTAACCAATCTACCTTCAAAGTTTATCCAAACCACTCCCTCCGAATATCTTCATAATAGCTGCATGTGCCAGTATATGTCAAGATATTATGAGTGCACATGATTGCTCGCGATACAACGCCTAGTTTAATTTTGAGAACTGTTGATGACATGTATTCTGAAATGTCATTTATCAAAGCTGTTTATTCCGGGAGAAATATAATTAACAGTTCTCTTCTCCTCTTTCCCCATTCGCTGTGGCTCTATTGTAGGTAAGCCGCAGAAGATTAATTAAATAGGACATTGCCTGAAAAATAATTTTGATTCTGATGATTTAATAAGAGGCCCAGTCACACATGCAAATACACAAAATATTATGTACATAACAAAAGTCAGATTCAAGCTCATTTAGTGTGACTCTGCTGGCCCCAAATTCTAAAATTTATCCTATGTATGAACGAAAGACATTCTATACACTAGAGGTGTACTTGTTAGCTATTAGATTCAAACAATGAACTAAAGAAATTTTTTTAATTAAGTGAGTTGTAAAAAATTAACGACAGTAAATGGTTTTTAAGTCCATTTTCAAATGAGACTTAATATTTAATTAAATTTTACTAAAACAGGCTGTTACTGGCAAAGAAAGAAATTATCTATATTCTTTGAATTTTTACGTGCATAAGAACAAAATAGTGAGTTTTGTTTCATTGTGCGCACATTAACATTCATGTTCCTTGTACAAGAATTTGTATTTAAGTCCCTTCTAGAGGGTGTCCCAAAAAGGGTGTCCGCTATTAGAGATAAGTGTATATGGAAAAAAAAAATGCTCAAAATAAGGTCAGAAATGAGACTCCGTTAAGAAAAAAATCATCTCGTTAATTTTCAAAAGTTACACTTTTTAAATTTGTATACGACCTCCGTACAAAACAATCCCCAATTAGTAAAATGTGTCCCATGCACTAGTGATGAAATGTACCAAATTTGAGAATTATACTTTAAATAATGTCAGAGATATGAAGATATCTATAACGCTGACTTAAACCACTTTTCCATGGCTCTCGGAGGGAAAAATCACATGGAATTGTCGTATTTCGGGGATCGTGCAGAAATTACAAAAGTATATTTTTCACATTCTAGTAAAAAAAGTTTGCATTCAAAATCATGTATACTCCCCAGTCATCTTTCTTGAAATATATCTCTGCGACGTTGTATGATGAAAGTTTGAAATTTGGTATATCACCTCATGAGTGTACGGTCACCGCCTCCTAGATATAGAAAGCCTTACAACTCCTACGTCACAAAGCTTTGACATCATCAGTAGGTCTACGAAATTGGCGTCATTACAGTTTTAATTTCACAAAGTAAATCTGTTTGAAATTCCCGATGAATACATCAAATATTAGAAAATATCTTAAACAAGCCACCTCCGGCGACCAGTTGGTTCGCCATCTTAATAAATCTTGTGTTTCTCACAGTTATTGTATTATACAAAAAAACCTATATTTTTTTATAAAATATTTTGTGTAATACAATAACAGTGTTTTTTTCGCGCGATAAAAAGTAATCTGTTTTTTAATCCAGGACTTTAATCCAAATCTCATCCAAATCCGTTAAACCATTTCAGCGTGAAAGAGTAACAGATATACATACAAACATTGACATTTATAATATTAGTAGGATTAAACATTTTTTTACACTTTGAGAGAGTCAGTCTAAGCAAACTCTTGAGTTATAAAAGTACCGTTTATTGTCTTTTCAGATAATATCTATGGACTTTTCAGTTAAAAAAAAGTAAATGTCATTATCAAGCAGAATAAAGTTTATGAAACTATCTACAATTAAGTCCCTTTTTTGAGCATTTAGTTGCCATGTTTGGTGTAGTTGAACAACTTTTACTTAATTATTCTTATTCACAAATAACACCTATATTCAGGCATCTGTTCAGCATCTGTACTGTTTTTATTGGGTATGTCTGGAAAATATTAGAAATGATGTTTTCTTATGTGAAACTTTTTTAAAGATATTTTTCCAATAATTTCTCATTAAAAATAATTTTTAGAATACTTAAATAGTTGCTTCATTAGGAATAAGAACAGTTTGACATTAATGCGGATTTTTCTTTTCACTTTAAAAGATGCATTCTCTAATAATTTCTCATTAAATATTAATTCTTAGAACATTTAAATAGTTCCCTCATTACGAATAACAGATTGGAATTTATAATAAAAAAAGTACGTATAATTCAAGTATTTTTTAAGTCATGAAAAGTACCAAAGCCTCGAGACCTCAAAGTGCTAAATCAACAACACTCAAAATTTTGTCAACGCAATGGCGACTTCCAGCAATCAGAAAGAGCATCAGAAAGCAATCATAATTGAAGTTACATTTCCGTCTACCTTGAATGTAACTAAGTCACTGCAACAAAATACATGTATGAACTTTCCATTCTTGGAATATATTGTTTGGATTGCATATTTTCTAATTCTTTCCTGTACTTCATGCAAATAAATTTCTATTTATTTGACTTTGATTGTTTATTGCTGATGTGATGAGAGAAATTGTTTCATTGTGGGCATTTTTATTTCTCTTTATGAGGACGTAACTCTTCCAGCCCAATAATTTGCATTTTAAATTAATTCTAGCTGCATTCTTCATTTTTAAAATTTTCATTCTTTCGTGTATTCTTTTGCTTTATTAAGAAATCCTATGTGCATATTTACCCATTCTTCCAGCAAAATTTCATAATTCTTAGAAATTTTGTTAAAAGTCAATGATTCAAACATAGTGCGCAATGCAGCAATTAGTTATTTGGTTCCAATATCTTTTGACAAAACTTTCTTTTGTAATGTTTTAATTTTTCGATCGATGAACATTAGAACATTATTTCATATCGAAGGAATGCAGATAAATCAATAACTAATTGAAGGGTTTATGTGAAATGTAGTGTTATAAATTCAGTTATGGATTCACTAGCAGAATGGATCTTTTCGATAAAATCTTCGATTTCTGATGTTCCTTTTCCTAAGAGAGTTAACAAATTGTTGTTACACTTTTGAATTCTTTTCAGTTTAGTTTCCTTAAAATTTTCTTGTTGATTAGAAAATTTAAAGCCAAAATGAACAAATATATTAATTCTAATGGAGAAGATATAAACGCTTGCTGAAATATCATTAAGTGAGGTCATACACATTTCCCATATACCAGATATTTTCTAACCAAATACTTTACAGAAAATAATAAAAAAGTCTGAAAATTAGTTGCAAGTTAAATTATTTACTAAAAATTTACAGTACTAGGAGCCAAAGCCCCTTGACTCGCGTTTCGTATGAGGCATTCGGTCCCTTATATGGCTTATTCGTAAAAAAGGCATAATTGACAAAGCCCAAAGATTGGATCTGATGGAATGTTACCGAGCAACACAATCCTTAGTTGTTGCATGTTCCTTGGAACAACTTCACACTATTTTTAATTGTATAAAACCAATGGAACACCTTGCGTATTTGCCGTCCATGGCGATTTTTCATAATTTGGAAACTTACTTTAGCAAACTTACTTTCTTTGATAAAAACTACGGAGCAGCTACTAATGGCGCCTTTTCATTATTTGGCGATTTACACGTGCTCATAGTCATAACATATAGTCATTGCTCATGTAAGGTTGCCGTGAAAAATTTATCTGTACTTTCATATACATAATCCTTTGCAGATTGGCTTATTTAGCACCGCGAAACATATCATCTAGCCGAGCAGGCAAATATCCAAGCTGTACTTGATATAATGGCGTAATTTGCGCCGCCAAATATTTCTACGTGTGGCAAATATCAAATCTGAACTAACCGGCATTACTATAATATGCAATTAAATTATTTTTCATTTTCAAAATACTAGGTGCTAACATTTTTGAACACACGCAGTATTTAGATTCACCCTGCTTGAGATAGCGTTTTTCCAGGTCGTACCTAATGGCAAAATGGCGCTTTTTGAACCGGTTACAATTATTTTTGGAAAAAGTATTAGAAAAACGAATTGGTGTCAATAATGTAAAGTTGTGGGGCAGATAATGTAAAGTTGATTTCAGAGTAAAATTTTTATGCAGCTTATAAGTTATAAAAAAAATAAAATTTTAATAGGAAGATTTGTAATTATTTAAAAATCGGCTCCTGAAATATACATAAGCTTTAATATAAAAACATATGTTAAGCTATCTCAGTGCTATAAATAACTTAAATTATAGATACATTGCAGTGAAAACTAGAATAAAGTAGACGGGATTTTACGTCACAAACGCTCGGAGGAACTCCTGTTATCGAAGAGAACTCACTATTTGAAAATTGTGAACTTTGTGTAAAACACTTTGACTTATTTATCTTACCAACATTTTAATTTGGCGTAAAAATGGTGTAATTCTGCTTCATGTTTGTCAATTACACGCTGGAATTGCTTTGTTGCAAAGGCATAAATTATTTTACGATGTCGAAAATTTTCAAGCCTGGCAACCATCATGCTTATATTTTTAGTTTTTTATTAATGTCTTCTAAAATAATTGGAATTTCAAAATTTAAGTCAGCTTATCAGCTTCCCCGAAATTTTCCGAATGCGCGGACATCTTCGTCGAAATTCATTCATATCCCATGGTTTTGGAGGAGATAGAACAACAAGGTTTTGACAACGATGCCGGCGAAGGCAGCGGCCGTTACTTTTTTTCTTTTTAGGACAGAGAGAAAACTCAAATGACACATGATTAAAAAGTACTAAACGAAAGAGATTACGGCCAGACAAAAACTGCAAATTGCAAATCACCACACTATGCAATACAAAGCACGGAATTATGTCGACAGAGGGTCTTGAACACCGAGTCTGTCGACACCTGAGGGATCGGTAGACACTACCGGGATTCACCGAACTATTATGCATGGTTGAAAATTATTAAAGTAGAATATATTAAATCACTCAAACATTTGATTTTGTTCTGCAACAGATATTTGTTTTAAGTGTGAAATCAATTTAATGTAACTGCGATCATGAGAATAATGTTTTCAACATAGTGAACAAAATTAAGGTTCTGGTTTCAAGAAAACAACTGAACGCATCTGATTAAGTAAAATATATTTACAGAAAGCATTACAGTAAAGTATATTTTTACTAAGAAATGATGAGTTTAATGTATAATGATAATTATAAATGTAAAATAATTAAATGTTATAATGTATAATGATAATCTTTCAAAATTATTTTACTACTATTTTACTCATTTCCTGTTTTTTATTCTACATCCCAATTGAAGTGTTTTGCTTTCTTGAAGCGCATGAGCATGTATGAAGAAAACAGCCACATAGATTTATCAATATTAATTAAAAGGTAGTGCCTATAAGATTATTGAGCCAGAAACTAAGTTTCAAGAACAACGTAATTTATTTATGCTTAAGATGTAGCCCTCAAAACTAATGTTGTTCATGAAGTGTCCTAATCCTCGGACTACATAAGTTTAAGAACCCCTAATTTAAAAAGATACACTGTTAAAAATAATCTGAAAATTCAGGATAATTCCAGCCTTAATTTCCAGGAAAATGTCCGCTTTCCCCAACAATTGGTAATTTTCCGTTAAGAAAAGAAAAATTATTGCAACTTTCGGAAATTTCTTGTGAAAACGGTAAATTTCCGCTTTTAGTTTAGTTTGTAAGTTTTGTAAGTAGTTTTGAGAAATGGACTTTCGTTGTATATTTTAGATGGATAAAAATATTGACACCAAACGCATTCTCATTAATTAAAAATTAAACTTTAAACTATAATTAATTACTTTTTTAAAGAAGAATTCTCTTTCATAAAAAAGACTATTTCAAATCACATTCATAAATGTACAGGACTGGCTAGAAAATAATTTAAGTGATTATTATTAATATTACTTCAAACTAAGAACGAAAAATCAAGGTGTATTTTTTTTATATTTTTAGCAGCCAATATATTTCTTTACCGATTTTCAGTGTTTGCAGCAACCTGTATGGAAATCTAAACCGATATGGCAAATAGCTAAAGAGTAAATTTTTTTACTAACTACATACATTTCTGAAAATCGAAATTAATTTCTTTCTCATCCAATAATTTGACTATGTTGATAATAACTGGACAACACTTTATCTCGAATTTTAAATCATGAAACGAACGAATTCCTCTCCTGCAAGGAAACTAATATAGCCTTTACTTTACCCTTTGGCCAGACTAGAACCTGTCGTGTGGTGTCTAGTGGTTAAAGCAAGCGTCTCGAGATACGTAGGCTCAGGGTTCGATCCTGGCGATTGCCGATCTATTTTATTTCGCAGTTTTTGTAAAACGGAAAGTTACAAGTCCAGAAAACGGAAAAATAATAAACAGAACGGACATTTTCTGGCAACTTAGCTGACAGTCCTTTTTCCGTTAATTTACAGATATATTTTGAACAGTGTAGGTAAAACACTGTGTAACAAAACTGGGCAAGATAATGAACGCATTTTGATAGTCTGCGTCTGTTAGACAAATTGTCTAATACTGTCAATCAAGTAGTCTTAATATTATTATTTTTTGCATCTTGAAATTTGCGCATTTTGATATTCTGCGCATTTTGATAGTCTGCGTCTGTTAGACAAATTGTCTAATACTGCCAATCAAGTAGTCTTAATATTATTTTTTTTTGCATCTTGAAATGTTTCATTAGTATGAACTCGTGGAAACACAAATATAAAGACTGCGTTTTTGTATTCACAGTGTAACCCTACCTAAGTTAGGCAAGCTAACGAAGACAGGTTGGCAAAGTCATTAATTAAAATGGCTTCGTTGGAGAGCAACGTCATTTAAGGTTTAAGCAAACAGATTCTGATCTACAGAGTGAGCAGAAGAAATTCAGAAATTTTTTAATATGAAAACGTAATATCTTGGGAATAAATAGCAGATGTTTCTTCCTTTCCAAGTGTGTGTGTGTGTGTGTGTGTGTGTGTGTGTGTATATGTTGTGTGTTAATGCAAACCTGCACGCGGGGTATCTGCCTAGGATGGGGGGCGTGCCTTGGTAGGAGTACTTTCTAAGGGGTTCTAACGCGTATTCACGTTACAACTGGAGAAAACCTACCAAAACTCCAGACCGCTAGATCGACAGCCGCGCGATGGGACCCGAAACCGGGACCTTCACACCTCGGCCGTCTACCATTTTCAGTGGCATAACCACTGTGCCATGGTGAGGCCCTTTCCAAGTGGGCCCTCTGTGGGTACACCTATTGCTCGTGCACTGTTACCGCACAGGGACTCAGTGAATGCTTCCTCTGACATTTATTTTTAGCTGTATGTAGACTTTATCTGTACTGAGACTTTCAGTACCGTGCAGATTTTCTCATACATAAGAGAAATGGAGTACTTTTTTATACAATCTTCATCTTTTTAATTTTCAATAGCATTATAAATAAATGTTTAAGCAACCTACAGACCTAATCTCTTCTAAATGCAGGATTAAATTAGGAAATTTACCATAATATTTTAAATAGAAACACACAACTCAGGAAAAAGATTATGTCCATTCCAGCTTTATAGGTCTTTTAATTTTCACTGCAATGTTATATATCTTACCTTAAAAAAGTAAAACAACAGATTACTTCCCCAGAGGATTCCATATCTTACATGCACTACAAATTCTTTCTTCAGCGGGAACATAAAATGCTTCATTTATTGTCAAATAATAGTAAGTAGGAAGCACTGTAAAAGGCGTAACGTTTTTAGACCATCCCATTGTATTATGATCCATGTGTAGGGAATTCCATATATCTCAGAGTATAAAAGTTTATAAACTAGAAATTGTTAAGCTTTATGATTTTGATTTCTGTTAAAAGTTTTTTCTAAATCTATAAATCAACGTTACCTTACCTTTTTGTCCCTAATCTCTCTTTTATTAAATACTGTCTGAAGCAAGCGCTCTTCTCAACGGCAAAGTTTCACAATTTAAAGAAAGCGAGAAACGTTAGGAAAAAAAATTATTTACAGAAAATGTAGTTTAAGAAGCAGAGTAGTTTTGAAAGGTGTGGGTAATTTTCTTGAAACTTAATTATTTTATTCATCTGTACTACGCTTTTCACCATGCTCATATATTTTATTTTCAGACGCGTTAATAGCTTTTCCATCATACAAATCAAATCGCTTGTGAAGTTCTATAAAGAACTTCACAAGCGACTCGAAACGCCCAAACTCCAGACCGTTTGATTGACTTCGGCAACTTTCAAATCATCCATGCCCACGTTTTGCAAATACAGGGGCTTCCGGAACTTCGTGTACAAGCTTGGAGGGAAGGTAGACAGAATCGTTAGGAACTCTAATTGTATCGAAAGGCATGAGTGAAAATCGATAGGTGGCGCTGTATGCGAGCATTAAAGGTCAACACGGGTGGCTTTCTCACTGCCATATCTGCACCACCATGGCCTTGTCGATAAGACACTGAGCAAAGTAGATGGCCAGAGTGCGAAAGTCTCGGGTTCAGACCTGTCGCGCGGCTGTCGATCTAACGGTCTGGAGTTTTGAGCGGTTTTCTCCAGATGTAACGTGAATGCGCGTTAGAATCCCTTAAAAAGTCCACTGCTTAAGACAAATCCCGTAGGCAGATGCTCCTCATGTAGACTCGCCATATACAAAATAAAACCAACTTATCTGCCAACTTTTACGGTTTTTCGGAAAATTATCGACCACAAATTTGAAACTTTTATTTTATATTAAAAATATAGATTTAGTCCAACATCAAGCATCTAAAATAATAATTGGTGGTAGATAATCTTCCGAAAATGTCATAAAAGTAGTCGGGTATGAAACTGAGGAAGCCACACGTGCCGATCTTGGGAGCTAGTGCACAGCGTCATCTATCGATTTTCGCCTATGCTTTCCAATGTAATTATGGGTTCTAACTATATGTTGTCTACCTCCCATGCAAGTTTGTACATGAAGTTCAAGGGCACCCTGTATTTATCAATTTTACACAATCGGAGTAACACTGTTCCAAAACCTGTTCAAGATTTGCAACTTTATGTTTCTAGCTTCTGCTCGAGTTTCTAATTTCAAGGTTTTCGTTACTTTTGGAGTATTTTAAAGCATCTGTGATTGCAAACAAATCCTTTAGTATTATACAAACATCATATATTGCCGACACTTTAATAGTAGAGAGGTTTTTTGTCGTGAGAGTATTAATTTAAGTCTTCCCACCTTGCTTTTGATATCGAAAACAAACTATAAATAGCTTGAAGCAAATTAAAAAATGATGTGGCGCAAAGGATGCAAGAGACAAATTTCGAGTACTCTAGCTTGAAGCCAAGAATAAACATCAGCCATATTGTCTGCATTGTCATAAGATTGTTCACGACGTTTCAAAATATCAAGATGGAGTTCTTTTAGTGTGGCAGTTGCAGATTCAAACTTTTTCTGGTCATTTATTATCAATTTTATGTTCATACCCGTGCATAGGGGGTCGCAAACTGGGCAACTACCCGGGGCAGGTAAAATTTAGAGTCACTAAAAAATTGTTGAGTTTGTGGATATCAAAATAAAGTTTCTGACCTAGCACTGAATTATTTACATGTGTACATCAGAAAGAAAACCAAAAAAATAAAAAAAATACTGAATTTGTAATTTCGTGTGTAATTTTCTTTTTCAAATTTACAGAAGGGTAAGTTGCTAGAATGTAGCATTTAAATTATGGAAACACACATTGCATTACTCGTTTTTACTCGGACGGGGCAAGATCAATATTCACAATTTAGTAAGCTGACAAATTTGAAAGACCTGCAATTATTTTTTGTCCTGGGCCGCTAAGTATGTCCCGTCCAGGGCCGTGAAAACATTAAGCACGTCCCTGATTATGAAAAGACTTAAAAAATCTTTCAACTATTTCATCGTATGATTTAACAAAACTACAGGCATGTATCCGGGGGTAGGAGTGCTATGGGGCTTTGGACACAACCCGAATTTTGGATTTCTATCAACTAGATGCCAACAAATCAAGTATTTTTGTGAAAAATTCTACATTTTTCACCTTTGGGGACCCTCCAAAATGTGCATGAGTCAAGATAAAAGATAGCTGATCCACATACTGTATAACAGAAGTTTAATCTACTACAGTTGAGAAGTAATTTAAGTTTTTAACTTCATCAGTAATCTGAGTCTGTATTTTCTTTGCTAAGAGCTTGCAAAACTCATAACAAATAGATGATGAAAGGTACGGTGTTTGCCCACTATTAGGATTTCGAAATTTTCTGACATTTCTGATATATCTTGAACAAAATATTTCACTGAAACCTCTAACAGATAAATTATGTGAAACCAGAGCTTTTATGACTACTACAACTTTATGTAATATATTTTTCCAATAATCAATTTCTTGAACAGTCATTTGAGGCAGTTTCAAATTAATTTTTCCTAATTTTGATTCTCATTGTTTTAAATGTTTATTTAATGCTTATTTTAATGTTTCGGGTAAGGAGTCTGTCATAGGGTGATGTGAAAGTTAAAAAATAATGTTCATTCTTTACGCTGTCCTATGAAATGCTTTCAGAATAAATGGAGTTGTTCTTAGAAATAAATATTTGAATTACATTAAGAGGAATCGCCAGAATATTACCCTTTTTCGGTGAATTTGTAATTCGAATAAATTGATTTACATTTTCGCGTAATCAGTCTTCGAAAACTCAGTCACCATTGTTGCCAGAAGGATTACGTTTATGCGTATTATCCATAAGTAGTTTGGCAAACGCTTTTAGGAAATACTTTTCCAGTTGATTTATTGCACGTCGTTCTCCGTATGAAGAGAATGGGGATTCTCAAATTTGTTCGCGCGTATTGTTTGATTACGAAATTGCAATTTTCGCCGAATTAGGAGAAATATTTATTGTTTTTATTCTTAAATCAGTTTCGGGGAAATTCTTTATCTGTTTGACTTACTTAAGTTTTAGTTCAATATTTTTTTCTATATATCTTAAAGTAATTAAGTGCCCGTTCTCCACACAGGGAGTATGGTTTTAAATTATGAAGTACACAAAAGCTAAGACATGTGAATGAAGGATCACCAACACATGAAGGGCAACAAAATTCAACTCTGAAACACTCTAAACCTGGAGAATGGTTCTATATATTTAAGTTTTCTAGTGCAAAATCTAGTGGGAAACAGAGGTTATCGTAGCTAAAAATTGAACTTTTTAAATAGATGTTATACTGCCTTTGATGCTAAGTTTCATAGGCGAATGTGAATAATGTCCTACTTCCTAATCTGTAGAGCTAACAGTTATGTAAATAAAATAGTCAAATTTACCACTTTGTTATGTAAATGAAAGTTCATTATACCTGCTTTTATAAAGTGTTTAATCGTAAATGACAAAATGTCAGCAATAAAAAATGACCATACGTTTCAAGTGGTGCAGACTTTCTCAATTCCTCAGCCATATAAAATTTGACAATCCACATAAGAAAATCTGTAATATGAAGATAAAAAAGCTTGTAAAAGAAACAGATTATTGCCATACTGGAAATAGTAGATATCTATAACATTGATATTATCTGGTGCCGAAATTGCAATAATAATTTCCTTTTCAGTTTCACTTGGCTTTGCATTTCTTATATTGTGAAAGATTGTGATTATTTTGCTGGTGACGAAGGAGATATTTCTCTACTTCTTGAAACGATAAGTCATTATTTCTGTCAAGTGCGTTCTGTACATATTTATCTATTTTCATGAATTCCAAAGATACTTAATAAGGTTTTACCTTTATGGTTCGACTATTATCAGTACTTGCATATCCGTAAGTACGGTTGCATTTAGATAAAATTTAACTGGGTCATGGAGATTTAGTAACACTTCCCATCGATAATTAACTAGATCTGTCTTCTAAAGTTGAGCATGATTCGTAGAAAAACATATATTGAATAATTTCCAGTACATATTTCAATTTAACGTTCCGTGCAGTTGCAGAGAGAAACAACATTCTTTTTGTTGTAGTTGTTCTCGTGTCTATGGATAGACGATTGCACTATCCATGGAATGAGATACCATTGCCCCCCCCCCAAAGGGGTTGAAATTCTGCCTGTTGGTCACATAATTTTGAATCAATTCCAGATGAGCGACAAACCACCTGAAATCGGCACCCCCAGAGGTATAGTTTGAGCATTGTTTGAACATTGGAGTCACGACGGATTTTACGTGCACCAGATTCCTTAGCATACACGGTCCCACAGCACTCCAGCTGAGAGAGGAGTTCAGCCTACCAAGCAATGGCCAGGTTAAATGAAAGTAGTTTAGTGACTAGACTAATGCGGCACAGGATCATTATTAAAAGTATAAAACACGGCAAAAAAAGCACAAAGGCACTAGTTGGATTCATTTCCAAAAAGAAAAATCGTTCGAATGTAGGAATTAGCACGATAAAAAATCCGATTGTCGCAAATTCCGAAACTATTCTCTCATATTCTGAAGGTATTCTCTCAAGATTATCGCACCGGTTTTAAAGAGTGAAAATATTACTCGGCGATCAATTCAAAATCGGCCGAGAGCAATGGTTTTGCGACATCAGAGGGACAGTTTTGCCAGAGCACCGGGATCACTCCTGACACATAAAAGGGTGTACGAGTTTGCAGAAACGCTAGGAGACTCAATAATGTTGCTATCTCTATGCCTTCCCTTATGAATGAGTTAGAGTTCATCTCAAGTCTGCACATAAACGAGTTCGTTTAACCCTTTGAGGCGCAACCCTTTCCCAATAATGAAAAAAGGGTAGCCGTTGCCATCGCTCGACTTAACTACCAGCAAGATGGCGGACGATCGAAACGTTCATCGCGTGCCACAAATCTAGAGACCCTTTTTTTGACGACAGCTGTGCCCGCGCACAGCCAACTGTCGTCAAAAAAGGGTCTCTAGATCTGTGGCACGCGATAAACGTTTCGATCGTCCGGAATCTTGCTAGTAGTTAAGCCGAGCAATGGCAACTGCTGCCCTTTTTTCAGCATTGGGTAATCTTTCCCGCTGTTCTCGCATTCTTCCATTTTTAGCAGATGTCAGTGCTGTTAAAAATAATCGTGACCATTTTTTTGACGTGCTAAAAAGTAAAGGACAGTAGGGCAGTCTGATGTTCCGAGACCATTTTCACAAAAGAAAAAATAGAAAAACATCATTTTACGTTAGCAAGTATAATGGTCTATACAGGTGTCATGCTGGACGACGGCATAGATCTCTATAAATTTATGACATTGTTTGTAATAGCTAAACGATTCACAGACAAAAATCTCAAACCGTATGTTCGCCTGCTCGAATGTTCTTTCGATTTATGTTCACTATTCTTCCTCATTTGTTAGAACCTATTCGATATGACTAGCTTTCTATTTTCCAAACCCAGTCGTTTGTGAGTGACTACTCTAACTTTCTGAATCGGTTCTAACATCGATTCACAAATCTAAGTAACCCCCTAAGCTCCTCCTTAAGTCTCCATCTCAAGGCGGTACAGAGTTAACAACTTGGTTTTTCAACCGGTTTATTGAAAATCCAGTCCCTGGCTTAGTATTCATGAATGTCAATGCGCCTTGTCATCTTGAGTACCTAGTCGATCAACTTCTTGAAACGGAAAGTATCCAGCTGACAACTCCTCCCAGAAGACAACTTGCAACTCATCTACAGCAAGCAAACTTCCCGAAATGAAAAGAGCTTTCCATCCTCCATTAAGTCATAGAAAGTTTGCAAATCGTTAAGCAGCTTGTTCGGCTACCAGATTTGCCCACATAATTTCCGCTGCAAAACTTTTATTTCTCTCTAAAATGAGAACTTTTCTAATGGCCAGTTTTCCCTTTATAGTATTAATGGCTATTATAATTTTTTGTTTTATTTTCTTCTTTTATCACACTCCTGTCATTTTGACGTAATTTTTTTTTATTTTTCACATAATTATCAATTGTTCTTAAATTTATGACATCGCTTAAATGTTCTTCTATGGGACTACCAAAATATCTACTAATAAATAATTTATATAGAAAAATAATGTAACACTTTTTATTCTGTATAGTTATTCTCTGTGCTGTCGGTGAACAAATATGAAATTTATCTGAAAATCGTTGAAAGGTGACAAATTTAACAATTTTTGTTTCTGTTCATTCGTTTAAAAAAACATTAGTGTGCAAAAGACATGAAAAGAAAATGTAAAAATTTCCCACTATCCCGTAATTATTCTGCATTAAAAAAAAAGTTTTCTCAGACTTTAACATTGGCAAAAACACTAAACCTACCTTCGCTTTTAAAACCGTTCATGGGTAATTTCGTGAAATAACGCTTATTTATAAAGCGTGAAGAAATGAAATAAATGCTGATATAAAAAGACCTTAAAAAATTTACGATCCATTGAAGACGGGGTGTAATTTCATAGCTGGAGTAAAAAACGCAAGATTAAAATTTAATACCACCTTTCTAATATCAAAATAAACGTTAATGCTCCTCTTGAAAGTCTAGGAGTAATATAAATTTCTAAGTGCATGCAAGATATGTGTTTCGCAGTAAAATAAAAACTTATCTTCCACAGTGTGTGTACACCGTAAAAAAGAAGCCTTTGCAAGAAATTCTTTACATAAATATTTACACTTTTAGTGTGTAAAAGGGTACTTATAACATGAAATGTTTAAAACATGGAGTATAAGTTCGCTTTTGCAGTATTTTTCGAAAAATGTTTCTCTAAACCTTTCTATTTTTCATGTTTATCTTCACTCAGCTATCTTCCTCCTCGTGTCTAATTTTATATAATGAAACAGTGAGTCCTGTTTTCCTGTTCTTTCAAAGATACGAGAAGTGCTCCAGAATAATGCAATTTTAAGTGCTTACGCTGTATGTTTATGTTTGTATGTTTGTTCCAAGAGTTGGTTGCCATGTTGGGGAATAATAAAATATAAAGATATTTTTATGTTTTTTCTAGATTTAAGAAAAAAAATATCTGTAAGAAAGTCGCTCAAAGAAGTCATTCTTGAAAGTAATCGAAAATAAAAAACGTGATTTTATTTTAAAAAAAAATCCATAATCAAAAATAATATTACTTGAACTTGGTGCATACCGTTAAGAAGAGTTTCTGGAATTTATGGTAACTTGTGATAAACCACTGTCTGGAGATGTTTTCAAGCTGCCAATTAAGTAGTGTCTGAAATCTATGCCAGTTTCAAAGCTGCGAATTTTAATTTAATTTTATTAATATGTTTTAAGTATCAATCAATTTAATTTGTTGAATGCTATTAACGGATAATATATTCATTTGAATTAAAGTAACCATTACATGTTATTGTATTAGTTGTTCTTAAATACAATTTATGTATAAATATATAGATAATTTGCATACTAGCTCTTGCACCCCTTGTTGACGGGATAGTATGCAATGCAAATTTCCAAGAAGCCTAAATTTTCTCCAACTTTGTAGGAGTATAAAGAATAAAATTAGCATATTGGCGATAGTAATGAAAGCAAAGTTATAAATTATGTGCATTGTTAAAAGATTAGAGGTTAGAGAAAAACAAATTTCTGAGTAAACGTGACAACAAAGAAAACAGAGTTAAAGTCAGAAAACAGTCAAAATTTAAATTTTTTTCTGGTTGAATGAGCTTTACCTGGTGGCATTCCTAACCTGTAACTAACTTTTGGTGGATTAACTGTAGATAGTTTAACACTAAGCATCAAGAAAATTTTGCAAAATATTCACAAAATCTAAAAATGCGAATAAACGCTTAAAAAAAGTTTTAAAATTTTATTCAAATTCTTGAAAAGACCTTCGACATTTATCATTTTAGCCGTTGCTGATCACGTTGCTGAATTCCATTCTATTCTATTAAGCCATTTTTGAGGGATGCGAGAACAAGCGATTTTCACAAAATCTCAAAATCTATGAAACATTAAGGGGGCAGCATGACAGAATGATGAAACTGATAGAATGACAAAAGACAAACTCTTTTTTACGGACGTACTGGGCTCTTGGGTGCTTGAAACGGATAGAAATCGCAAAATTTTATAATACCTAGTAATGTACAGACAAATGTCTAATTTTATTTCTGTACGTATAGTGGCTGAAGTACCCGTCTTTCACCGGCTAGTATTCAATGAAGATTTCAAAAAGCCTGAATATTCAACAGAATTGTAGGAGTACAAAAACGGAATCGTCATACTGGCAGAAGTATAGAAAAAAAAATATAACTTCCGTGATTTGTTAAAAATTACAGATTCGAGGGTAAATAAGTGCTGAGTGAAACTGTCAAAAGATAAAATATTTTATTTTAGTGGAATGAGCCAGTGGAATGTTCAGAGGTCATTGATCGCCTAGTATTATGCTTCTATAAAATTTTGCACAGATTTAAAAAAAAATCGAAAACTAAAAAAAAAAAAAAAAAAAAAAAAAACTAAAAAAAAAAATCGACGAAATTTGTTTAAAATCGTAAGTAAGAATTTCAAGCATCTGCAAGAACCTGAAACTGAACTAACGGGCCGAAATGATCATTTTGCTGATGAGTACACTGCAAAAAAAAGTCTGTCAAATTTACAGAAAAAAACTGTCAGCCAGGACGCCAGTTTATTTCCGTATATTTAACAGAAGTCTTCTGTAGTTTTTTTACAGATTCTCCGTTTATTTTACAGAAATCTTCTGTATGTTTTACAGAAGCCTTCCGTAGTTTTTACAGATTCTCTGTTTATTTTACAGAAAACGTCTGTGTGTTTTACAGAAGTCTTCTGTAGTTTTTTACGGATTCTCCGTTTATTTTACAGAAATCTTCTGTATGTTTTACAGAAGTCTTCCGTAATTTTTTGCAGATTCTCTGTTTATTTTACATAAATCTTCTGTATGTTTTACAGAAGTCCTCTGTAATTTTTTACAGATTCTTCGTCAATTTTACAGAAATATTTTGTGTGTTTTACAAAACGGAAGAACGGTCTTCCGAAATATTTTACAGAGTCTCTGTTTCTTTTACAGAAATCTTCTATGCGTTTTACTGATTTCTTCTGTATTTTTTTATATTTTTACTCATTCTCCGTTCATTTTATAGCAATGCTTTGTATTTTTTTTTTTTAGATACTCCATCTAATTTACAGAAATCTGTAATTTTTACAGATTCCCCGTGTTTTGTCGACAGTATATTTCTGTAAATGTAGCATACTTCAACCATTTTTTTACAGCTTGATTTAAGGAATTTACAGAAAAAAACCAGTTTATTTATGAAATATATTTTGTATTTATAACAACTTTCTTTTGTTTTTAATAATTCAATACCTTACTTAAAATTACTTAAACATTTTACTTACTTACAATTACTTAAAAAATTCAGTAATTTTATCATATACTAGCTTCTTTCGACGGCCTTGGCCCTGTTAAGTGGCAAAAAAAATTCTGCTACGAAATGTTAATGAAAATAAATTCTTGAGTATGTTTTGAAATCATAGGTGACATTAATTATTTTCAATCAATTCCATCCAAGGGCATACTTTAAAATTAAGTAACTGTACAAAATAAAATATTAGTGTTGAAAAAAAAAATATAAGAACGATTGCTATCAATCAAGTAAAACAGTAATCAAAGAAGCTGATTTCAAATGAATCAATGCATTTCAAAGCACGAAAATGTGTACACAAATCAATGGATCAGGGGTGGAAGTGTAGATGTTCCAAGCATAAAATTTAAAGTTTATTTTTTAATGCTTTCTAAATTATTTCTTGATATTATCCATCAAGTATCCATCAATTTCTATGTTCATGGGGAGGGAAGCGTATCAGTTTGTCATGTCAATTGTCCCTAAATAAATGGTTGGGGTATTTGTAGTAAATGAAGTTAGTGGAAGTATTTACTGTAAGGTTTATTTTTTGGGTGATTGTAGCGCGTCATTGTAGTTAAAATAATATATATGTTTAGTTCTAAACTATTGATTAATGTAGTGATGGCGTCGTTCAAGTAAATACTACATATATAGAGTGAAACCTCTGAAAAACAGCTACGTTTGGTCCCATAAAATAATGACCCTTTTATGAGACAACCGTTCTTTGGAGGTTCACAATAATGTTAATTCAATAGTCTCAATTCAATTCTGTAAACTTCTAACAGTGTCTGTTTTAAGAGATGACCAGTCTTCGGAGGTGACCGTTAGTAGAGGTTTTAATGTATATACATATATGCATCTTATTTTTCAGAAATAGTTTTTAGGAGTTTAAAATTACTCTTGCATGATATATCCGTATGCTTAGATTTTTGTAATATCCATTAATAATCAAAGATATACGCCAAGAAAAATTCTGAAAAATTAGATTTATTTTAAGAAAAAAAATACAGTATTTATAAAATATTTACAAAGTACAAACAAAGGAATATTTACAAAGTTTATTGTTTATAATTTTATAGATTTGCTCTCCAGTATTCATGGGTATTTCTTAATATATAATTAGTGCTCCAATAGCTCATATGCCGACATTTTATTAAGTAAATTGAGAATTTTCATATTAAAGGCCTCACGCTTTTTCACATCAGGATTCTTCTTGCATCCTCTGTTAGGATTTATTCTAAGCAAACACCTAGAAACAAAATAATTTACTTCAGTGAATTAAACACATTTAAAAAATCACATTTCACTTTTGACTCATCTATAAACTGAAATTTGTTAGCACAAGCTAGGAGCATAATATCAGGTTGTAACGAAAGTTCTCCGCCACATCTGCTTGAGTCAGCTCATGCGGCACTCAGCGATTGAACTTGCACATCAAGTTTATGTATAGCATGACTAATGGGCATGGCATTAATGTCTTAACTCTTTAGCTAGCTCTCAAGTGGTTAAATACTGATCTTCTTCTAGTAGGTGGCCCTCATCAACATCAGCAGGCCAGCCAAAACGCTCAGTTCCTTGAATGCCATAGGCCCTGATTTTTAACTTTCAGTACCAAACCTTCACAGTGCCATATGATACAACAGTAAAATCTAAATTACACACATAATTCTTTGAAATTATGTAGCTGATTTTTTGCAACAGAACTGGAAGTAAATGATGGTTCCAATCCAGTAACGTGATAGTTCCATTTCAGACACCTTGTACTGAATGATAACGATATTTTTTAACAACACAGTGTTCTCTTTCACTTCGGTCTCTCAGTCTCTTTCTTTCAAAAGACAAAAATTGTTTGACAAAATATGAGCAAACACACCAACGTGAACTGTTTGCAGACGATATTTGTGGTGGCTGGAAACTTTCGTTACAACCTAATAATTTTACTTTTCAGCAGCACTTGTTGTAATTCTCCCTCGACAAGCACGTAGCCAGGGAAGGGGAGGTTTGAGGAGCTACACCCCCCCACGAAAGTTCAAATATGTATGTTTATATACAGGGGCGGATTTAGGGAAACAGGCTCTGCAGCCCCGCGTCCTCTACAAGAGAGGGGCACCCAAGGGGGCCCCATTACCACAATCTACCCAGTATTCTACGTAAGGCTTATATTCTAGGGAAGACCCTTATTCTAGAGAAGGCTTATTTTAGTATTTCAGGCACTTCAGTACTAAAATATAAAAAGTTCCAGTGTATTTTAAAAATTATCACTATGCCGCGCCTATGTCGGAGGGTGGGGGCTCTTTCTTGCACCTTTCATAGGACCCCATGATACCTATATTTAAGTTATGGTATTTGAATATTTGAGCCTCCCCGAATAAAAATCCTGACCATGGGCCTGCCCTTCCAAACTAAAATGTCAAAATTACCATCTTGTTTTAAAATAGAAGACTGTATGCATCATTGCTATTGAACATTCGAAATAAATTTACATAATAAAATATTTTTACTACATTTAACAATATGCTTAATAATCGTCAAATCTTTTTGAAAAAATAATGAATAAGAAAAAAAATCAAATTTTCAACTTTTTAAAAGGGGAAATCTGAAATTTTTAAGCATTCCTCTCTTTTTAAATGTAATTTTTTATAAAGAACTGCTTACAGAGCGATCAGATCTGCGCTAATTTTTAATTACTTTCTTACATATTTCGAAAAGTATTCAATAAAACATTTCTATTTATGTTTAGTGTTCTTGATTCAGGATATTGGCCACTGACTACACTTATGATTCGAGATTTTCAAATTTAAAACGTTGATGATCAGACTGTATAATAAGCAAAATATTAAAAAGATACTTTTATAACTAGGAACTGATATGAAATGGTTTTAAAATTTATGCATTAAAATAAATAAACAATTTATCTTGCACAAAGCCTCACCATGGCACAGTGGTTATATCACTGAAAATGGTAGACGGCCGAAGTGTGAAGGTCCCGGGTTCGGGTTCCATCGTACATCCGTCGACCTAACCGTTCGGTGTTTTTGTGGTTTTCTCCGAAACTTAGGGTAAATACGGGTTAGGACCCCTTACAAAGACCCCTCAGAGGGTAACTCCCTTGTTTTGTCATTCGGACGAGGATTTACAAGTGGACTTCGAACCAAGCACACAAATCCGATATACATGTTCGCAACAGCAGCAGCTAGTCACTATAGCGCAAGCGGGTTGCACAGATGTATGCTTTGAATGCATATACACAAGTTCATATACGCAATATGTATTCAGTTATCACGAGCAGGCACGTATTCAGGAAACATTTTGGGAGAGGGGGAGGGGAGTCCAAACCGCAAAAAAGGCAGAATTTGTCACAAAAAGACTATCATTATAGTGACAAAAATCAGAATTTCAGGGAGGGGGGGGGAGTGTCCGAACTCCCAGGATCCCCCCCCCCTCTCCCCCTCTCCTCGTTAAATACGTCATATGAGTTTGCAGATAGTTTTGGATTGTGTGCGCTGATAGCTTTTTCTTTTATCTGACTATGGTTGTTAGTAAACTGAAATTGTATTTATTTAAAAGAAAGAAACGGGTTTTGAGGGGGTGGAACCCCCTCACAATGTTAACTTAAAATATAGTGAATAAGAATTATAAAAAAATCTATACATCCCTGCTTAAAAAATGAATACATAAGAATTTAAAAAATGAATACATAATATTTAAATAAAATATTAATGCCATTGAAAATTTCACAAAGTTATGACAAAGACTGCCAATAATGACCAATACTAAAGCTGTTCCGATCACCAGAAACCAAAACTACCATGTTTACTCACGTAATAGTCGCACTTTTTTGCCAATTTTTCATGTTGAAAGTCCAGGTGCGACTATTATGCGGGTAAAATCTACTATATAATATTGTAACTCTAAAGAGCTATTTTTTCTGCTTCAAAACGGGGGTGCGACTATTACGCGAGTAAACATGGTATTCTGCATCAAATGACGATAAACATTGTAAAGAATTTTAAATCTCCCTGATTTAGAAGAGATTTTTTACAGAATTCCCTGACTTTTCCAAAATTTCCCAAATCCCTGAATTCCAAGTCGCCCCTGAATATACAAAAAACTAGAAAATTCCCACTGTAAAATTACTTCAAATCAAAATCTAGCTGTTTATCTCATACAAATGAAAAATTACTTTTAAAACTGAAGAAAATGATTATTGTTTTTGATAATGACATAATTTGTAGAAAAAAGAAAATCACAATGTTATGAAGCTAGAAATATTTCTTTGATAAGATATACTACTCGACATTAAAATTGCTGCACTGTGTGTAGCATGTCACCTTCTTGATGTTGCTATTTTAATTACCAGTTGTGTATTAATAAAACAAAAAAAAAACAGTTATATGCTATATACATATAAATTTCACACTTTTTAAAATATTGCTATGTGGTTTGATTTATTTATATGTTTACAAAATTGTAGTTAAAAGTGTTTCCTTAACTTTGAAAAAAAAGTGTATAACTATGCTTCTTTGATTCATTTTTACTAGGATTAAGAAATAATAGTATGCAATATGCAAAAAGAATTGCAAAGTGTATACAAATTTAAAACTACATAACAAATATTACAAGGAAATTATAAATAATTTGTAGATACAATTCTTCTGTTCTTTTATACGTTAAAAGGTGAAATATATCATTTCTTTAATTTGGTTTACCTCATAAACTTGATTGAGATATATCCATTGATTTAAATTATTGACGGCACTTACGCGTTAGGAAACTTTAAGATACAATAAGAATTCTGATTTTCTAGGAGTAAGTATAGAAGATAGAAATTTATAAGTCTGGAAAGTGTATATATTATATTTGATGTAAAATCCCCCAGAGCACACATTCAGGGGCGTAGCCAGGGCGGGGGGTAAATCGGGATATATCCCCCCCCGAAATTTTTGGATTAGTGATGAAATTCCGTCTATTTATACACATATCACTTCATTCCCCCCCCCTCCCCCCGAAAAATTTTCCTGGCTACGCGCCTGCACACATGCACACTAAAAACATCATAAATTGTTCGGTGTTAGACGACTATTCAAGTACAAACACTGAAAATAAACAATATATATATCACAGTGCCACGATGTTTAAGTTCAGCGATATTCTTTCACTTACTGGAGCACTGCAAACAGAATGATTGCGAACAAAAACACTCATTCCAAAATATTTAACATATCGATAACTATATAATAAGAAATGCTAACTACAGTTCTAGGACCAATTAGCAAGTGCAATGAATATAAACAAACACTATAATAAGGAAATACTTAACTTGTTACATGAAGTTGCTATTGTTCATTTCCCCCAAAACCAAGAACAATTGCGGTGCGTAGTTGTTGTGAACAAATATATCAGATTTGTGTGTTTGGCTCGAAATCCGCTTATAAATCCTCGTCAGAAGGACAACACAAACAAGGAAACCTCCCCGAAGCTCACTCACCAAACGTAACGAGTTTAATCCAGTCATAAGTACACACTTAAAGAAACCTAATGTGTAAAAATTAGTTGCTATCTCCTAAATTAAAGCTAAAATTAATTAATAAAAAATGAGTATGAGCCGACAGAATAGAGCCTCTATCGCTACTTGGCGCTTTCTATTTTCTTTTAATAATGCTTTTACAAAAATATGCTTATTTAATAAGCATTTTAAGTAAGCACATGTCAGGATTCATCTACAGCAATGATTCACTGGATATCCCGCAGAACGTATGGTGGGAAAAAAATCAGGCCGGTAACTGGTTCCGTTTTGGTGAGGGGGGGGGGGAGGAAATTGGCCAAAAATATTTTTTAAACATAAAATCTATGCATGCATAGGAGGTTAAACGTAGCGTTTTAGAAGAAGCTTAGCTTTTTAGCGAAATAAGAATTGAAATAAACAATGGTATCAAAAAAATAATTTTAAAAAATTGTAAGGTAGTTTTTTTGGAGGGGAGGGGTTCACCCTATAATTCCCTCACCCACCCCTTTGATTTGACCCAGATAGAAATATATTATTAAGTTGTTTCATTAACACAGTGTCAGAAAACTGCCGCACTTAATTTTTTCCGAATGTTCAATATGTAATGGCTATAACAATCTATTGTTTTTACTTAAAATCGGCATTGCAGTGTAGGAATGTGTCACTGCATTTTGTGATTGAATCTCACTTTGTACTTGCTTCGATCCTCTATGCTCCAGGGTTTGTCTAGAAGGATTTCTAAATTAAAACCTGACTGATCAGCATAAAAATTTGATCGTCTTTTAACAACGAATCCTTTATATAGACATTTACATTATTTACGAACGCCTGCGTTAATTTTTTAATTTCCTTTGACCGAGAGTTTTTCAGCAAAACAAATTTTGTAACTTTCCTGCTCACAATCTTATTCTTTTTTAAAAATCTGTACTGCCATCCTTTAGATGTGCGGAATTTCAGTCCTAATTCGAATGCCTTTTCTGAAGCCCATGTTTGTAAATCACAATCATGTACATTTTTCTGTAATTTTCTTGCGTGTTAGAAGTGTTAAAACGTATATTTTTTAATTTGATTTAGTTTATATTTATAATCGCCATTCTTCTGAATTTGCTTTTCCCACAGATATAACTGCCTTTTATTTGTAACAAATTTAAAATAATTTTGAACACTCTGTAAACTGCGGGATTTTGCCACTGTTGTATCCCGCCAGTATTTTACTGCAGTCTCCTTATCTTTTCAAGAAATAAATTGCTTATTTTGCATGATGTCCTCACTGGACATGAAGTCAATGCTTTCGTTTTCTAAACTAGAAAATATAGGATCTTCAGGGGTATCGAGTAATAAGCATTGCTCATTTGCTACCAAATCTGTTGCATTTACATTCTGATAATTTTGCAAGCTTTCAACAATTTGATTTTGCAGACATTTTTTTCGCCTGTGCATGGAGACAATGTCATATTTTTCGAAGAAAATTCCGCGTAAAGCTTAAAAACAACATTAAGTATATTTGCTCCATAGTATCACCATGTGGATAAAAAAAATAGAATTAAAATAAATGCCTCACTTATGCGTAAATTGAATTTGCAGCTTGCAATGTGTTAATACAAATAAAAAGAAATTACTTTCTTCAGAGACTTTCAGAACTAAAATTAAAAGATTATAGGACTTCAGTTTAACTAGTAGAAAACGAGATTAAGCTACTTAAAATCCCAGTACGTTGAAATATAACACGGTATAGCAAACACTGATTTATAAATATTTCGAGTACGTACTCGCGTGAGCATTTCAACTTTTCGACCAATTATCCCTGTCACCTAAAGGGTTACAATTGACGCGATTTTAACTAATTTTTAACCTTTAATTTCTCAAATTCTATGAGGAGATAGCAGCTAATTTTCACACAGTACGTTCCTTTTAGTGTGTACTTGAGAATGTGTGAAATTCGTTCCATTTGGTGAGTGAGCTTTGGGGAGGTTTCCTTGAAAGAGGGGAACCCTCCGTGGGGGTCTTTCGAAAGGGTCCTAATCCGTATTTACGCTAACTTCCGGCAAGGGCGTATTAAAGGGGGGGGGCGGAGGGGGCGACCGCCCCCCCCGAGGAAAAAGAAATTAATGTAAAATATCCTATTTTACTTCCATAAAATGGATGTATATGTCAGTCTTCTAACTAACCGCCCCCACCGACAAGCTAACCGCCCCCCCCGACAAACATCCAATAATCCGCCACTGACTTCCTTAGAAAACCACGGAAAACTCTGAACGGTTAACGGTCGACGGACGAGCGATGGGACCCGAGCCCGGGACTTTCACACTTCCCCCGTATACCATTTCCAGTGATATAAACGTTGTGCCATGGTGAGGTGAACGGTACGTATCGTTCGTTAGCCGACCCAGAGCATCACCTCCGATCAGTGTTGCCAGAAACTTTTGCACATAAATCGCAAGTAGCTGAAGAAAGAGTCGCTAAGGTGACGTCATAGTATGACGTCAGATCAAGTGATGCCCTGCACTGCTTAAAATCATTATGCCGATTTGTCTGGTTGCTCCATTGGTTTCCATGCGTAGTTTTACACATAAAAGTCCCCCCCCCCTCCCCTCACCGTAAGTCTAAAATAAATATATCAAATTCACAGGTGATTTTTTTCGTTTCTTTTTGTAGGCAAAAAGTCTCGAATTCACAATCAAGTTCCATAACTGTTCTATTTCCCATCATTCAACGCCAAGGACGGATTAAAAGGGAAGACGGAGGGATAACTGCCCCCCCCAAAAAAAAAATAATTCAACCTTTTTGGAAATATTTTCTACAAAAGAAACCATTTTCCCCCTCCCCTCAATGTTACATGCCACTTTTTACCAAAAAATACCGATATTGTTGCTTACAATAAGAGTAAACACTCACCTGAACCTACGTATGCAGTTGTAACTAAATATACCGTCCCTTTTCTCCAGCTCCAGCTAACGATACGTAGTACAATGTCTTGTCGTTTTAATTGCGCCGGAGGCAAAATGAACCTCAAGGTTGAGCAATGACATCTTCGTCTAGTACGCATGCGCGGGTGAAGATAAAACAGAAAAAAACTGTTTTTTCTTACGAACAGACTTATTCTGTAAATAATACGAGTAATTTCTGTACGTTTTACAGACTTTTTTTGCAGTGTACCGTACATTTATGTGTATTATTATACAATTACAAATGGGAATAAGTTATTATTTATTGAGAACAATCATGGTATAGATTCTCCAACAGGTGCAAACATTATATTTAGTAAAGAAAAGAGGCGGTAATTGATGAATCATAAAAAGGAAATCTAATTAATCTATTCGAGAACAATACCTTAATATAATATTTTACTGTCAAATATTTATTTATAACTGTTATATTTAACTTCTAACAATGTATGTATATTCACATATTAAAAAATAAATTCTATAAAAATAATGCACATTTAATTATAATAAAGGAAATTGAGGAATTTTTAATTATCACGAACAGAAATTTAAGTTATGCTTAAGTATCACAATTTTCTACTTTCTTCTAAAGAATCAACTGCCGGAATTCAAAAGCTGATATGAGCTTTAGTCTTTTAAATGCTTCAATGACCACAATATTCTCATGAAACTGTTTTGATTTGTCTCTTATTAGAAATTAAACATTGAAGAATGTGAAGGGAAAAACAGATGAATGAACATTTCTTTCACAAAGACCATTTTTAATTATTTAACTGCTTTGTTTAATCTTTTGTTTCATTAAGATTCAATTACTCTATTCAAAAACAAAAGCATTTAAAACTGTTTTAATTTCCTCTTTCACATTTTCATGGTACCGAATTTCTAAAGAAAAAAAGTGTTTTTTTGTACTCTAATTATTTAATCAGACATTGAAAGCGTTCACCAGCGTAAGACCAAAGAACGAGATTATAGATTTAAAAAACCGACACAATTTCATAACAATTGAATTCCACGTAATCTTTTTCGTAGATTAAGAAAGTGTTGATAAATTTTTACCCACATTGCTTTTAATTAAAAGGGTCCCTCGTGATTATGATTATGAATTATTTAATGTTTTAAGATAATCACATTTGAAACCTATTAACGCCATTATATTAAATTCAGGGCCTTTGTACGATAAAATTATTTAACTCCAGAAGATCACATCTAACTTGTAAAAGAAGTTTGGAATGATAAAAAAAATCTTATTAAAACTCAAATGAAGTTTTATTCATTTTGGCGGAATTTATAAATAGCTTTTAACATAATTTTGTGCGGGTTAATTAAAATGGGGAGAGGTTGATTAAAATCTAAATGCTCGCAAGGACAAAGAGGAATGATAAATTACGCAGTTGCTTTATAGTACAGGAGCCTAGAAAATTCCTTGCTGCATTTAAACTTAATAACCACAGTTTTAACTTTAATGCTTGTTTGCATTGAATTAAATGTATTCCTATGAATACCTTGAGTAATGAATTGTGCATTCAAATTGACTATTATTCACTGAAGGTTATGTCAATACACCCATTCCTTCTTTCCTTTGATGACGTAGAATTATAAATAGATGAGAGTGACGTTTCATGTCAGCGACAATATTGAATTAACATAGGTTGTGTTATACTTTTAACCCTTCGCGGCGCAAACATTTCCCAATGCTGAAAAAAGAGCAGCCGTTGCCATCGCTCGACTTAACTACCAGTAAGATGGCGAACAATCGAAACGTTCATAGTGTGCCAATGATTTAGAGACCCTTTTTTTGACGCAGCTGACTGTGCCACAACCAGCTGCGTCAGAAAAGCGTCTCTAGATCTATGGCACGCGATGAACGTTTCGATTGTCCGCTATCTTGCTGGTAGTTAAGTCAAGCGATGGCAACGGCTGCCCTTTTTCCAGCATTGGGCAATCTATCCAGCAGTTCTCGCATTCTTCAATTTCTCAGCAGATATCAGTGCTGTTAAAAATAATCGTGACAATTTTTTTAAGGAAATGACGTGCTAAAAAGTAAAGGATTCTCCTGGAGCTATGTCACCCGTAACTATTTTTACAGAAAGCAAATCTATTCTTCGTGACTGGCAACAGTCAAAGCGTCAGAGTTTGGTGTTCCCAGAGCGGGAACACTGCGCGTTAAAGGGTTAACTTTCTCACAGATTTCCATAGCTACAGAGGTCACAAGAGAGTTCCTCTGTGAGCCGTGTAGCATTTATATCTGCCTGGGAAACATTTATTACTGCAGGTCACGTGGTTTATACAGTAATCATGTGTTCCAAAAAAGGTGCATTTATTAGCTATTAAAATGCCTGGGTCTCATAGCCCCAAGAAATACCTGTGAGGTATGGAGCCAGAGAACCATGTGAAAGAGTTTTATATATCAGTTGAGTTTTAATTAAATTTAGATACCGAGACAAATCCTTTGATTGAAAACGAAAGTTGTAACGCCCCATATAGAATTTTGAAGAAAGCTAGTACAAATTTTGAATTTTGAGAGGATATTAAATTTAATATTTTTAAAGACAAAGAAAGGCGATAAGTAGCATAAAATACAGAAATCGTTTATGTAACCCAAGAAGTAGCGAATCCCTGAATGCGTAAGCAAGAAGAAGTACAATAATATTTGGATTTACACGACAATCTAGCAAGCAACTTCTCTTTAAAAAAAAGATAATATTCAAAAATCTAAATATTTAACATTTTCAGGGGTTCAAAAACTTTTCTAGAGTTTTGATGCTATTTCACACCTGAGAAGTTAAGTATTTATTTTTAAGTAGTTATTGCATAAAAATGTATGTAAACATAAAAAATTCAAAATTTGTTCTCACTGGTTTAAATCCATAACGCCCGACTTCTTTCAGGACATTCTCGTATTTATGGTGATGCCAGAAGTGATTAATAAATTTTCGACATTTCTGTGATATGAAGAATGTATTCCCTTTCCTAAAAATATGAATAAAGCAGTGACATATATTCTCATTTTACTTCGCAGAGTATTTTGTGGAAATCGGATTTATGATTCGAGAAATTAAAACAGGAAAATAAATTCGTAGTTAAATATTCTTGTGCCCAAGAAATTTTGCTACCAGATAAAAGCAGATCGTTGGGCGTTAATGTGTTGAATGCATTATTGTACGTAAATTTAGGCAAATAATTGTTTTAATATTAACCATTTACGGACAACACACCGATCATGTATAAGTATGCTTTTCCGGATCTAATTATAAAGCGCTGTTTGGGAAAAGTTCCAACCTCATAATATTACATAACCACAGTGAAATAATTTATTGCCTAATTTACGCATTAAACATTCGAAATCAAATAAAGTAAGAGGAGTTTATTGAGAAAAGTAGCACAAGTAGAAAAATGACTACTCGAGCAATAGCTTCCAAAAGCACAAAGTTTATAAATTGGTTTTAGGAGCAGCAAAGAAGCTGTACTAAATGTGGGCGGAGATGTATTGCGAGTATTAAGGTAAACCTGCTTGTGGGGTATCTGCCTAGTATGGAGGTGTCTTCATTGAAGAGCTTTCTAGGAGTTCTGTTGCGTATTCGCGTTACAAATAAAACGACAAAACCTCCAGAACAATAGAACGACAAGCCCGAAACCGGGATTTTCACACATCAGAGGTTTGCCATTTTGAGTGCCTTAACCACTCGGCCATAGTGGAGATGTAGGCGGAGATGTAACTTCATTTCTAGTTACTCTGCAAAATGTAGTCGGGCGCAAGGGCGTACCCAGGGGGGTGGGAACAGGGGGATCCGGTCCCCCCCAAATTTAAAATTTTGTTAACAAAGCAATAATGATGAAGCCTTTTTCTTAAAAATTTAAACTTTTCAAAGAAAATGCAGCGTTTTTCACCGTTTGGTTCCCCACTCCTCAGAAATTTTTTTCTGGGTACGACCCTGGCCGGGCGGCGTACAGTGTTTCGACTATTCGACTATCCTATTTTATATAATTAATTAAATTTAAAGAAATATATTTAGATACCCAGTTTAGTAGTTTTTAAACTCATGTTTTTAAAAACCAATTATACAGTTTATTTATACAGTATTTATTCAGTCTTTACCACTTGCCATTCTTCGCCTGCCCATGCTTCTCATGTATTTTGTAACCCTTTGAGGCGCAACCCTTTCCCAATGCTGAAACAAGGGCAGCCGTTGCCATTGCTCGACTTAACTACCAGCAAGATGGTGGACGATCGAAACGTTCATCGCGTGCCACAGATCTAGAGACCCTTTTTTTGACGACAGCTGGCTGTGCGGCAGAACCAGGTGACGTCCCCCCTCCTGTCAAAAAAAGTGTCTCTAAATCTGTGGCACGCGATGAACGTTTCGATTGTCAACCATCTTGCTGGTAGTTAAGTCGAGTGATGGCAACGGCTGCCCTTTTTTCAGCATTGGACAATCAATCTAGCCGTTCTCGCATTCTTCCCTTTTTCAGCAGATATCAGTGCTGTTAAAAATAATCGTGGCCATTTTTTTACAGGAAATGACGTGCTAAAAAGTAAAGGACAGTAGGGCAGTCTGATGTTCCGAGACCATTTTCACAAAAGAAAAAATAGAAAAACATCATTTTACGTTAGCAAGTATAATGGTCTTATACAGGTGTCATGCTGGACGACGGCATAGATCTCTATAAATTTATGACATTGTTTGTAATAGCTAAACGATTCACAGACAAAAATCTCAAACCGTATGTTCGCCTGTTCCAATGTTCTTTCGATTTATGTTCACTATTCTTCCTCATTTGTTAGAACCTATTCGATATGACTAGCTTTCTATTTTCCAAACCCAGTCGTTTGTGAGTGACTACTCTAACTTTCTGAATCGGTTCTAACATCGATTCACAAATCTAAGTAACCCCCTAAGCTCCTCCTTAAGTCTCCATCTCAAGGCGGTACAGAGTTAACAACTTGGTTTTTCAACCAGTTTATTGAAAATCCAGTCCCTGGCTTAGTATTCATGAATGTCAATGCGCCTTGTCATCTTGAGTACCTAGTCGATCAACTTCTTGAAACGGAAAGTATCCAGCTGACAACTCCTCCCAGAAGACAACTTGCAACTCATCTACAGCAAGCAAACTTCCCGAAATGAAAAGAGCTTTCCATCCTCCATTAAGTCATAGAAAGTTTGCAAATCGTTAAGCAGCTTGTTTGGCTACCAGATTTGCCCACATAATTTCCGCTGCAAAACTTTTATTTCTCTCTAAAATGAGAACTTTTCTAATGGCCAGTTTTCCCTTTATAGTATTAATGGCTATTATAATTTTATTGAAGTCAAATCTATCCTTCGTGAATGGCAACAGTCAAAACGTCAGAGTTTGGTGTTTCCAGAGCTGGAGCACTGCGTCTTAAAGGGTTAACTCGGTGATTCCTGTATTTTTCATTCAAAATGGTTAGATTTAAAACTGTCAGTCCGTTTCTAACGAGTTTAGTTCTATGTGCGATTAGATTATGATAATAAACTACAAAAACAGTGAATAATCCGCAATTATAATACTTTTAATTAACTATTCTGATGGTTTTTATATAATTCGTTACATTACGTGAAGTTGATTTCTAAATATAGCTTGATGTTATTAGTTTGAAGTCTTACATAATGGAAATATTTGAAAGAATGAACCCACATATTAGGTATAATTCAAGAAAAAAATTTCTCCTAGTGTATTCTACTAATTAAATGTGTTTTCCAGTACATTCCTCTGTATTAACAATAGTTTATTAAGATTTGTTCCAGCATTTAAATGTATTCATCCAATAAGAAAACAGAATAATCGATTTTTTTTAATTATTTACGTATGTGACAAAGTACATAATGCCGCAAACCCTCAGGATATGAACAGGGAAAAAAAAAAGATTTTGATCATAATATCACAAACGCTGCACTAATTAGATATCTAATGGCGAAATGCGGAATTATACATTACTCTTCCGTCAAAAGCATAGTGGAGCATTTCGCAGAATTTCATATGCAGTTTTCTAAAGCAAAGGCACGTATTAGCGAGGAACATAAAAATAAATTTCTTTAGTTCCAGGGAATATCTGCGCGCCCAAAATGAAAGCATATAAAACTAATTAACGGAAAAATCTTTATTTAATATTAATTTTCTGAAGTTCGGGTCATACAAATGATCTGCAAGAAGCACAAAGAATAAATGTGTTTGCAGAAAATGATTAATTTTAGGAAAGGATCTGTATGTTGATTTTATGTAGGAGATAAGATAAATTGTTTGAATAATAGGTATATTAATATTTTTGGTTTTTACTTCCGCTCAAAGAATTAATTTCAAATAAATTAAGTATATATACAAAATTTACATGAAAAAAGAACTATTCATTGTTTGTATTTCAAAATAAGATTCAAACAAGTGCATTTATTTCTAATATTTAATTCTTAGTACTTCGATGGCTATGAATTAATAAAACTCTATGTGTGGGAGAAAATCTTCTTTTTCAGAGGAGGGTCACAAATATCTGAATATTTATTTTTTTCTATTTTTATATAACCTCTTCTGGAATTTTGTGTAAAAATTCATTATTTTTTTTACAATTTTATAACAGTTTATTATAATACACAGTCTAGCCTTCAAAGTTAAAATGTTAAGTTTAAATAAATCTAAATAACTTATAAAAAATAATGTGTATATGTCTCTAAAAAAAAATAGACAATTTATGCAGTAAGAAAACTTTTGCAGCATAAAATTAATTTGTGTGTTTTGATAAATTTATATGGAACCTCAGTGATAAATATGTTCATTTAAATATTCGAAATGCGGTTTCTAAAGGTGCTTTAGTAATATTTTTTTAATTCCCTTTTTATGAATGCAAAGCATCCTTTACTTCGTACCGACTATTTGAAATGAAAATTATTTTATACGAGTGAACTAACTATATATCATGCAATGTTTCAATTAACAGATGGGTTGAAGTTTTGGGGGAGTGCTACGTAATTGCAATTTAATTTTTGATGAGCGGGGATGTGTTTGGAAGCCTGTTATGAGAGCAATTCATCATATAAAGCTAGTTTGATGCAGTTATTAAATTAATGTCCATGTTTTATGAGGAGAAATTATTATAAATTCTATTATGCAAATTGAAATGCAGCACGCAAGGATTTTAATCTATCATAATAGAAGAGACAGTTTCTACTAGCAGTAGCATGTCCAAATGTCCAAAGTTTCGTTTTCGGTGTATTTCGATTTATTTCTTTAAATGTGTCTACTTTTTTAAATGTTGGTGTTCACTAAAGAACTTCGTCTAAATGTATTCTCAAACTTGTATTCATTAAGTGAAACACATACGAAATTGATTTTAAACCATTTATGCCTTTGGTTTATAATATTATTACATTAAATTTTCATTTGCGTATATGTATTATAGCCATTTGTCAAAAGAAAAAAAATGGAGAACCCATATTAAACTATATATGTGTGTGTGTATGTATGTATGTATGTATTGCTAAATATAAAGAACCCGCAATCCAGTTACAGATTAGATATTAACACTTTGGGACTTCATACTTAACAATTATATATATAAAAATATTTTCTGTACTTTTTTCTATGACACTGGCATATTTAAAGGATCTTCTGTCTGCATTATTCATTTACTTCTTTCAAGCGTCTAGTGAACACCAAAAGGATATAGACGCAATCTGAGCTGGTGAATGCCTATTTGCTGAAGAATTTGAAAATATGCATACGAAAAATATTAGCTGCTTAAAACGTCTGAATGTATTTTAGAATTAATTTCATCCAAATATTATTAATGCGTTAAAATTAAAGCCTCCCGAATTGTGTAGGGGTTAGATAGCCATTCTGCGCATCACGTGTCTGGGTTCAATTCCTGGAGCGGGCTTTTGTGGAATTTTGCCCGCAACTTCACAGGAGGCAATACTGGTACATTAGGTGCATCCATGCGGCACCTAATTAACCAATTTTGTTGCATAATATTACTTAGGTATATGGCACCTAATTAATACTATGGAGGCACCTAATAGGTGCCTCCATAATAAGGTGATCAGTAATTCCGGCCTTGATAGTGGTCAGTAGCTATAAACGACAAATGCTCGTCGGTAGGAAAAAAAAGTATTAAAATTAATAATATTTTGATTTGGTGTTGTGTGGATGAATAGATAAATAAAATCAATTAGGATTTTTCATAGTGCTGAGATAAATTTGTGCACTAAAATGCATATTTATCCAGAAGTATGCCATATTCCCCTAAATAAATGAAGTGGGTTTAACATAAAATATGCGTCTTATTTAAATGAACTAATATTCCGCAATACTATTCGAAATAAAATTCCTTTTAAAATAATTAAAAGAGAAAATTTATTTTCCTAACTACTTTAAATTTTACCAATAATTTTGCTTAAAAATATATTTATATATTTATATCGCAATTTAAAACCATAAAAATTTATTTATAATATAACAAATTCCATGATTTTTTCTACACACATTCGTTTTAATGTAATAGAATTTTTTTTTCTTTAAAGAAACAGCATTTCTTTTTCTAATTTTATGCAAGAAGATAATTTTTTTTTAAAATCCTTTCCCTGTTATTGCGACATGAGGAACATCTGAAGAGATTTACTTTAATAACTATCTTTTATTCAGATTTTTATCTGTTACCAGTTCGCAACACCCAAGTAATAATCCGCTGTATATAAACATTTTGGCTGCTCGATCCCATTTGTAAATATACTCTTGGAAAATTTGGCAAATCGTTCTTTAACATTTGCTTGTGTAAAGGTGGGGTTGGGGAGGGTTGTTGAACTATTCTCTCAGAATACGTATTTAGTATATATATGTTTGTTAAAAAAATTGCTGTATAGGAATATCAAACGTACACTGAAAAATGGACAGGGCGATTGAAACATGCACAATAAGTTAACAAATATCTGTGCAATCAAAAAGTATCAAACATTTCTGCTTTGTCAATTGGATAGTTTTTCAGAGTGTATATATTTGGCAGAAATACAGATGCTATACTTTTCTTAATAAGCATAGATCCGTAATCACCAAAATAACGAAAAAAGTTAAAAAACAAGCATTGAAATATATGAATCGTTTTAAAATGTTAAAAAAGATATGTTATTATCCTACATAAAGAAGCTTCATAATTTTCATTTTTAAAAATTAAATTCGTTGTCTTATACATATCGATATTTTTTTTAAGTTACAAGTTTTTTCCAGGCTTTTCAGAGTACAGAATGCAGGGTGCAATAAGAAATTAATGCATATTATTGTGCAAACTCAGTATCTTGCCCCGACATCAAATTTTCTTTTGGAAAAATAACTTTCACTGTCTGTGTGGATGTGCATTTTTTATTATATTTCCAACTTGTCCTGTTTGGATTTCGACGACTAGCATTTCTCTTCTCTGCAGCCAAACTATTTCATAACTCTTGAAATGCCTTCAGTGTAATTTTCAGTGTATGATCTGCTTCTTTTGCAGTGTTCTCCTCTATCTCCATTCAGCGTTCAGGACTTGGTGCCTTTGAAACTGTCCTCGCAGCTTCACAAATCATGCTGCATGCCATAGCTCATTTTAAATCTTTTGGGGTCACTAATCTGGTAGAATGTTGAATGTCCTCGTCTCTACCAGGTTGGAGTACTGGGCTTCTAAACTCTCCCACACTTTCGGTGGTCACCTGGCACAGGCCAGGCTGAATAGTCACTGAATATGGGCAACTAGCACTTGAAGACTCTCTGCTGGCTTCTGACGTCTGTCTATACCACAGTTCTTTAAATTGGGTTAATTGACCGTCCCCAAATAGAGATTCTTAAGTCTTTTCTATAGTCGAGAAGTCCTTTAACTTAGCAGGTATTCCCAGGAAAAATTCCCCCTCTAATCCTTGATGGAAATCTGCAGAGTGACTGGTCTTAGGGTTATTTGTCCATCCATTTGTAGAGCTCACAAATTCAAACTGAGTCTTGAAAACTAGGCATAAAGTTTGTTCGTCGAATGTCAAAGATTTGACTGACGACTTAGCATTCACTGTTTCTAAATAAGAAGGGAAATTGAGGAAAAACACTCAAAATACTGGTGTTAAAAGGTAAAGTAAATGAAAAACTTTGTAAAAAACACACATAGGATGTAACAAGTAAATAGATACGTACGTTTCGACTAAAACAATTTTTTTAATCGAAACGTACGTATCTACTTACCTGTTACATCTTATGTGTGTTTTTTACAAAGTTTTTCATTTACTTTCAGAAGGGAAATTTTTAGATCTGATCTCAGCATCGCTAAATTTCTTTTCAATATGATTGATCTGATACTGAAATTCACATTTTACTTTCTCGATCTTTTTTTGAGCTCCCTCGACATTCTCTTGAACTTCGCAGTCCACTTCTTATTCAGTGGAGTTTAATCCAAACTTTGATCAGTGTAAGAAATATCGCTGAGTGGGGCTCGCTAAACAGTCCAAAATGGCGGTCAAATAAAAAAAGACTATTCAACGATTATTCTAGAAAATTGCGCACCACAAGAACGTGCAGCGCATCCACAGAATAATAAAGCAAAGGATCAGTGAATAAACGTTTATAATAAAAGAAAATCGCACAGCAACTAACAGCGTATAAACCAGCATTCAAATCAACTCACTCAACTGAACTGCAACAGTGCTGCAACTGTTGTGAAAGTGAACTGCAACAGTTTCGCTCTCTCTCTCTCTCTCTCTCTCTCTCTCTCTCTTTTATAGTTTTCAGGTACGATATGACGTCACACATACATTTCTAGGAGATGCCTCACAACGTCTTTCCCCATAAAAATAGGCAGAGAAGTGTATCACTTTCTAGAAACTTCATTTTTGTCACCAAATGGTTGCAAAGTTATTCGCAAAGATCAAAAGGAGGCCGAAGGTTGTGAAGAACCGCACAATGCCTGTAAAACTTATTTCTCCACAGAAAGCCCCTTATGACAGGAAAGCGACATTACAGTTTAGTAAAAATACCTTTGACGGTTACTGTATGTATATTAATGGTTGTGGAAAAAAGTGAAAGTACGAAATATTAATTATTTTGAAAATGAAAAAGTAAGACGTCTGTACTTTTTAAAAGTTCATAATGTTTAATGTAATGTTTCTGGAGAAAAATGAGGTCTTATCTTCACCTCGTAGCTTTGTCTCAATAGTGTCAAAATAATTTCCTTCCATGAAAGTAGTGCAGTATCATTTTTTTTAATCAAAAAAAGAAAATAACATAAAGTTACTTTTTTTGCATTTACCCTGGATTAGTCAACAGGGCTTTCTGAAGATATCAGCACATGCAGTATGGCTATAATCAAGCTTTCTCTGTAATCAGCATTCTGATGCTGAAACAGGTGAGAAGATTGGCACCAAATTTGGCATATGGACTGTACGCGTGATGCGTCAAGGAAGTTTTAAAAAAGTTTAATTCAAAAAAACAGACCTTATGTGGCACTTTGAATGGTAAAATCAGATCCAAAAAAAATGAACTAGATAAATTAATAAATGCTCAAAAGTTATTGAATAAACGTTGTATTTTTGTACACTTTGAATTAACTATTTCCATTGTGATATTTGATGTTTTGTAATGCTAAGTGCCATCTGGTGGATATTTTTTAACTTCTTTTTTCGAAGTTCCTTGAGCGCATCGTACATTATAGTCTTTATACAAAATTTAGTTTAGATCCATTCACCGCTTTTAGCTGTATAATTCTGTTTATAGGGGAAGTTTAACTACCTTGTGTATTTAACCTAAAATTTCGGGTTTGGGTTTCAGGAAATTTGAAACATAATATTTTAATAGATACTGCACGCATAAAAAATAATTATTAAAAATGCAATATTCTTAGTCCCTGCTAGATTATGTGTAGATGTACAATCAAAAAAGCTTTATTCGTTTTGTCTCTATGGGCTTTTTCTTTTCTAGGTGAAATCTGAGAAAAGCATTTTATTCGCCATATTTCGTTTAATAACGACTGGGAATGTTCTAAGCAAATTTTTAATTTTGCTTTTGGTTAAATGAGACCTCTTTCCAAATTTAATTCAAACATATAATGTTGTAGATAATATGACAATGTACAATAAGTGGGATTTGATTTAGAACGATCGTATGATTTAGGCAAAACAATGCTTTAATGACTTACTATACTAAGGAACCATGCTTATCCTATTAAAACAATTCAGAAATCATTTGACGATATACAACATACTTTCTGTGTGTTTTTTTTTTTTTTTGAGCACACAAAGAATATTTATTTATTTTTAAAGTTTTATGTGAGATAAAAGAATACTAGAATAATAGATATTATGAGTAAGTCTTAGGCATTCTCTAAAATAGTTAAGTACCTATTAAAGTAAGGTAATTTCATAAAGAAATCAGCTATGGTGATTTAAAAATGTGAATACAGCACTATTTTATTGATTTTTAGTACATTGCATCAATTTGTTTTCTAAAAGATTCGCTATTCTAAAGCGAATTTTTGACTTATGTTAGATTATATTGTACGATAGATAAGTATACGGCTATGCTAAATTTGATCAGAGATAGTGTGTTCTCTGATGCCACTGAATTAACCATCACCATTAGGGTGGAGCGAAAAATTAAATTTTGCCAATTTGTTTTTTATTAGCTATAAGAATGTGACCCAACCTTTCAAAAAGCGTATCCTAAAATATTTTTTATTTATTGTGAGTCTATCTACCCGCGCATTTGATTTGAATTTTGCAACGTTCGTCAATGCAAATGCCCAAAAGAAAGAAGAGTTGCGAAAGAAGGACAACTTTTTCTGACGGATCCAGGCCTGTCTAGAGGGGAGGGGGGAAGAGGGGATTCCCCCCGGGCCCTTGTTTTCTGGGGGCCCGGGCTAAACTTTCAGAAAATTTTTCTTTTTAGACAGAAAGAGAATTCGCGAACACCAACACCGACTGGAATAAGTAGAGACGAGACGAGGTCCTAAACGAAACTGGATTGCTGACGTCATGTACGCTCTTTTTTTTGGGGGGGAGGGGGAAAACGCACCAACCTTTGTGCTCTCATATGCGGGGAATCACCATGACAACTCCAGGCCGGCAGGTGCAAACTTGGTAATTTCTAAGCGCAGGAAAATTCGTCCCCAAAATGTTCTTGGAATAAAATTGTTCAGAATTGCTCTCGGAATGTGGATTTTTCAGTTATTTACGGGGAGTTTGCTTACCCTTTTACACTTCTTATTATCACAGTGATTATTTATTTATTTTTTTAATAAATATTAGTTATAAAGTATGTTTATTTCGTCAGTGCTTCATGAATAGGCTTAATTTCTCACAGCAAACATTTGAGGTTAAAATTATCTTATTGCTAATGAAACATTTCATTGAAGTTTTTTATGGTAGTCGGGGGGCCTGGCAGATATCCACCCCCCGGGTCCGAGTTTGTCTCTCGAGGGGCCTGGACGGATCAGAGGACTGACAGGAAAATGGTTATTGGTGGTATAGACGTTTCACAAACGAAAAAATAAAAAAGCGAAATGATAGAAATCAAAAACTAGAATAATATTATGCTTCTGTCACATATGAGGATAAACAGGATGATAGAGTTCAACTTTCCCCACGAGCCCCTCTTATATTGGATGAGTCAGAAGACACTGAAGAAATAGACAGTGGCTTAGAACTGTGTTCTTCAAAGCACCAAGGGTCCAAGAAAAAACCAAAACTCAGCTTGCCATCTTTGTCAAAAACATGTGACCGATATGGCGTATCTGATAGAGCTTTTGCAGCAATCGCATCAGGAGTTCTTCATGACATTAAGTCAGATGTGTAAGTAATCGATAGATCAAAATTAACGCCGTGAAAGATCAAAAGGGCGCAAAGAAATATTAGCTAAAAATAGAGTTGTCAGTGTTACAGCTATATACTTTGATGGCAGAAAAGATAAATTTTTAAATGTAGTCAAAAAAGTACCGCCAAGTTATTGTAGAACACATTTCTGTTATTCAGGAACCTGACTCTGTTCATGCCGACTACGCTGTCCCAACTACTGAGACGGCCAAGAGCATAGAACGTGCTATGTATGACTTGTTCTCTTCTGAAAACGTTTCATTGAGAGAAACTGTAGCTGTTGGTTGTGATGGAGCAGCAACAAACACAGGGAAAAATGGTGGTGTAATACGGTTGTTAGAAAAACGTTTGAATTAACCTTTTCAATGGATCATATGCCTTTTACACACGAATGACTTGCCTTTAAAAGACCTCTTTTCATTCTTAGATCGGGCAACTACTGGACCAAGTATTCTGGTACTATTGGAAGATTGCTAGAAAAATGCGACGAAAATCCTATTGTACGGTATGAAAAGATAGAAAGCGTTTTGCTGGATATTTTGGCCGATATCATCAAAGACCCAAGTTCTGACCAACGTTACTTGTACGATATTACATATCAGCTGTAATTAGTGGCGATTGCCCTCCTGATCTAGCAGAGTTCCCGGGAAAATGTCGCATGCTCGATGGTTAACAAAAGCCAATACGATATTAAGGCTATATATTTCCACAAGTAAACCACCTGGAAACCTTAATCATCTTGCCACGTTTATTTTTAGAGTTTACGCTCCTGTTTGGTTCCAAATTAAAACTCATCCGCCATGCAAAGATGGATCTTGAAATTTTTGGAAATTGGTTTCGAATTCTCGATACTTTCCAATTAAACTAAAAAGGGTAGTCCACCCTTTCATTGAGCGCAACAGTTTCTTTGCGCTTCCTGAGAATCTTCTGTTGTCGATGCTCTCAGATCCTGGGAAACACATTCGTGAACTTGCTCCTAGAAGGATTGTAAAAGGAAGCGAAGCGACGAATTCTGAAAAGGTCCCTCGTATTTTTGAGGCCCCTAAAATTAAGCTTAATGCGAAATCATACACAGACCTTATAGATTGGTAAGAAAAATATTTTCAACCTCCCATCCTTGGAGACGTCAAGAATGAAGATTTGCTTTCGATGGTGGAAACAAAAGGAAGTACAAAAATACCTTTTCTAAGACTGTCATGCCATACCCAGGCTGTAGAACGTTCAATAAAGATACTAAAAGGGGTTTCTATGCAGGTATGTGATAAGAAGGACAGAGGTCGCATAAAATCAAAGGTCGCATAAAATCAAAAATTGAGTCAAGAAAACTCATGCCCAAATTCGACACCAAACGTGATTTTACGGTCTCTTTTGCTTATTTTTATGTATGCTTATGTATATTTTATGTTGTAATTGGCTCACATTTTTAGTAAATTAGCATTAATTTGTTCTATATGACTTGTTTTTTTCATAATAATAAATAGTCTAATAGAATTTATAAACAACCCCATGCAAAAACCCTCAACTGGTTAAAAATTTGTGACGCAGCATTTTACTTTATAGATCTATGAATTTTAAATACGGGTCTTAAAAATAATGATATCAAATTTTGAGTGACGCCCTGCTGAGAATTTTAAAGATTTGTTTTTAAATTCCATTACAGTTACTTTCGTTTTATTTTCTAAAGAAGATGTACGCATTTAAGCAAATGCTTTTAATTATGAAATACACTGTCAAATATATCACACTTTCACTGAGTCTGTATAATGTATTCAAATGAATTTATATCAATAATTTAATTTATCTTTTGCGTCACGCTATCCAAAAGAGCAAGTAAAATTTACGTAAATATTTAGTTAGTGTCATAGTAACCAAACTAAGTGCAATGTATATGAAAATTTTGCTTGCCCTTTTGGATAGCGTGACCCAAATGATAAATTAAATTATTGAAATAAATTCATTTGAATACATTATACAGACTCAGTGAAAGTGTGATATATTTGACAGTGTATTTAATAATTAAAAGCATTGCTTAAATGCGTACATCTTCTTTAGAAAATAAAACGAAAGTAACTGTAATGAAATTTAAAAAAAAAAATTCTCAGCAGGACGTCACTCAAAACTTGATATCATTATTTTTAAGACCCGTATTTAAAATTCATAGATCTATAAAGTAAAATGCTGCGTCACAAATTTTTAACCAGTTGAGGGTTTTTGCATGGGGATATCATTACTTTTTAAGGGTATGGTCAGAAGATAATAAATTAGTTTAAAGGGCGAATTTGGGAAGTTTGCTTGACACTAAGTTATGTAAATAAATATACAAACCTGTTTTCATGCAGTATCAGAGTATTTGATTAAAAAAGTCACAGCAAGTTCTTTTGTAACATGTAACAGAAAATTGGCATATTTTTGTTAGAATTTTATAATAAGAGACATAATACTGATTATAATCAATAATTTTTTGAGTAATTTTCTATTTATAATTTGGGTCGAGTACAGATTAGTATCCCTGCCACCACCTTTGATTTTATTTCATGTATTTGCATTCAGTTTAATGCTAAACGTAAGTTAACTTTTTTACTATAATTATATAACTATTGGGCCCCATCAGTGGCCGAGCGCATAGCGCTCTGGACTGGGAGACGGAAGGTGCCTGGTTCGAAACCAGGTTGCGTCCGCCGACCTAATCGTTCGGAGTTTCCGTGGTTTCCTCCAAAATAACGTAAATACGGGTTAGGACCCCTTAGAAAGACCCCCACGGAGGGCACCCCACGTCTCGGCTTAGAGCCTACGTGTAGCTATAATCGGCCGTAATTCTAGAATAACAACAACAATATATAACTATTCGTTCTATTGTTTTAATGCATTGTGATTCATTAATTTGCATTCAGTTTAACGATCACAGTAAGTTAAGTTTCGTTAAAATTATTAATTTAATAATCTCGTTCTTCATGTTATTCATTAATATTCATTATTCATTATTCATTAATTCTCGTATTCATTAATAAAATAGAAAATTACTCAAAAAATTATTGTTTATAATTGGTTTTATGTCGCTTTTTAGAAAACTACATACTATGTTTGTTTGTTTTTTTATCAGTTGATAATTTCATTTTTTTAGAGAACGTTTAGATGAACTACCAGTTTAAGAATAAGGGTCTTGCGCGGTTGACTTTCTAAGTGCTTTGAAGCGTATTTACGTTACATCGTGAGAAAAAACGTCCAAAACTCCGAATTTTTAGATTATCAGCCATCCGGTAGACCAGAACCCTGGACATTTATTCTTCAGTATCTTATCAACTCGGCTCGGGTGGGCACAACATCTTGTTTTAGATGCCATTTCCGGCCATCAAATGTCTAATACAAAATATAGTGCATGTATAAATTTAGATTAATTAATCGAATTTCTATCTGAAAAGTATTGAACAAAATTTGAATCTGGTATTTAAAGGAATACAAAATAAAAGTGAGAAAAACCTAAGATTTGGAAAAAATATTGATTTTAAAATTATAATTCAATAATTTCAATAAATTTTATATATACATGAAGAGTAAAAGAATTATTATTAAAACTAGTTAGTATGTAAAACTACTACTTATTTTCCTTTGAATACTAAATAATTATTATTAATTAATTATGTGAGCTTTCTGAAGAGAAAAAAAAAATTCAATGAAATAATGAATGAATGGTTTACGATATAAGATAACTTGTCACGGATCTACAGCACTGTATGCCTACTCCCTGCCTTGTTTACCGCCTTTAAAACGAGATCATTTTCCGTATTTCCTTACGCGGGTTAAATAGTTCCCTCTTTGAACTGGATTAAATAAAAAAAACGAGTTTTCCTAGCTTAACCGGCGACGTCACTCATCGAATTTGGCACCGATTAAAATCATATATTAATTCTAAAAAATTCGTTCGGATTCCGAGATCCAGATGAGACACTTTTGAAACTAGAAAAGTTAGCTGTATATATAAGTGCCGCGAAATTTTACGGTTGGTTGGTTGGGGCTGGCTGCGTCACAAGTAGAACTGTCGTTCTACATGATATGCTCCTGCAAGTTTTATCAGTATGGTAGCACAAATGTAAATTTTCAAAATAAATGCAAGGGTAGAAGGAAAATACTAATTTTAAAAAAGTAATGCTGTTTAAAATCCTCTAATCTTGGGGTCACACTTTGATCACTATTATAAATAAAAATTTAACAAAAAAATTTTTCCCATATAATAGTACTCCACCCTAATCACCATAGTTAACTAATGACAGGTTAGATAAAAATGGTTTACACATTTTGCTATTGTTAGTCTGCCGAAAGTACAAGGAAAACAGGTAGTCAAGATATATATTTAAAAATGCATTTTTAATAACGTAAATGTATGGAATTTTATCATAGAAAATTTAAATGAATGTTTTCTTGGAATTCAAATGTTAGCGTTTAAAGGAGTATTTTAAAAATGTAATTAAAACAATAGTTGACCTAGAATAAAACATGGTCATAAAATCTAATATTCTAACCATGCGAAGCCTTAACGCGTTTATTCGAAGAAAGTCAGAATCTGAAACTTACAAACCAGTTCATCATGAAACTTAAAAGTAAAATTGAAATGGGAGAATTTGTGACAAATTATCAATCAGGAGATTAATGCAATTAAAAAAGGTGTGATCAAAATATTTCAAGTTTCGATTCGCTTCTAGGCCATCATCTTACATGTTCAAAAAGGGGAAATATTCTTTCTTTAATAGGCAAACATGCTATGTGTCTGAAAAACTACTGGTTTACAAAAAATATCTATACACAGGGTGTTCACAAATAAAGCTTTATAAAAATATAGTAAACGCCTTATTGAATTTATAATTTATAATGCTCCCATCCCACACTTTGAATGTATCTCCACCTGTACTTCAAAATACAAATGAAATATTTTTATACTTGGAATCAAGATTTTAAACTGTTTTGTAGCTCTTTTTTTTTGTAAATAATTTTAATTCTCTTTATATAGTGTAGACCCTTCTATTGTTGATGTCGGGGGTGAAATATAAATATTTGACACTTATGTTGAAAAAGTAGTGTAGTAAGTCATGAAATTCAAATTTGCATACATCGAAAGGCTAAGTTTTATTTACAATATACTGTAGAAGCACTTATTTTCATGAGCCGTAATTTTCGCAAAAATGACGATGTCGGTGATTTCGAGAAATTTATATGAATAGAACAGAAAGTTGAAAAATCCCAGTAATAAATAAATATAGAAATCCTTTTGCATAAGGCATTTTAAAAAACTTCCTTTTGTCCAAAAAGTTTATCCCGCCCCCCTCCCGCCATTTTGAATGGCTTCAAAGAAGCTGGTATAAATATTGTAAGTGAATGAGCTGCATTCTATTTGTTGTCTTATTGTTTTATATTCAATAAATAGTTGTGCAGTATTCAAGAAATAGTTGTAAGAAAGAAAGTTGCCAAAAAATAGTTTATAACTGAGCAATATATCTTTAAATTTTGGTAAGTGAAAAATTTCTCATTTTTGAAGTAAAACTTTTTTAGGCGCAACTAGAGAGTAACTCAGATATTTTTTCTGACGGAAGTAACGCTCACGTGGTTTTGGAAAAGCGGAAGCTGCCTGCGATCGAACCCAACCAGCAGGCGAAAACTACGGTTTAAGAACACGGTGATAGAAAAACATGAAGAAATGGAACCTGCAATCGAGCCAAACTAGCAGACGAAAACTTCATTTCAAGAGTACGGAAGCAGAATAATACTTCTAACAAAACCAGTAGAGGAAAACAAAGGTTTAAGAACACTGCCATAGAAAAAGGCAATAATAGACCCTATGTGCATTCGATACCAACCAACAGAAGAAAACACCAGTTTAGGAACACAGTTAAAGAAAAATACCACAACATAGACATTCTCTCGATTCAAATCCTACGGAAAAACGTTTTAAGAAAACAGTGAAAGAATAATAGTTCAACACGGACACTTCCTGGATGCTAACCTAAGGTGACCATATTTCTAAACAGTATTTTGGGGACAAATCAAGCATTGTCCTGGAATCCAAGGAAAACTTGGGGACACTAGAAAATATCTTTGGGGACTTATTCGAGGACACAACATATTACCATGCTAATAGCTCTTTATATCAATTGTGTATTCTTATTTCTAATAAATTAATGGAAGTATTTATAAATATTTATTTAAACCAGAAATACGAAAGGAAAACCATGTTGAAATATTGCAATTTATTCATAATTTAATACTTGGCATAGTATTTGTATTTTTCAGAAGACATTGCTTTTTACATTGGCTCGTTTTGTGATTATTTTTCATGAAACCTTTTACACCCTCTAAAAAAAGTATTCGAGTGCAAGAAAAATTTCGTACTTCAATTTCATATTTAAAGCATGGTTGTTCGTGAAAAGTGATTAATCATTAACAAAACTGAAATGGGAAATTTGACTCATAGTCGAATACTTTATTGAATGTCTGTACACGCTACACATACAATGACAACAAACGTTTTCAGAGATCGAATTTCATTGTTTCTCTGAGTAGAAGGCGCTTTTAGTTGTTTTATTTTTCTTATTTCTTCAATTTTTTCTGAAAGAAATAAACTAAACGGAAACTTTCAGGGGAAAAAAGTACAAATCTTTAAATTTGGGGACTTTTCGCGTCCCCAAGAAGTCAAGGTATTTTTAGGGACAAAGTAAAAAAAAAATCTATATTTGGGGACTGTCCTCGAATTTCGAAGTCTTATGGTCTCCTTTATGCTACCCCGACATTCAGACGGAACAACGGTTTAAGAACACGGGTATGTAACACCACAAAGAAACAAACACTGGCTGCAAACGGTTTAAGAACAGAATAAAAGAATAACAAATGGACACTCCGTGGATTCTAACCCAACCTCAAGACGGAGGCGGTTTAACACGGGGATGGAACACCACAAAGAAACGGAACCTGGCTGCAATCAATCCTAAACAATAAACAGAACCTGCAGTTTAAAAACACGGATGCAGAATAATAATTTGAAACCTATCAACAGACGAAATCAACGCTTAAGAACACTGTGATAAAAAAACACACAAAAAATGTACACTACCTGCATTCGAACCCAACAAACAGAGGAAAACATCAGTTAAAGAACACAGTTAAAGTATAATACTAGACTATGGACATTCCCCCCATTCAAACCCAACCTCCAGACGGAACAATGGCATAAGAAAACAGTTAAAGAATAATACTACAACATGGACACTTCCTGGATTCTAACCCAATTTCCAGACGGAACAACGGTTTAAGAACACAGGTATGGAACACCAGAAAGAAACAAACCCCGGCTGCAAACGATTTAAGAACACAGTTAAAGGATAATACATGGACACTCCCTGGATTCTAACCCAACCTCCAGACGGAACAACGGTTTAAGAACACGGGGATGAACACCACAAAGAAAATGAATCTGGCTGTAACTGAATCCAACGTCAAAGAAGTTTTACTTCAATCGCGCGTAAAGATTACACGCACACACTTTTTTATTATTATTTGAATCGGAAAAAAGTATTTCGCGTGGATTTAATTGTCACGATCAGGACGGACTTCTGAAAATTGAGAAAATTAATGGCTCGCGAAAATAAGTGCTTTTATAGTAGTAAAAAGCACCCACATTAGAATAAGGCATTACATTCTTATAAAGAAGAAACATTTATTTGTGTAAAGGATAATATAGAAAGCTATTTCTATTTTTAAAAATGTCAGAAACATGATATTTTTTGTTTTTCTCCTATTTCTACATTTCAGTGTCTCAATTTCATTTGAAATATCCTCATTCTCATTAAAGGGTGGAGTATTCTGAAGACGAAACTGGAACTACAGTTTCCTTAGTTAAAATGCTAAGTAGTGTGTTTACTAAAATAAATCCCTCCGCGTTACTTTCTACCATCTCATGGTCACTATGGAAATGGTTTAGTACCATGGAGTTAGTACCAAATTAGTATATAAGTTAGCAAAATGAAGGTCTTTAAAATTTCACAATTAGAAAATGCACTATATTCGTTTCCATGGTGAACATCTGCCGGAAGATAAAAACGCCAGGGAAGTTCTTTTAGCAGACAGAGAGTAGTGTTAATAGTATCAAAATATTTTCGTATTGCTGTGAAAAATTTTATAGGATGTCAACTGCTGCCTTGCATTCGCGATGAAAATTGCGTAGAAAAATCGCTATGATGACTGGAGAATAGAGTTGCTGAAACCTGCCTATGTAAATACAATACTTCCTTTGCTTGGATATAATCTTACATCTAAGCATCTAAGCGATCATTACAATAAATAGATATGTAAACAAAAATACATTTCCATAAAACTATTTTTATACAACATTTCGGTAAATTATAAGTTTAACAAATCCTTTATTTATTCAGCCTTTTGAAAACACTTTTCTTTTTCAAATCCAATTATATTTCGCTTACATTTATATAAATAAAGAATTTATATAACAAGGAAACGATTACTAACGCAGTGCGTATTTTTTTACATATTTCCATTCCCCGTGAAACGAAATATTTTTGAATAAAAATTTAAGAACCAATAAAGCCACTTTCGGAATCGAAAAATGCCTTTCCAAAAATAGAAAAAGGAAAGCAGTATGATATTAGAACTTTCGAAGACTCGCGTTTCTCTAAAATACACGAGCAGATTTTTCCTTCAACTCAAAAATAAAACAGACCGAAATTTCTTACCCAGCATATTTAGAGGAATTGCGCTGAAATATGTATTTTACTCGATAAAAGTTTTAAGTGTGGTATAAATATTTTTATGTCTCGAAGAGAGGTTTGTTTGAGGAATGCGATTTTGGAAAGGAATATTTGGCTTTATATAATATTTGAGTATGCAGATTTTACTGGAGATTTCTTACGTGTCAGTTAATTATTACTTCTTTTTGAAAATAATTTGAGTTTAGGTTAGGTTTTCTTTTTTCAAAAATTTGCGTTTTAGCTTAAATAGGAATTTCTTTTTTTTTAATTAAAAAATGAAGGAAAGAAATCACTTCGTGTTTTAAATATGCACTGAAGCGATATATTTTAAAAGTGTATCATAATACATCTGTCTGCCGTATTTGTCTTTCTTGATTCAGCATGTTGAAAAATGTATCATTACAGTGTCGTTCCTACATGTTTTCCTTTTTTCATTATGGTTGAAAGTGCACGGTAATCCATGCATGGTCCCTATTTGTCATTCTTGCTTCTTTTGTTCAACATTGTATCATAATACGCATGTGCGCTATTTTTTCCCCTTGCTTCTTTTTTGTAATGTGCATCGTTATCCAGATGCTTGTCTTACTTGTCTTTCTTGTTTCATTATGTTCGAAAGTGCTTCATAATCCAAAATAGGAATTGTCCTTATTTGTCTTCCTTGATTTATTATGTTCGGATTTGTACCATGTTCCGTATCTCCAACGAATGTCTTTCTTATTTTCTTTCTTACACTAGCAATTACTATGATGTAAGTTCACCACTTATTTATAATTACTTTTGATTTTCCTTTACCTATTCTCAGTTTAAGACTCTGTCATATTTAAATTCCCATCTCTATCCATAAAGCTATTTAACTTTCTTAAAGTATTTTTTTAAACTTCTACTATATATTTAGCAGGCGTCGTCTGTCTGAGAAGTCATTTATTTTGCAACCCTTTCCACGGGGTTTCAATAATATTGCTTTATATCAAAGTCGCCATACCTTTCACCATTGAGCGAAACACATTTAAATTTTGGTAAACACTCATTAAAGCCTAACGGCCTTTTCATTTTTTCAATCTGGCAAGTTATTTGGCAACCGTTCTTCTAGCGCTCAGTTCTATCGCAAGGTTGGCTTTCTGTGTTCTCAGAACTTTTTCACTCTCACTTAACGCTTTTATTGTGACCGAAGCGTCACGCAGATTTTCGCTATGATGCCATGTTTCAATAAAACTAGATTTTAAATATTTTACTGATGTTTCTTTCATTTTAAAGTGCGAAGAGCTCGGGTTTTGTTAACGCAGTGTACTTATCCCATACGATTCACGAAATTTCTAAGAAGCTTTGATCTTCGCTGTCCAACAACACCGGAATTACAGAATTCAATATGTGGAACTTTTTTTTATAAAAGTATGTTTTAGTTTGAACGTAAAATCCAAAATCGTACTCATATTGTACATTCCTAAATTTATAGCATTCGGCTGTTAAAGCACCATTCTCTACTGAAAACATGTAGTGCTTCGTTTGAAAATCGACCCCAAGATCTCTTCCTTCACTCTTTACCACCTTTTTTTTTCAACTGCTGGAAAGGCATTACAACATTCCTATTTGTGAGCATGCTGTGGGAGTTTCGTTAGTTTTTCTTGAAACAGTACGTTAGTGATGAACATAAGGCAATTTCAGTTAAAAGATTACCGCAAGCATAAGAAGGTGGGAGGACAAAAAAATTGGCAAAAAATATTTTCGTCCAGAGGAAACTCTAAGAACAGGGTGGTAATAAATAAACTTCCTTTATAAACTGGTTTCTACAATTAAAACGAGAGAGTGGATTGTAATCAAATTATATCAAAATCATTTTGTATAAAGTATACAAAAGATGCGGGCTTAAAAATTTTCGCAAAAAGAAAAGTCCAGTTAAAAATGTCTAGTAGGTGGCACCTTTCACCAAAAAAGCATCCAATTTAACAATGGGAACGGCTGATAATAAACGTAGAAACAACTTTAACATATATTAAATAGTTTTTGCGAATTTATAAAGTAATTTGGGGCATTTTTTGAATGGATTTCACCACTCAAAGCACCAACTAGTGGGCAATTTTGAACTAAAAAAAAATCTTTGAGCGCCATCTCGTATGTGGTCTCGTATATAGTCTCGTATATAGGTTCGAATTTTTAAGCAATCTGCTAACCCGTTTCAGTTGCGGAATGCTGTTTATAAGGGAAAATAACTATAACCACCCTGTATATATAGTCATTAATTATTTATGCAACCAACTTATTTTTGGAAAAACTATAGCATTGAAAAAACTATAGCATTCGACTACTGCACGAATCACGAACATTAAAGGTATATTAAAATAGCAATTACAAACGGAGACGTGGTTGACGAGATATACGGGCTACGGTGCTCACATTTTAGACACACCACTTTGCACCCGAAAAGTCATGTGACCAAGGGTTTGGGAACATCTTAGTCCGCAATGACCATATTAATATCGTCATACCCATAAGTCAGATGGCTCTTTGAGTGCGCAGGGTATACCAGAGTATCAGCACAGGAGATTGTATATTTCGTCAGAAACGAAAGGGAAATAAGGTGCTTTGATGTACTTTGTATAATTCACAGGGATAATGCTGAGGTGCTTACGTCACTTTGAAACTGGTAATTCTGATTCCCAAACACCTCTCTTCTGTCGATATCTATGAATTAGTAAATAATTCTTGGAAGTAATAAATATTTTCTACCTCTAAATGAGCATAAGTATTCGAAAATACTCTAAATACGATAGGTATTTACGAGTGATTGCTTTCCTTACGAGTGATTTGTTTTATTTAAGTAGGCAAAATAAAGGTATGCAATGGAAGGTTCCAAGGCAATGCGTTCGCAACGAACATTTTGCATGTGCCGTCGTTGCGGTATTTTCATCCTACCTGTGCCACTGTTTATGATGCTGTTATGGTTTCATTTTGTTTAAATCAAGTCACTTGAAGTTATTTAACCCTTTCTTCCAAACATTAAAATTAGTGTAAAAGAATCCAGAATTTTAATCGTTCTTCTATAAAATATTTTTCCTTGTATTATATGTTACAGAGTAACAGAAGTTACAGTAACCATGTGAGAAATATAAAAATTTAAACTAATAATGTAATTACTTTTAATTAGAACTAATTATACAGGGATGAGTGGGGAAAGTTCTCATTACGTAACCCCTTACCGAATTCGCCCGATCTGATCTTGGGCAGGTAAAACGTCCCATTCTGGATTATCCCGAGTGTAGCTCGGGCAGTAGGAAATTTGTTTATTTTTCACGTAATCTCTCCTGAATTATTTCGTTTTGCTTTCAAACACTTTTATTTACTTTTCTGCCCACTAAATGGTAGCAATTTATACTATTTAGGAAATCTTCTATAAGAAGAGAGTTGTGTTTTAAAAATGCATATATACCAATATATGCATTAAAAAAATTGACATTTTTTGACCCTTCAACTCGAAAAAAATTGAACCCGCAAGGGGTTTAAATAAAAGGTTGCACAGAATATATATATATGTATTCCAGAATATCAACAATTAATATTCAGAATTAAATTAAGAGCAGAAAAATGGAAAATGCACGGAACTGAAATAGGTTAATAAATTCTAAGAGTACAGAGTTCATATAAGTGTTTTAGCGGAGAAGGATTGCAATTGAGGCAAGCGGGGACGTTAACTTGAATTCTAGTTCATGTTTTGCTTTAAGCCTGCCCCTCTCCAGTACCGATTCTAGGTGCTTTTCGAAATGGTGGGTGATCTACAAAATTGGCCCCCTCCCCCATACACATGTAGCTAGAAAAGATTTCTGAAAGGTAAGGAACGGTTTATTTTTCAATGTAGTATTTATCTTCTGTATACAAAAATTCATGTCAGAGAAGCAATATACTATTAACATGATTTTTTTTCCGGAGGTGAATTTGAAAGAATTAAACCCTCATAACCCAGCAATAAATTATAATATCTCATTATTTATAGTTAAATGTTATGTAGTAATGTATTTTAGTGCCTCCTTAGAGATCACTTCCAATGCAGTCGAACCGTTCGCTCCACTCTAGGGCCGGTTCTGCCGCTCTGGAATTGGAGGGTTAGTGTTTCTCGTATTATGCATAACTTTTGTTTCTCATCATTACAAAATGCTGGCGTTTAAAATTATATATATATATATATATATCATAAAATCACCATGAACCGACGGAACATTTTTATATAGAGAATTTCACAGGAAAAATAAAATATGTTTGTTAAGGATGCACTTTCTTGAGAACCGCAGTGCTTTATTGAAATTGTATGATAATTTCAAAGTTTTCATAACAATAACACATTTGTACATAAACCATCTTTTCTTCTCAAACCTTACACTGGCTGTGAAATCGATTGCATCCAGCCCATTTATTGAAGTGCATAAAAAATTATTAATATTTAAGCACTGAAAATTGTTCGAGATATTTTAAAGAAAATCTATTGTATGTGCCTCTAGTGAAAAATTGGAGCAAGTGAATGCTGAACAAAGTATTTTCTTCTACTCATTAAGTAATTTTATTGTACTAAATTCACGATTTACTCTATGCATATTTTTTCCGACAAATGCACTCTAAAATCCCTCATTCTATTCTTGAGTAGACATAGAATATGATTTGTAGAATAAAACGTTTATGAGTTTATGTTCCAA
>JAWZYV010003933.1:0-12783 GCA_038373885.1 Cheiracanthium punctorium | reverse complement strand
GTCTATTGCACGAAAACCTTTGCGGCCACTCAAACCCAGCGCCAAGCAAAGTAATTTTTACGAGACATGCGGACGGCAAAGTGTTAATAAAAGAATATCAGGCATGTATGTTGATAGAGCCTCTCCACTAATCAGGAATCCCTCTTGTGCCCCTTCTTACTGGGATGGGTACACAGACAAAAATTATCGATGTCGGAACAACATCGGAAATTAATCTCAGAAGGCAGAGAATATTCTCAGTCGAGAAAATTATCAATAGGTTCACTAATGTATAGCGCATGCACCTGTAGGCATATTGGCTTTTCGTCTTCGCCAACACGTGCTGGATAAATCGCCAAATATGAACGTGCTATTAAAACTCCATTTCCTGACACAAGAAAATGGCGAGACGGAATTGTCCTGTAAGGATCAATTCATGACAAAATGGCATCGGCGGAATGGAGGATATCGACTACTTGGGTTCGAGGCTATAAAAGTCACGTGCCGGTGGAAAACAAACAATATTTTCTCCATAGGTTTATGTGTTGGGATCTTGGTAATAAGCGCAGAATTAAAAGAATAATAATTTTGCCTCTGTATTGTGCCGCCTATGTATGTTTTAATAATTCTCTGGAACCTGTCCATGACAACAGAAAGATATTTTTCTCCCATTAAAAAATGCTAACAAGTCAAAGCTTATACTGAGATGAGGCTATTTCAGTCACGTGTGGATGAAAAACGTACACTTCAACCAATCAGATTGCAAGATTACCCATCAATGCAACCGAAAGGTCACATGTTGTTTGAAAAATGACGTCACGCCGATAAACCTCATTGTACTACGGTTGGAATCACAGAGGAAAATTCTCGGCGGAATTGACCTATTCCCCAAATGACACACTCCCGTGCTGGATTGCTTAGACTGCGTTTCTATCGGCTATTTCCTTGTGGCCGCACCTGCACTTTGATCTAAGAAGCAAGTCCAGTCACAACCCAAATTTTTCCTGGGAACACAACCTGTTTATGCTTGAGGTGATGCTTGAGGGAAAGCAGTGATTTATTTTCAAGTGCGAATATAGGATAGTATTACCACGTGGTGAAATTTTCTCGAATTCATGAAAGTGTAGAATCTAACATCGAATGTCATGGCTTGCGAAAGAAGTAAGTGTACATTTTTATAAATTTTGCCATATTTGAGGCATGTAGTTTTAAAAGCTCCTCAATCCATGCTTAAAAATTTCTTTTAGGAAACGCAAAAAGCGTTTCCCTGTGAAAGAAGTTTAGAATTGAAACCAACTCTTTGGAAGCGTTTTACTCCCGGTCTGGGTTGTATTTGATTCACCAGGCTTCGCAGGGCCCGATTATGACCAACAGAGGCCCGGGGCATTGATGAATTTGGGGGGCCCCATCTATGAAATTTGTTTTATTTTTCATAAAATTTTCATATAAAAAAGAATATTGCAGAACATTTAAAATTGGGGACCCTGAGCAAAGTCCCGATTTGCCCATGCGATAAGACCCAGGCTTGCAGGGTAATACAGCAAATTATGAGCTTGCGAAACATCGGAAAATACTTATTTCCGAAAAACATAGATTGAGCAGGGTTTTATTTATTTAATGATTTGTTTTTACGGGTAAATTCAAAGGAAATCAACACAATCATTCAACCTCACCCTGTTGGATTTCGAAAAACACATTTTTACAGAATTAGTATTTATATAAACTACGTATCCTTTCTCTTTCTGCTTGTTTGGTAAAAAGATCTTTTTACAGCCGAAGAAGGGTGTGTCCATGTGAACTACTCGAAACGGTCTGTCTGTACTGTTTGATTTTATGTATATGTGTGCTATCCACAAAGTTCTTTATTAGTTACAAATGTGTGGTCATATCACTATTATTATCATTTAAAAAATAACTTCATGACTGCAAAATTACGAAAGATAACGTAAAATTGCTGTCCTGACTTACTTTTGAATTGCCGTCGTAGTTTTTCAATCGGAGTCAAAAATCTGTAAAATCTTCCATTGTATATTATTCCTTATTCCGTTTGTCTGCGATATGAACGGTTTAGATTAAGGTTTTTATTTTAAAGCATATTGAAATATGTATAATTTTGTGGTATTTAAATGAAATTTGTTTTTCAAATTCGAAGAATTATCTCAGAATAAGTATCCCTTAATTAAAACAGGGATGAGAATCTTCCTCGGATCTGCGTAATTAAGGGTTTTAGTAATTTTCTGCAGTTTTATTTTAAACAATACGTAGATTATATAATCATGGCCGAGCTCCGTATTTCATATCTGCCAACTCAAGTTCAATCATTTTGCATCCATTTACTAAATAAGTGTTTACCTTGAAGTGCTTCTTTATTCATATATCTATAATGCTAAGAAGAAAAATCGTCAAATTCTTTGGATTCCAAGGATATAGATTTTCATTAGATTGACAAATGAAAAAGGATCTGCCTACCCCTCCCCCTTTTGTAAGTAAAAATATAGTTATCAATAGTTATTTTTTAATTAGTGCAACGGATTTTTGTTAATGCAACTAAACAGAATAGTATTTTTCCCCATAGTGCACATATTGATGTGCGTGGTTTCTAAATTTTTTCCCCCTTTCCGACGCAGTTTCAAAAAGAGGAGAAATCGCTTTATTTATATTTCATTTTATTCTAAAGAGCAGCATTTTCACTGAATTTTTAATTAAAACAATTACAGATTGTATTTTATTTTCCATTCATTGCATTCAATAAGACAAGAGAGTTTGACCATAGTCTGCTTTCTCCTCATTGTATTACAAGAGTATTGCTCAGTGTATTCTAAAATATCTGGAAAAATACTGAGAGACTTTTATGCAGAATTAATATTTATATAAACTACGTATCCTTTCTCTTTCTGCTTGTTTGGTAAAAAAATCTTTTTACAGCCGAAGAAGGGTGGTCCATGTTAACCACTCGAAACGGACAGTCCGTATTACAAGAGTATTGCTCAGTGTATTCTAAAATATCAGGAAAATACTGAGACTTTTATAAAAGGATTATATTAATTTTTTTTCTCTCTCTCTCTGTTTAATTAACAAAGAAATATTTTACTTTTTTATTCTAACCACTAGAATGCTAATTTTTAAAACTATGAGATAAAAAAGCACGCATGCACATGTGTCATTTTATTTTATTTCTGATAAAGATTTCTCAAAATAGAGAAATAAAGTTAGACCAAAAAAAATACTTTTTTAAAATGATGATATCCTGATTTCCTATTGAATGCTCTCTATCTGAAACTGATTATGTATTTATTTATACATGAGTGCTTGGGTGTTATTTTATTCAGAATTGTATTGATTTGCTTTGTAGTTAAAATTGAATAGCAAGAATTGTGTGACGCGTAACAAATTTTTTTCGTGGTTAAATTCAAGCTCACGCACAATTCCTCTTTTTACGTCGTTGTGCATTCTGAGCCCTGATTAAAAAGAAAAAATAAATAAAAATAATTAAGCCTATCCGTGTCGGCACGTTGTTGCCGCGAAGCGTAAGAAAACAACTGCCCCCGGTAAAATTTTTTTGCCGGCAAAATTGCGAAAAACAGATTTCTGACACACACAAAAGTGCATTTCCCTTCTTTTACCTGCCTTAAATGAATGCATGAAGTAAATACTTCATCTGCATTCTGTAGAATTTGAAATTTATTCTTAATCTATGAAGATGTGAAAGATAAGGGAAAAAAGCATTATTTAAAATTTTCTCTTGAATAATCTTCAGACTGATTATCTCATAAAAAATGACTGTTGTCTTGACATATATCTTTTGCAAATAAATATATTCTCCTCGTTCTTCGTACGAGGCACTCTGCTAGTGAATTAATAAATAAATGATACAATTAATTTATATTATTTTTAGGAATAATTATATTACACTAATTACCGCATTTAGTTTAACGTCTTCACAATCGTCATAAATAAAATGCTTAACCCATTTGTGCCTGGATATTTTTGCGACTTTCTTCGATTTTTACTGATAACAGAAATAATAAATTTCTGATGTCAACTTCTTGAACAAGGGATGATTTCTTTTAAAATCATTATGCATAAAAATCGAAATATCAACATCCTACTTAGTCATGTTAAAATATTTTGTAGAGTTGAGGCTCAATAATCATGAACAAAGGCTAGGAAAAATAAATAACGTTTTCGACTAATAGCGAAAATGCCGTCCCAAAAAAGGGACACTAGGCATAAATGGGTTAAAAAGAAAAAAATCTCAAAATAGAGGTAAATGTACTATTCCAAACATAAATTAATAATATCGCTATATTTTCACTAGTTTCCAGGCCAAGAGCTCTACTACCATGGTGTCGTAGAATATCCGTGACGGATATTTCTCGCTCACGGATAATCGGATACTTCGGATAAATAGCCGCGACTCTCCTTTTGGCGCTACCACGATGAGTGTCAATAAAAACAAGCGAGTATTTTTTGTGCTTACTAGAAGTCTATCTCCGACACTCAGAGCGATCAACCAATCAAAACACTAGACTTCCCCCCTTTTTCTTAAACGAAGGCATTGTCTTCAGAATTTTCGAAGACTCCGGAGACATCCATCACGAGTGGAAGCCCGTTTTTGGCACACCCACCGTGCTAGGGAGAGGGGTCCTTTTGTGGAAGTAGTTGACACTCCACGATCCACTCAATAAAAACCCATCCATCTCGTACTCCCCGATACCGGAATGTAAGTTTTCGCCCAGGGTTCCCGCTAGGTAGCGAGACCGCGAGAATCTCGTATAAATTTCTTAAATCTCGCGCAAAAAATATTACAGCGCGAGGTATTCTCGCACGCTGTTTGAAAGTTTAAAAATGCCAGTTTACAAATACAAAATTTGTTTTTACTCTACTACTGTCGGATAACGAGCGTGCCGCGGCCGCAATGAAGCGTCCCCCCCCCTTCCTCTCTTGAGTTTCTGTTCAGAGATAACACGGTTAAATTATCGGAATGCAGAGGGGGAATATTAATGAATGCTATCGGCCATGAGCTGACGTGTTAATTTTTCTCCTCCTGCTTGCCAGCTGTAAAATGTTTTGTTTTTGTATGTGTGTCCATCGTATGAGTTTTGAGAGCATTTCATCTGTTTGTTTTTTTATATACCACCACGATCCATGGAATTATTGATAACCTCTGGCAGTTTGAAATTTGGACCACCCCCCCCTTCCGTTCTGAGTTTAGTTGCCGTTCACAGTAAGAGTTAATCAATCTTTTAAGACCCCACCCCCCAGGGTTGCCATTAGAAAAAAAAATTGGGGGAGATTTCTCACCCATTAAAAATTTTGAGTGAGGTTTCTGAAAGTTAGGTGAGAACATAAATATTGTTTAACATTTTATTTATTTATAGTACAATTTCAATAACACAGATTTTTCCGTTCATTAAAAAATTTTACAGCTTGTCATATGGAAAACTTTCTAAATTGATATTTCCATCAGCTATTCTAATAAGATTGCTTAAATTTGCACTTGAATTGTTAAGGGATATTCAAAGTTAATGAATATTCAAATTTATTCAAAGAATCACATCCAGTTTAACTAAGCAAAAGAATTATTAACTATAATATTTTATCTAGTATAATAAAATTATACAAAATAACTTAATATATATATATATATATATATATTTATATAAATATTAAATATTATATTATACATACTATAAAGTTGGTAAGATACAAATATGTGTGACAAAGTTTAAACAGATATAGTTACCCAGCAAACACACACAGGTTCTCTGAACGTCTATTAACGTTCAGAAGACGTTTCTGAACGTTAATAGACGTTCAGAGAACCTGTGTGTGTTTGCTGGGTAAGTTCAAATTCTTACTACAGTATAAGCTAGATTATCCGGCATTTAACCGGAAAATTTCAGCTTCTTTTTTTTTGGGGGGGGGGGGGGTGTCCAAATTTCAAACTGCCAGAGGTTATCAATAATTCCATGAATCGTGGGGTATATAAAAAAACAAACAGATGAGATGCTCTCAAAACTCATATACGATAGACACACATACAAAAACAAAACATTTTACAGCTGGCAAGAAGGAGGAGAAAAATCAACACGTCAGCTCAGCGCCGATAGCATTAATTAATATTCCCCCCTCTGCATTCCGATGTTTTAACCGTGTTATCTGTGAACAGAAACTCAAGAGAGGAAGGGGGGGGGGACGCTTCATTGCGGCCGAGGCATGCTCGTTATCCGACAGTAGTAGAGTAAAAACAAATTTTTGTATTTGTAAACTGGCGTTTTTAAACTTTCAAACAGCGTGCGAGAATCTCGCGCAGGTGGCGAATATTTTGCAGTGCGAGAATACCTCGCGCTGTAATATTTTTTGCGCGAGATTTAAGAAATTTATGCGAGATTCTCGCGGTCTCGCACTCTAGCGGGAACCCTGACCCCCCCTCCCCCATAAAAAAGAAGCTGAAATTTTCCAGTTAAATGCCGGATAATCTAGCTTATACTGTAGTAAGAATTTGAACTTAACTATATCTGTTTTAACTTTGTCACACATATTTGTAATGTATCTTACCAACTTTGTAGTATAATATAATTTAATATTTATATAAATATATTATATAAATATTAAGTTATTTTATATAATTTTATTATACTAGATAAAATATTATAGTTCATAATTCTTTTGCTTACTTAAACTGGATGTGATTCTTTGAATAAATTTGAATAATCAATTTAGAAAGTTTTCCACATGATCAAGCTGTAAAATTTTTTAATGAACGGGAAAAATCGATGTTATTGAAATTGTACTATAAATAAATTAAATGATGTTAAACCATATTTATGTTCTCACTTAACTTTCAGAAATCTCACTCAAAATTTTTGAATGGGTGAGAAATCTCCCCCAATTTTTTTTTTTTTCTAATGGGAACCCTGGCTCTAAACTCAATTTTTTGGCCTGCTTCTGAATGTGTGCCCAGGGACGGGCCCAAATGCCTGTGCGATAATCAGGGCGTGCATTTATTCAGAACAAAAACAGTAAATTTATGACACTCAGTTTTTTTTATATATCTTTATTCATATATATATATATAATTTGGCTTACGTGCCTGGCAAAAATCAACTTAATTTAATTAATAATATAAGTTCATGTACCCGGTTTTTAATTTTTAATGGGGAAAATCATAGACCGTCATCCAGTTACCCAGACTTCAAAAATTATTGCCGAGAGTGGCTTTCTTTTAAGTTTAATACTTGTGACTCCAATAAATGCAAAACTTGTCCTTACGCTTCTTCTGATTTAATAGATAATAATAGATCTTACTATAAATTCTGCAAGATATATAATTGTATTTATATAATTAATTGTACTTTATGTAATATGGCCTATATAGGTCCAACACGAAATCCGCTTGTTAATGTGTGATTAAATTAATGTGAAATTAATGTGTTTATTTATAAAAATCTGTAGATGTGTATAATGCATGCAGCATGGAAGTTTTTATAAAATAGGGCTTTTTGTAAAATGTCCAAAATAGACTTTTAATTTAATACTACATTCAAATTTATAAAACATTAAATTTTTCACAAATTCATGAAAAGAGGACCCTGTCTAGAAAAACCTGATTTAATGCTAATTTCAGATTCACAAAATTATGAGTAAAATTTTCACAATTTCACAAAACAGGAACCTGTCTGAAAACTCCAGACACATCCCTAAAATCTGTTTGAAAATTTTAGTGGATTATCTTCCGAAAACAGCGTAAGAGTTTGCAGCTATGAAATAGATGTAATAGTGATTAAATTATCTCTTAAACCGCGGTTTATAGAAATTTACTTCTAAAAACAGTCCCTTACCTATTAGAATTAAAGCAGAAAAAACACCATGTTTGAGTTTAACTACATTAAAATACTTTCTGAAGTATCGCGAGATCAAAATTTTTTAATTTCTCGCCATATAGTAAGAGAATGCATTAGAAGAAATATTTATACTGGTACTATCGGAGTTGAAATACAATATTATAATTCATTTGATTTGTTTCTTGCGAGCAATGCCTACCTAATTAAGATACTATCTAAGATATGATTTCACAGCATGGTACTCCACACTTTTTTTTCTGTTATTTTCTGTTAACACCTTTTGAGAGAGAGAAACCTCGTCGGTGGAAAAGTGATAGAAATAGTGACATCCCCCCCCCACACACACACACACTCCTAAATTATCGATATTTTTTATAATGAAACAATGCAGTCAAAACTAAACCTGCTTATTTCACGAATTTGAATGTGCTTAATTGTATTTTCAAATAAAGAGATCATTTATTAAATCATAGTTTGTCCCCAAAGTAACTGAAGCCTTGTACAAAGCAGGTTGTGCCCCCTCTATGTTTATTTTATTGTTGCTTGAAACTACATACATTACTACTGAGAATTTTCTTTTTCTATTTCCTCGTAGATTTAGAACATGAAACAAACGCAAACCTAATTCTGGATCGTATGAAGCATCAGCATCGATTTAGCAGTCGAGAAGTCTTTTATGAATTTGAAAATTGTAAGTAGATGTTTTACCTCCTTTCATTTTTCATGGAATATTTGAGAAAACGACGAAAAAAAAATTCCCAATCTTGTAGTTTTATTAAACTCCTTTAAAGGTTAAACCTGATAGATTTTAAGCTTTTTATCCATACATTCTGCATCTGTTTTTGAACTCTAATCCAGTTTCTTAAACAGCATTAGTAGAAATGCATGGTGCCGCAAGTCAGAAATCTGAGAGTACACATAAAAGAGAAAGAACGGATGCGTTTTTAACGTAGCTTTTCTTATAGTAATATATGTATGAAAGATTAAATCTACTGGTCGAATTTTTTTTTCCGGTTTATAATATTTAGCGTTATTACAAAATTCATTTTCAGAAATTCAGATTCTCAAGAATATAAAATATATATTTAATTTTCTCATAAAAATCTTAATGTCTACGACTAATCTAATCTGGTTTCAAAGTTTGCCGTTCAAAAGATGCCAATCTCATCTGTCATTTAAAAGAACTTTAAATTCTGAAATCATAAACAAGTGCGAAAATGAAACTGAAACAAGAAATTAATCTTGTTGTTTAGTTAATTCTTTACTTTTACTTGTTTGACCAAATAAAAAAGTAAAATGAGGGATAATGTTATATTTTGCGGCGGGGGCATATTATGAGAGTTTAGTTAAATATATAGAAGACTTTCAGCGGTCCCACGGGTCAGGGAATACCCGTAAAACCTGGAACAGAATTTCTCTTTGAAGAGCGTACGTTATGGCTGACTGGAATTTTATGAAAAATGCATAAACAGCATGGAATAGTCAGGAATTTTTTTTTCCAGATATTGAAAGGGAAAACTGGATTTTGTTATGAAGTTTCATAGCATAAGCAAAGATTTTATTAAAATTTTATAAATTATATTGAAATATAAACTATAGTTTAATTAACATAACATACAAATCTATGATAGTAAAATAGCCGAAAATCTTGTTGAAAAGTTTTGCTGCTGCATTTCAAATTTAATTGAAGGAAAGACTAACACACGACTTTTTTAGACTGACACGATTTGGGACTGTCGAATTCCATCTGTAAAGATTGTGTTCGAAAGTGTTTCGTATAGCCTGCGCGTTTTGCGTGGTTTATATTTCTTATTTTAGTTTTATTTGTTTATTAATTGGTTTCTATTTATTTTTATTTCAGGTTTAATTCACCGATTCAACAGCGTCTTTCCTTTAAGACGGAAATTCTGTACAAGGTCTCGGGGGAAAGTATATTCCCTTGAAGGAAATAATATTTATGTCATTCCCACCAATTCCGTAACACTCAATTACCTTAATCTCGAGGAACATGTATCGGAATATTTTATTAACGATGAGACTGACAACAGCTTGGACAGCGTGCTATGTCGCATTGGAGAATTTGCAAACCACGATCCACTGTTCGAAGACTCCGAAGACAAAGTGCTCCGGCATTATTTAGGAGATTATATGCTCGAATTTTTCAATGCAATTACTGTGATCAAAGATGACTGTTTTATTATAACACAATTTCAGTACCTAAGCACCACTTTATTGTCCCTGCTAAAACAATGGGACGTTACAAAGTACATGAATGTTTTGCGAACATGTGCAGTTTGGTACTTGCGCCATCCAGATTTTTCGGAAATTATAGAGTACAGAAATAACGGCATCAACCTATCTAAGATGATTTTTCAAGTTCTGATCGCTTGCTGTCAGGATTCTTCCTTGATAATAGATACTGCGGTAAAGTTATATAACGGCTACTGGGGTTTGTTTTCCCTTCACTTTTTTACCACAGCAGATTACTATTATATATTCTTCTTGTGTCACTTGCAACGAGCTAACCTCGAGAATTTTCCATTCCACGAAGACATGAGAATACTAGAAACATTGCCTTCTGTCCTTGAAGTGGGTATGATCGAATCAATGAAGTTAATTCTGGAGTTGGAATATAAGTCAACATACGCAAATCATGTCTGGTTACTGTTTGCTATGTTGAAAAAATGGACGTTCCCGGAGTTTCCTGTGGAACCTAAACTTTGGTAAGTTAGTTTTATAAAGGAAAGATTAATGAAATCAAACAGATTGATTATAGAGTTTTATTTAAACGCCCGTGGCTTTCTAATGAGTACATTTGCTTTCTGGGATGAATCTTTTAATGCCTTGCTTGTCCTCAATAGGCAATGAGATATTGAGAGACCCATGTGATACACAACTATGGGCACAAAAGTAAAAATACCTGCAATCTCATTTCTGTGACAGAACAAACATGTTGAGGCAAATAAGGCAGTAGTGTAAAGTGTGTAAAGATATATATATACTTATGGGCAAAATTTAAGGTTGGTAGTGGGAACCAAGACGGTTCAGAATCATATAGCAAAGTGGGGTCAGAAACGTCGTCCTTATGTACCTGTTAATAATCATTTTGAAGTAGTCGTAAACTTCCAGACCATGGTTCGTCAAAAACTAATGGATCTTTCGCAGAAAGCACTTGACTCAAATTGGCTATTAACAGTTTTGATTACTAAAGTGAGGATTATACAGGGTGTCCGAAAAGTCCTTGCCACATTTCAAAAATTCAAAGAAAAGCAAAAAATTGTTGTATGATTATGCGGTTTGCACAATGATGCTTCACAGAATCAAGAATTTACTTTTTATAGAGACTGGAAGCGTTTTAGTTAGGGAAAGTGGTCAGCCACGAAGATCGGATGTGACTGTACAAAACAGGGACATGGATGACTTGAGTGTATGGAATGAACTGGAGCACCGTTTAGATGTGGTTTGAGCAACAAAAGGTGCACACACTGAATTCTGGTAGCGAAAGGGATTGCTTTCTGCTTAACCTTTTCGCAGCGGCTCATTCCTGAAGGATTTCGACCCATGAAACGGCAGAAAATGTGAGATTTCATCCCCGTCCTTCTCAGCAGATGAGCATACCAAGTCTTTTGTTTGGTAGGTGGTAGGAGAGGAAGGGAGTACGGGAAACTCCCTTCCCTCGCCTCCCCCCCCCTACAGTATAACCAAAGACATTATATTTTAATGTCTTTCAATATAACCGAGTATAATAAGAGATCCCCACCTCTCGAAATTTTTTATCTATCTTCCATAAGGGTGAATGGGTTTCTCGTTCGAAGAGGGGAAAGAAATCTCTGGTAAGGCATTCGTACCAGCGCCGTTCGAAAGTCATATTTATTTTTTGGTACAACTGCTGAACCGCCGGCTTGAGAAGGTTAATAAAATGATTATACACCTCCATTACGTTATCTTTTCTTACTGTGACGGTACAGTGCCATCTATGAACACAAACTGGAAGTAATTTGTTTATTTTTACAATGTAAAAAGAATTCGAGAACCTAAGAAGTATTGTGCAAACCGCATATTCATACAATTTGATACTTTTCTGTGAATTTTTTAAATGTGTCAAGGACTTTTCGGACACCCTGTATATTGATAACAAGATTCATTATTGAATTGATTATTAACAGGTAAGTGAAAGTAACATTTTCACCCCCCCCCAATCCCTATGGGATTCTGAACCGTCTTGGTTCCCTCTACCAACCCTTAAATTTTTGCCCATGAGTTTCGAAACACCCTGTATATATAATCCCCAAGCAAAAACCCTTGAGTTAAAAATTCGCCCTGCTGTGACTTTTTAAGAGTTGTTTTTAAATTCCATTAGTCACTTTCGTTTTATTTTCTAAAGAAGATTTACTCATTTAAGCAGTGCTTTTGATTATGAAATACACTGGCAAATATATCACAATTTCACTGAGTCTATATAGTGTATTCAAATGATTTTATTTAAAAAAAAAAACTTTTGCGCCACGCTATCGAAAAGGTCAAGTAAAATTTACGTAAATATTTACTTTTAGTGTCATAGTATCCAAACTAAGTGAAATGTATATGAAAATTCTGCTTGCCCTTTTGCATAGCACGAAGGAGAAGATAAATTAAATTATTGGAGTGCATAAATTAAAAAGCAGTGCAATAGAAATTTGATTAATTAATCTAAATTTATACATGCCCTATCTTTTGTATTAGACATTTAAAGGCAGGAGATGGCATCTAAAACAAGATGTTGCGCACACCCGAGCCGAGTAGATAAAAGAAGTGAAAAGGTCCAGGGTTCTGGTCTACCGGACGGCTGATAATCTAAATATTCGGAGTTTTGGACGGTTTTTCTCACGATGTAACGTAAATACGCTTCAGAAGCACTAAGAAAGACATCCGAGCAAGGCACTCCCCCTGCCATAGGCAACACGAAATACTCCTCGTA
>JAWZYV010003932.1:0-12501 GCA_038373885.1 Cheiracanthium punctorium | reverse complement strand
ATTGATATATTAAATATGTAGTAGTTACGAAAAACAAGTCTTTAAAAAGTGTTACAGTCTTCTGAAGATTCAAATAAAACATAAATTAATATATTTATTTATTATTAATTTATTACATGTAGAAGAAGCTCCTAAAAGCATTAACCAACTACCAATTTCTTAAATTTTTTTTCAATATGTGCATGGATGAAGAAACGTTTCAAAATATTTATAGATAAACATACATTCTGTATTAAACAAAAAAATAAAAAAAAAATTAATAAATCAAGCATTTTTGACAGTTTTAATGCCCTTTTAATTGTATGACTGGCCCTTTTAAATCGCTCCGATTCAGGTCATAAAACTAGCGCCACGGCGGACGGAATGTCAACTACGGCGTATACGGCGTTTCCCCTATTGTTCTCGGTTTCGTCCGGATAGCCGGGGAAGGGAAGATCCCAGATTAGCCATGATCTAACTATATGATAATACGGTATTGTGCTTGAAATGGATGAATGTCCCTAAAACTGCCATTGTGTTGGAAATCTTTTGAGTGTTTCTGTAGCAGAACTATAAATGATAAAGGACACTATTTTTGATGGAGAAATTCATTTTGTTGTAACTCTTAACAACATATATAACTTCTGAGTCGTTTGATAATAGCCTAATACCTGTCAAAAAAGCATTAATGAATTTCTGCCCATAGAGCGTAATGTATTTAAAATCTTTTTGGGTGGCCCTGTAGATAAAACTATCCAGTTGATTGGGAGCAAAAGGGGAGGTGAAACACTAGATGTTAAACAATCCTAAATATAAAGTTTCAACCAGGGCCCGATTAAGGTACTTCGGGGCCCTAGGCACAGCATTATTTCGCCCCCCCCCCACAATTCCAACAATGACTATCCCTGCCCCCCCCCCCCTCTAAAATTTTTAGTATGTACAAAATTTATGCAAATTGAAGAACTATTATGAATTCAAATCCAAATTCTTAAGGGACTGTATATACTTTAAATTTTTTCTGTAATTAAAATACTTTTTGTAATTACATATAATCATAAAGTGCCATATTTCCAACAATATGATGGACTATTTCAAGTTATACATCCTGATTTGGCAGCATTTTTATTGTTAAGTAACATAGCAAACGTACGCATTATCAAAAGTAAGAATTGTGAGATCATTTTTATCGCGCCTTAAAACACCATAGTTGTCGTAGATTTTCATCTGGGACCCTCAGCTTATTTTGTTAGCAATTTTTTTTTTCTAAATTTGTAAAAAATATCTTGCTGTTTGGTTTTGGGGGCCCCATAAAAAATCTGGGGCCCTAGGCACGGGCCTACTGTGCCTAGGCCATAATCAGGCCCTGGTTTCAACACTCTACGACCAATAGTTTTTGAGATATGCGTATTACATACATACGTACGTATAGACGGCATGGAAAAACTGGTCAAAATAGACTGGGCGATCGGTCAAAATGGGTTGTATATGCATTTTTATGAACTTGCATGCTAGCGTACGATGAGGTGCATCGCAAAAATTATTAAAAAGTACATTTAGAGGCAGTCAAAATCGCAGTCGAGAATCCTTTACTTTTTAGCACGTCATTTCCCTTAAAAAAATTGTCACGATTCTTTTTAACAGCGCTGACATCTGCTGAAAAATGGAAGAATGCGAGAACAGCTGGATAGATTGCCCAATGCTGAAAAAAGGGCAGCTGTTGCCATCGCTCGACTTAACTACCAGCAAGATGGCGGACGATCGAAACGTTCATCGCGTGCCACAGATCTAGACCCCTTTTTTGCCGACAGCTGGCTGTGTCGGCACAGCCAGCTGTCTTCAACGAATTTTATTCGTATTCAACGAATTTTCTGCCTCTTCCGATTCGGGAATTCTCTTCTTTCGATTAGTACGTTTCCAAGAAGTGCGGAAATTTTTCGTTGAAAAATGAGGGATAAGTTAGTGTAAAAAGAAGGATTTTTCTGAGAGTGAAGGCATGCGTAATATTGCCATAACAACACAAAGCAAACAAACAACATGTACGACTAGACCTTGGCAAGTCCTATTAGACCGAAGAGTTGGATTCCAGTGGGACAAAATTTTATTTCAAAAATAAAGTCTAGTTTAATATTTAAACAATCACTTAAAATTTTATACAATAGCACAGCGGTTTTCAAACTTTTAACGTCACTCCCCCCCCCCCCCCCCCCAACAAAGGCTATCTTACGGTGGCGCCCCCTCACATTTTTCAGCATACATTCAATTTTTTAATCTTTAACAATGAACATTTAGTCGAATTTTCTAAAAAAAATTATGTTATCAGTAATGTTTGAATGAACATTTTAAGCGGAAATGGATGTATTTTTGAGTAAAAGTGAGAATATATAAGATGATTTTTTAAAAACATGCGTCACTACTTGCTCTTTGGTTTTAATCTCGCCCCCCCCTTCAAACGCTCTGCGCCCCCCTTGGGGGTCGCGACCCACAGGTTGAGAAACGCTGCAGTAGCAGATAACTATTTGTAAAAACTGTTCGTAAATAAAGTATTTTGTGAATTGCGCTTTTTAAATCAGAAAATGTAAAATGTCTCCTATTAGCCTCACTTTTCATCTATACATCCATGTATTGTGTTGTGTTGTGGGATTACGGACAACCAATGGCGTAGCCAGAAATTTTTCATGGGGGTGGGGGTGGGGGGTTACGACTACTACAACTCAGATATATGCATACATGTGTGTGATAAGGGAGTGAAGAATTCCTCATGGGGGTTATGATCCCCCCCCTTGGCTACGCCCCTGCGGCCAGCTATCTGCAAGTGGGATCCAGGCTGAGGGGTGGGATGCCCTTCGTGGGTGAGTTTCTCAGCCACTGGTGGGGGGGCATACGGCGATGTAACACGAATATACGTTAGGACTTTTTAAAAAGGTCTCTGCCCAAAACATCTCCCTCACCGTACGGAGATGGCCATCATGCAGGCTTGACACAAAACACACTCACCTATACGTATATACAGCGAAACTTCTTTGATCGGTCACCTCTATTAAGTGGCCCCTCCACCAACGACCCATGTTTTAAGGCTTTTTACCTTGTCTACTTAAATTGAAAGGTCCTCAGAAGAGACCGCACAACTCTCTATAAGTGACCGGTCCCGGTCACCTGTCCGGAAATTTTCACGCAATTTTCAGGTAAAAGTAAATAAATACCGCATTCCAAACCAGCCGCTCTGCTGCAAATCGACAGCTGTTGTTGCAAGCGCACGTGCATTTCACGTGCAAATCTTTTAGGTTAAGAAGATGCATGTCTAAGAAACGAGTGCTTTTACCGCTGTTGAAGCTCAGTGATGTGATCGAGTCACATGAAAAAGGAAATTCAGAGAGGATGTTTGCGGTTACTTTTGGTTGTGGGAAAAACTAAACAGAAAAATATAATGTAAATAGATTTTATCATGGCAAATTTAGAATGCATGAAGAATGTAAGGATAAATGCTCTTTTGTCAGCTGTAAGAAATAAAGTAGAGAGTGTGCTATCAGAAAGAGAAAAGGAATAAACAATCTGAAACTTGTAAATATTTTATTTTATTTTAATTTCAAAAATCTTTGCATAATTATTTATGTATTAGTATACAATTTCATAAATAACAGAACAAACAATATTTTTAGGAATTTTTTTTTCTTGGCTATCAAATATTTATACTTCTTTGAGAGACCACCTCTTTTAATGACCGATTTTTCGCGGAACGGAGGGTGGTCATGGTCGCGAGTCCTGAGAAGTTTCACAGCATTATATTATAACATCGCAGGAAATAGAATTAGTATCGTAATTTATTAAAAGATGGCAGCACTAAAATAGGCTCTCAGTTGATTCCATAATAGTCTTGTTATGAGTAAATAAATTGGCTGGCTGATAAAATAAATGCCACATTGTTTCGTGAGAATATTTATAAATTTCTAGGAAATTCAAGAACATATCAAAATATTAAGACATAAATAAACGGGACTGGAGATTCAGAATATGCGTAGATAGGAAATGTCACTGTAGCCGGTTTCTTGTACTTGTACTTCAAAGCTCCAGACTAGCACTAAAAGCAGAGAATTTCGTATTTTATTCCATGCTGTAAGAACTATATCAAGAAATTCTGTTTGTTGTTGTTGTGAGATCACGGCCAATTATCTACGCGAGGGATCCAGGCTGAGGGGTGGAGTGCCCTCCGTGGGGGTATTTCTAAGGGGTCCTAATCCTTATTTACGTTAAGTTTCTGAGGAAACCACGGAAAAGTCCAAACGGTTAGGTCGCTTTAGCGAACACGATCTGGTTTTGTTTGTTTTTGTGGATTAAGACCGATTGACAGCACTAGGGTCATAGGCCTATTGAGGGAATGCCCTCCGTGGGGGGATTTTCTAAGGGAGCCTAGCCCGTACTTACGCGAGGACCTGGTTTTGAACCAGAAACCTTCCGTCTCCCAGTTGAGAGCTGTTGTTGCTGTTGTGTTGTATGTGTGTTGGAACATGTATTCGGGTTTGTATGCTTGTTCACGAGGAACCGCTTATGAATCCACGTCAAAGAAAGGACAAACACAAGGGGGGGGGAAGGCCTTGGGGGAGGACTTTTATGGGTATCTAGCGCGTATTCACGTTACATCTGGAGAAAACCGCCCAAAACTCCAGACCGCTAGACCGACGGCCCCGCGTGAGGACTGAACCCTGTTCCTCCACTTGAACCATCTACCAATGTCAGAGGCATTAGCAACTGTGGTACACATTGGTCAGTTGAGAGCCCCTTTGAAGAGAACAGTTTTGAAGAAAGTTTCAAAGATAAATGTAGGAAAGGAACCCAATGGACCATACCTAACGGAAAAGCTATAAATACGCCGAAGATCCCCACACTTCAACATTTTGCTTGACCAAGTCTAAACTCAGGCTGTTTGCTCTTCGGGAACATATTTGTGAAGGAGAGAAAATGACCCCGCAAGTAAAAAGCCATTAAAACCTCGTCAAAAATGCCTCTTTTACATCGTAGCGGTTTCCGACTAACAAAGAATCTCCAAATATTACAACTGACCCACTGGAGATTTTGAAAAGTCAGTCAGGACCTACCTTAAAGTGTACCTTAAAGTTTTAAAAAGTATGAGGATCAAAGGAATTCTAATTGAGATATCTTGCGCGCAGTGGGAAAGTACCCTTGAATTTTTTTTCCAATATTGTGTGGTTAAATAATATTTTTAAAATTATCACATTTATAATAAACTAAAATAATATTTTTAATCAATAGAGTAATGTCATAGTAGTTAACTGAAAAAAATCGTGTTTCTGCATGTATTCATTATTTTTTTTTAAATTATGAAAGTTGATCTAAAGTTTCTACATTTTCCCATTCTTAAAAGTAGGCTGTCCCCTTAAGGCAGTAGTTAGCTAACAATTGAATGAGAAAAATTGCAACCTAACCATCGATTGAAGGCTTTCAACTGGGGCAGAATATATCCCTTGAACTTTCACACTTCAGCCATCTGCCATTGTTCAGTGTCTTATCCACTTGGCCACTGGTAGGCTTAGAGTTCAATTGAACACTGAAGACTGGCTTGAAAAATACTGTTGCTCGACGTTCCTAGACCACGTAAAAATTAGTATGGCGCAGTATTTTTTCTACTACATGCATCAGTGGCGGATTATTGCAAGTTTCTCGGGGGGGGGGCGGTACGTTTGTCGGTGGGGGGCGATTAGTTAGAATTATTGACATATAGGTCCATTTTATGGAAGTAAAATAGGATCTTTTACATTAATTTCTTTTGTCTCGGGGGGGGGCGGTCACCCCCTCCGCCTCCCCCCTTTAATCCGCCCTTGACATGCATGTAAAAAAAAACATTTCACATGCATCTATTAAGGTATTTCCTGATATAAACGTAGTTTATAACTGTAAAATTTATTTTTAATTGAAAAGAAAAATAATATTGTAATTTATTCTTTAAATTTAAAATTCTGAAGAATATTTCTCACTATAAAAAAAATTCTGCAGAATATTATTAAAATTGAAACTAAAGCCGACCATATGGTAAACGGCTTAAGCGAGAAGGTTCATGCTTCTAGACAACCGTGTGGCTGTCGATCAAACGGTCTGGAGTTTTGACCTGTCTCTGTCATGTAATGTGAATACGTGTTAGAACCCCCTAAAAAGTCCTTCACCTAAGACATACCCCCAGGCTGATATCCCCCGTGAAGCTTTGCCTTAACCAACAGAACCAACCTTGTCATCTCTGAAAGAGACCTCCGCCTAATGCATTGCCCCTTTAGGCAGATAGCCCTTGTGTAACTTTGCATGAACCACCAAACCGACCAAATCATTAAACTGAAACTATCTAATAACGTGAGCATAAGCATTTGTTTTATAATGAAATTTCGAACGTCTCAGTCACATTCCTCAAGAAAGGTTAAATGCATAAAATATTTTAAATGAATTAAATTACTGTCTCTCTTGAAAATACTCTGCAAAAAATGAGATAAGAGGCAACGTCCCCCCTCTTTTTTCTTTTCCTCTTTCTAATATTTAAAAACTAGCCGCCAGTTGGTTCGCCATCTTAATTAATCTTGTTCGAAGAGAATCCTGTTTCTCACCGGCTTCCTTGGCACTGAAATCTCGCAAATTCTGAATGAAATTTAAAATTACAAACAAGGGCGGACCTAGGGTAAGTGTCGCCCCCTGCTAGCGTAAAAAAGACGCCCCCTTTTATGCTCTATTTAGTGTTTGAGTTCGAAATGATCGCCTTCGAAGACGGCACCCGATGCGTTGCTTACTTTGCTTACCGTGTCGGGCCGCCCATGGTTGCAAAAATGAAATGGTTTAGTGATAAAAACCTGCAAAAGGTACAAATTATTTTCGTTCTATTCAATTCTGAAGACCCTCTGGATATATTAGCCGTTATCAAAAAACGGAAAGGAAAAAAAAAAGGAAGAAAATCTGAAACATTTTCAGATTTTGAATTCGAATTAAAGTGCTATATATTAAAAGCGCATCACATTCCATGCGTCTTCCCTATTTTCTTTCCTTGTTCCATTAATTTGGAAAGTGTACCATTATTGATGAGTGTGATTAAACAAAATTAAAATTGATATTTCTAGCATCCTTTTCTCGCTGTAATACAATAGAAATAGAATGGGAAAAAGCTGCGCAGAAAATGCACAATTCGAGCAGAATGAAAGTTTCAAAAGCTTATTCAGGTGTATTCTTTATCCAAATCAGGCGCAGCAGATGATAAAATATTATTTTAGCATCATTTAACGATGATAGAGCATCAGTCACGTGATGCTGTGGGTTTCATGCAAATGTATACTAAATGCTGCAGATCTTGTTAAAAAAGATTGTATTTTTGCACGCCGGTAAAAAAAAAGCATGCGGATGATTTCTCACGTGACTCATTAAGATTTCATAACATAAAATGAAACCGTCTAACAATTATTTCAAATTCGCCGGCGGAAAAGGAAATCTGATGTTTTATTTATTAAAATCTGCGTATTCTATAAGTTTGGGCCATCTGTCGACGGCTTTGTAAAATAAAAACTCAATTGTATTCTTTTTTTTTTTTTTTATGAAAGATAGTTTTTTGTATATTATAGGAACAGTGTTTTTTTCGACCGATAAAAAGTAGCCTATTTGTTAATCCAAGACTAACTGTCTTTATTCCAAATTTTATCCAAATCCGTCAAACCAACAAGCATACATACAAACATTGACATTTATATATTAGTGGATTATTAAAAGAAAGCTGTTAAGAATTTTGCTTGAAAATTTTTGACGAACTTATTATTAGTTATCACTGTCAGATAATACCTAACTTATAAACTTTTACATAAAATGCAAAAGAAAATAAATGTAAATTGATTAAATTAAAATTAAGAACTATAGCTATCAAGGGCTAAATTCGATTATGATACGTTTTACTAATTTTAGGTAGAAATAAGACTTTTACAGTGTGTGAAAAATAATTTCAGTAGATATTTTAGAAGTACCTGGAGGGATTAGGGGATCCTAAGGAATGGCGGCCCAGGGCACGTGACCTGAAGCCCTTCTGAAAATCCCTCCCTGCCCGTGGGGTCCCTATGCAAATATATAAAGTCTTGGTTTTAGGTAAGCTAATCCTTATAAATAAAAATGAAATTATGTTTGTTTGTTTGTGGATTTGATTCGTATACAAATCCACAAAAATGGACCTATCAGCCTGAAATTTTGCACAGATATGTAAAATAATATAGAATAAATCATAGTCCACTTTAAAAATTTGAAAGTCCACCCTTTCCCAGAATTTAAGCGATTTTTTTATGTTCTCCACGCAAAAAGCTTTCCGTAATTGTAACCCCTGTAGTGAAAAAAGTGTGAAATAAGGATCGTGGTTGCCATGTGTGGCGATTTTGCCGAATAAAATGTTTTAAATTCTCAAAGTAAAAATAAAAGAATAATAATGATTTTTTTTGTTAATTTATATTTGTAAGATTATTATTTTTTTATTATAATTTCGTGTGCATGGGAAATCGGAGCAGTAATGAAATGTTTTATACGCAAAACAATAAGAATTGAAGATTTCCGAGGCTAATATATAAAATATTTTAGTTTGGCGAAAAAATAAAATGGCTCAAATGCCGATTTTGAGAACGCGAGTTCTAGCGGTTTGCACAGTTTTCGGCTTGGCGCAATTTATTGAGAGCTTAAGGAAATAGATTTTTGAAAGCAAGTGCAAAGGTTTTATTAGAATACAGCGTTAAATTTTAATGATCCATGAAGAAATAATGCAGTTATTAAGGGATTTCAAGCGATCTATCTTCAGAATTCTCGCCAATTGAGTACATTGATTTAAGTTGGGGGAATTCCGCCAAATTTCAGAAAATTGAAATCTTCTCATTTAGTACATCGGAGTAACGATGAATAAAACACGTTATAATTGATAATTTAAAAAATGCGGCTGTATTAAGGGATTCCACTTTTCAAATAAATGCGTGCTTTACTTTTTGGCGGTCGAACCATTTCCCAAATTGATTGCTGCTAAGTCAATGCTTCGAATGATTTCCTGAAAAACGCTTGCAAAATGGCGTATGTTGGCACTTTGGCGAGGCTTAGATTTGAAACTGGATTTTATTTGAGACTGGGATATATAATGACACTGGTTATAGATAAAAATGAATGTTGATGTGTGTGAATGAGGTTGAAAAATTCCAGCACCATGAAATTTGGTTCACCTAAGTCTTTTATCATGGGGAAGGTTTTTATGCTATCCGTTTTCTTCTAACTTGCCACTTGGTGGCGCAGCACAACGTCGAATTCTATTCCGTTTAGCCGTTTGCTATGCAAATATCGTCCAACTGTTTCGATGAAATTGGGTACACGCGGATCTTAGAACACGGAGAATATTTTTCACTATCCATTTTGCTGTAACTTTCCGCTAAATAGCGCTGCAACGCATCAACTTCTATACCGTTCGACTGATCGGCATAAAATTTTTTAAACTTGCACATTCTAGCAGAAGAATATATTCTGTGTTCCTTTTGATGCTACTCACCAGTAGATGGCACTGCAATGCATTATTATTTTAACTCTCCACTAGATGACGCTGCGGCAGGCCAAATTCTAGACCATTCAAACGGTCCTATGAAAATCAGTATACATAGCTATTTGAACAATGAGAATATTTTGGCGTTATCCATTTTACTATAACTCGCCACTTGACGGCGCTTTAACAAATCATTACTTTAATTAACCACTAGATGGCGCTGCAGTGTATCACTTCTTGACTGTGCAACTGATCGCTATGAAAATAGGTATACATAGATATTTGAACACGGGGAAGGGTTTGGCGCTATCATTTTTCCTATAACTTGGCACTAGATATCGCGTCAATACATGAACTTCAGGACTGTCCAGCCGATCGTCATCAAAATTCGTATACATCGATTTATGAATGCGAAGAATATTTTTGCAGTATCCGTTTTGTTAAAACTCGCCACTTATTGCGTTACGCCGCATGGCCTTCTGCGCCTTACAAACGATTGCGTTTAAATTCGGTATGCATGATTATTGACCACAATATAACGCGATATCCATTTTGCTATATCTCTTTATTACAATAAATAGTAATCACAACAAATCGCAATATCAAAACATCCATTCATTCCCGTGCGAAGAACGGGTACTTCAGCTAGTATGAACATATAAAAATTTAAACAGAAATATTTGATTTCATAGAGTTTAAATTTAAAACATTCAAATACCGAAAAGTAATACAGTTTGGGAGGCAATATCTCCTACAGTAAGAGAGCACCAAAAATGAACAATCCCCCCTCCCCCCTTATTATGTTTTCAAACGTCAGTAACTTTTACAACCTTACTTACTTACAACTTACTATATGCCACAGCGAACCATGAAATTCTATATATATTAACGTATAAGAGAATTTCTCCTCTACAGATGTTTGAATAAGTCATGATGTAAATTCAAATGAGACACGTAATATCTTTATGTAATTCTTCTCTTATTTAAGACTTGCATTCACCTGCCAATTTTCTTTTCTCTAATGTTTTATATTTACCAGAAGTAATCCAAAAATCGCTCATGCTTGAAAATGATTGTATGTTTTCTTTTCTTATAATGCCAGGCTGGAATAAAAACTGATACCCCAGACGAAGTACTGTCTCTTCATTAGCATTGGACAGAGCTTACTTTTTTACGTGCATATAACCTTTACAAAAATGTTTAACAGACATAAACAAAAGAGTATGCTACAGAACGTGATTTCCATTTCCAAAGTGGCGTTTGAAAACGAAGAAAATTAGATGGTACATCTGAAATATGAATGAAAGTAACATTAGAAGTTGCAAACTAATGAATTCAAACAATTTAAAAAGCCTCCTGGCTGGCTGTGCGTTTGAATAGGATATTGTCTTTTCTTCAGCTCCGAGAATTAAAATTTTTAAGAAATGCACAAAAGGTTTCAACACAAACTGTTGTGTACTAACAGTATGGCAAACTAAAAAGCTGCCTTAGTGCGTCTTCAAGGTAACATCTAAAAACCAAGAGGAAAATTAGATAGTACATCCTAAATATGAATGAAGGTAACCATTAGACTTCGCAAGTTATTAAGACAGTGAATTCTGCAATTTGAACAGTTTCATGCGTGAGCTGCGCGTTGAAAAATAATGTGGGTTTATCTTTTTTTTTAGCTCGATGAATTAAAATTTTACCGAAATACTACACAAAAGCTCTTCAAAACGCAAATTGTTGTGGACTAGCAGCGTGGAACAAATTCACGGCTTCACTTGCTTCACGCCTAATGGTTTCATTTCCTGCAGATTCAAGATCACAATTGAAAGAGACGCCTTCAAGTTAACTCCCTAACTAAACACGGTTTGTTTTGTGTTCTTCTACTATTTTTATTTCGCAGCTTTTATACAATATGAGGAAATTCCTGTCAGTCGCTGTCTTTGTCGGAGAACTAGGTGACGTAACATGCCCAAGAGTAGAATGGCGTTTTTGTCTAAATCCGTGGACGCAATTAGAGGCAGAAGAATCGTGTGCTTCGGATGTCTGATTCAGCAGTTTTCTTTATGGGTGGGCAATCCATTTCCCTCCGCGCTAACTATACAAGTTACGCTATTGTTAACTAATTGCAAAGCTGCCATTATCGCGTGGGGGGACAGTTCCTTCTGCAGGAACCAGATTAAGTTCAAGGATAGAGGACAAATGAGAAAATACAAAGCTGTTCAATGACTGAGAATGGATCAGATTGTTGAACAACCGATAATTGGACAGATTGCGGAATTTGTTACGAAAGAAGACGATTCACGAACCCGTAGCAGCCACATTTTAGAGGGCTCCAAGCTGAAAGATGTTCCATACTTCCTTTCATTAACTGTTACAACAAGAGGTTGAATTTACTCAGCTCCAACTAATCTGGGATTGTTGGCATTGTTCTGCCATGAAGTCTACAGAAAAATCTTGAATCATATTTGCGTATATATATATATATATATATTTAAATCTACGATCTCGTTATTATGAAATTTAACCTCTAAACATCATCCTAAATAGGAATGCTACCAACTTTGATGTATATAGACTTATACTATACAAAACGCACTAAAATTTCCACTAGGAGACGATGATTATGAAGTATAACTAAAAAAAAAAGAAAACCGACCTCAAATTACTTCACTATAATGAATTCCCATTCTAAATTAGTAGAGTTTGGGCAAATTTACGCCAAATATAGCAGATATCGCCAAGCTGGATTCAGTTTTGGGAATTTATTTTTTGGCGGCAAACTTCGCGTTGAATTGCCATAAGTGGCCAACCTTGGCAACTTTTAACATTAAGACCAGTGCCGTTACTGGCAATCCTTTAAGCAATGGTTTGAAAACACTTTTTTTTCAACTTTTGGAATGATAATCATCAGAACGTGACCAAATTAATGTGGGACCACCGCTAAACTATACACTTTCTAATAAAAAAAGAATTTTTGAAATCGGTCCACGCGGTAAAAAATTATCACT
>JAWZYV010003931.1:0-12909 GCA_038373885.1 Cheiracanthium punctorium | reverse complement strand
TTTCGGCTGGAATGATGTGGAATCGTGTGCAATAACTGGAGCTGGAGCAAGTAAAATCTCTTCGTGGCTGAGTCTGCTCAATGTTCAAACGATACCTCTGGGGCTGTCGGTCAAGTTGCTGGGTCTGTTACCTGGAATTGGTTCGAAAACAGGCGACCCCAAACTAATTCGGTATTTCTCTCACTCGGGCTCAATAAAATGAAGGCCGCTCCCTTTCGCCCATCGCCAGTCTATATGGAGCATCTGGCCCCACTCCGTGGTTATCAGAGGGCATTAGTAATAAGGACAGAAAACTTGGTTTTTAAATACACACTTTGTGTCAATAAAATAATAATAATAATAATAATAAAAACATTTACAAAGGTATAAATACATTACGTATATAATTTAATATGTACGTAATATTAATAATATGCATAAGTACATTTCTCTTCTTAATAAACTGGGAATTGCGAGTTTTTTTATCTATTAAAGTATATTTTCCATACAATTTTTTGAAAGGTTTTAGTAATTGTCATTACATTTGAAATTTAACTCATGAACAAGTAGGACTCACATATTTTTATATATAATACGCACTTTTTACGTAACTTGAATTCAGAAATTTTCAATCATACAAAATTGGAATAAATATATTTATTCCAAAGTACAATGAATCATAAGAAATTTAGAACATAGTGTTTGATCGTATGGCTACTATTACCATCATATTAAGCTTTGGGTATTAAGACAAGGGTCAGATTTTTCACTGCAATTGTGTTTGATAAATCACTGGATCTGAAGACACTGGAGACATGCAGGGCGTTAAATCTCAGGGGTTGTTAAAGATTTTGTACAAATAGAGAGTTCTTCAAAGATTCAAACAATTCCTTCTTCCATAATTAATCACAGTTATGAAAGTTTACAGAAAGACAAATTGGCTCCCCTTTGAAATTAACATAAAATGAATTCATTAAACTACCTGAGTGATTCACATACGTTTACTGTTCACTGAAGTCTTACACCAGTTTACTTCAAGAGAATTGTGCATTTTCATAAAAACAAAAACAAAAAAATATTCTTAAGATTTGAAAGCAATATTGGATGATTATATTTGTAGTGCAAAAGGGGAGCCCGCACACAGAGATCAAGAACTGGAGCCAGTGTTCAAGCAAAGCAAATGCCATATAATTAAGACATATGTGGGCAGCGAGTTAGAGTTCACATAGTGGTGCCAGAAGGTGTCACGAGGGGACAGTCAAAATTGCCCCATAATAAATTAGAGAAATTTATAGTAGACTGTCTCAGATGGCCAATATTACGCAGAGAAGACGTAGGTCAGAAGGCGTATAACATAAGGAAACAACCAATCACAGAAAGGGATAAACAGAAAATTATGCACGTAAAAGGGGAGTGAACAAAATGAATCCCGGATTGGTGGGCCAAAAAATAGCGACAGAAAAAACCAAAAGGGGACCATGAGGTCTGGAAGAGGAGATGAGAAGGGAGATGAGAAGTGACTGGAGAGTGGAGATGAAGTTCAGAGTGAACGGACTTCAAAATTGATGTTGTTGAGTGAGTGTGCAAAAAAAAAAAAAAAATGATTGAAAAAAATTTCTTAGTGAATCAGAAATTTTATTAAAAGTGCAATGAGTGTTGCCGAGCTTCAACTGCTGGAAAATTACTGTGTATCGCTCAACCTAGATGTCACGAGCCATCAAGCATAAAAAATGTCCCACCAGTGGATCAGCAAAAAAGGTAAAAGAACTTTGTATTGATTTGTGTTTAATCTTGGGTCGCACTATATCTCCCCGCTCTCCCCTATGTATATAATCACCGTTTTCACCGCGATATAGGTTTTATTATTAATCTTATTGAATATTCACAAACGAACAAAAAATAATGTCACAGTTATCATTTATAAATGTGTAAGGAAAAGGAAATTGTATAAGATATTATATGTTTGGAAGTAAAATAAGAATTAAAGGAAATGTTTTAAAAATTTGTCTCTTTATTTGAGCCTGGAATGATATTTTGTTTCAGGTAGCCTTAAATAGGAAAATTGTATTTATTGTAGCAATTATAGGTTGAAGGATTATTCCCGTAAGGTAGGATTATGGGTTTATTGCGGATTTGTACTACCACTTACGATTCTTAAAACCAAAAAAGAATCTCGGTCCAATTATTGCGTCAGTACTTTTTTACTTCAATATTTTTTTTTATAATTTTAGTTACTTTAAAATATATTTATATATATAGGAGAGAAGTGGTATAAATGGGAGCATTTTTTTTATTTTGGAATTTAAAAAAAAAGAAAAAAATTTCTACTGTCATTATTTTTTGATAGGAATTCTCAGAAGTAAACATCAGTACCTTATTCTGCGAGAATTATACTGAAAAATACAGTAAAACTTCTATGGGCAACCACCTCTATTAAGCGGCCCACTCCTCCACTGAACATTTTCAAGGCACCGATATTTTACCCTATCTACCTAATATTAAAAAATCTTCTAAAAGAGACCAAAAAACCCTCTATAAGTCACCGGTACTGTTTTCCTAACTAAAAATTTGCTTGCATTTTTCCCGAAGTAAAACATGCAAAAACCACATTCCAAACAAGTTGCTCTTCTGCAAATCGATAGCAGATTCAAGTATACATACACATTATGTAAAAATCTTGTAGGTTAGGAAAAAACAGGTTTAAATAGCTAGTTGCTTTACTGTTGGAGCAAAGCATTGATGTAATCCAGTCACACGAAAAAGAAAATTTGGAAAGGACAGTGGCGGTAACGTTTACATTTGGATGTGGGAAAACTCGAAAGCAAATTTTAAATCAAAAATTTTTTATTATGTCAAAAGCAGATTGCATGAAGAATATCTTAATAAATTCTCTTTTTTCAGATGTAAAATATAAGTCTCAGAGAGAAAAATGAATGGAAGAATCTGAAATTTCTAAATATTTTATTAAAATTTAAATTTTAAAAATATGTTTGTATAATTACTTATGTATTAATATGTAATTTCATAAATAAAAAAACAAACAATATTTTCAGCATTTTTTTTCTTGGCTATAAAATGTTTTTACTTCTTTATGCGACCACCTCTTTTAACGGCCGATTTTTCACGGAACGGAGGTTCGTCGCTGTCAAGAAATTCCACTGTAGATTCAAACAAGTTTAATTAGTCTGAAAAATAAAAATGCTATGTCATAAATTATCCCAATATATATATGAATAAAGTTCAATAAATTTTAAAGCTTTTCAAAATGTTTATTTGCTCTTATTTATGTAAAAAAGAGGAAGTACAGCAGTAAGGAATAGTTAACTATTCATAAAGAGCGGAAAACCTAAGAAGTAATATTCTCTTTTTCGGAAAAAAATATAGCTCGTGAAAGAAATTTTTTGCTAGTTTGAGATGCAGATTAATTTTTATAATAAACTAAATAGCAACAAATACTTCGGGGTAGCAACAAATACTTCGCACTTTCAATCAGATTTCAAGAATATACAAATTTAAAATTTCAACCGGGATTTTCTTCTTAAAAAACTAAACAGAATGCATACAAATACTCAATAAGATGCATATATTTGTTTAATATTGTAAAACAATTACATAAATGTAAATGCAATTATGAGGCTACTATTTATTTAATTTCGTTTTCTAAACTCCTTTCTTTGAATATCGCATTTTAAAACTTCCTACTGATAAATTACAAACGAACAGTATATTATTCATTCCCTGAACGGATCAGCTTAAATTTCTTTATATTATCTTTGCTTACAGTTAACTTTATGGAAATGTGAAGTCTGAAGTAACATTTGTACTGCACATTGAAAGCAATACCTGAAATTTACATTCACTCTCCAAAGCGAGATTCAACTACATTTTGAAATATTCACATTTTCTTCGCTAACCACCCCCCCCCCCCAAAAAAAAAATTGTAAAACATAATTTCAGCTTCACAAACGAATAATGCATATAAGATATTGCTCTACTGAACACATTTTCTCAAACACGTCGAATTATTTCTAAAGGTAACGGATAGAAAAATTGATAATTGCCGTGAACTGTCAAAACATTTTCTAATGCGATCAGACAGCTGTATTCAAAATATATTTCATTTTTGAATCTTGAGATGAAACATTTGTCCTTAAGAGTAAGGAATTTAAATCTTCTCCCCTTTACATAATTTCATTTTTGACACGAAAGAGAATATTTCATAAGAGTATTTTCATATTTTAATTTAATTTTTTTTTATCCCTTGGAAAATTCATTATGTCCTTTTTGTTTAAAAATATGCCAAGTTACAATGAAATCCAATTATTTAACAAACTCTTCAACTAGGTATTGGATTTGACTCAGCAAGCGAATTCTTCCAATCGTAGTTCGAAAGTAATTTTCATGTAACTATTTATATTCAAAATGCATGACATAACATGTATTGAATAGTTGATTTTAATTTTTTAGATTAGTCCCTGTTCAAAATCCTAAACTGCACTCTGCATTTTTTCCTAACATGTTATATAAAATGTTTTAATTATAAATGAGAGCTTATCATCCGAATTTTTTCATGACGAGAGTAAGTATGGAGGTATTTTAAGTATGGAGGCAGCACCCACCAATTTTAATTAGGGCGGATTTAGAAAGAGAAAATTTTTGATTTGAAAGCTAATCGTAGCACTTTAGCCAAATACCTTTCGTTTGCGTTAATGTTCAAAGTTGTTTCGTATTTTTTAGCAATAGAACTATTGAAAGTGCATATGCTAAATTACATATAGAATACTCTACAGTGCGTATGAAAAAATTGTACAATTTTGATCTTTCTATATTTTCCGATGATTATATTTTATATTTTTACTATATTCGTGATGCTTCTTAGGTGGTATATTTACCGAAGTTGCATCATGAGTCAGATGAATGAAGTAAACCAAAAGCATAATGCCATGTAAAATTTGTAATTTGCGTATCCAAAGATTTTATTCCAAAATTTACGCAGCTACAAACAAGAAATAATAAATCACATTCAACATGAATCAACGAAGTTTATTTTATAGTTTTTCTGCTTAAAAGAGTTTATGTACCTAAATTACTTCTAACTGTAAATACGCATTAGTTTTTGTCCAAAACGAACAATTTGCACGATCAATCACTATAAAGCCTCTTTGCAAAAGCTAGCGTAATTAAATACCTTTCACCGTATTTAAACTTAAATAATTAAGTGTTTTAAACTGAGGGAGATGTATTGGCATATGTCGCAGCAGCTGAGTAACTTTTAAAATACGTAATGAGGAAACTGCAGTTTTAAAACTTATAGAGACACACGAAAAATATTTTAAATTTTGAATTTACATCGAAAGAGCTGGAGCTAGAAAATTCAGTTCGTTATACTATCCCCTTATTGCAGGAGACTGTTTTTAAGCAGTTTTTTTAATCTACATTCAGGAGTCAAGACAGATGAACTACCAGCAAAAATATATTTAACTTAATAGTATTTTCATCATTTTTTGATGAAATAATCTTAAATTATTTTTTTCTTTTAACTTATGTAGTTTTCAGCATTCTGCTCCTGAAAAAGAAATGTTCTTTTCCACTTGCAACGGCATTTATAAGAGTTGGTTTTTTAATGCATGTGGTCTTTCAGCGAGTATGATTATCTGTACTTGATTTTCGTTCACCCTCTCAAAAATATATTCGCCTATCAACGAAATTTCCTATTTTAAGTTTTGCGAATAATGAGATATGAAAATTTAAATTATTCATAACCTAATTCATATTTTACGATAAATGATTTTTAATATACGAAGCTATGTAGGAAGTCTGACTTTTACTGGAATACTTTTTTGCGAGGAAGTATATGCGTTACTGAAATTTATTTATTTTTTGTTCCATCCTTGGACACTACTCGCTCGTGTTTAACGTACTACACCTAAGATAATTCTATCATATTCATCAATGTCGGTTGGTTCCTGCAGTAATACATGAATTTCCGACAGCAGCAGTATGAATTTTTTTATTCGTTTCTCGAGATATTACAAATAATGAAGTTGGAGGTTTAACACGTGTTATTCTGTTATCCCAAAATATTTGCGGGAGTCAAATTTATTGTTCTCGAAAGGTAGAAAAAGTAGAACAAAGCTTTTGAATTTTGCCAATGAAGAGCCAAAAATTGTAAAATTTGAGAATATAAAAAAAACGAGTCGGGAATCATGGGTCAGGAAGATCATCTAAAAATTGAAGCTTTGATAGAATTAAATAATTATTACGAGAAGTTTATTCTTTATATTAGAAAATATTACAAATCATCAGAATATTCGTACACTAAGTTATCTCTAATCCGTTTTCCCTGATTTCTGTTTTAATATATTTTCACTAATACTTCAGTCCACCCTCGCTAACAATTATTCGACTATAAGCCAACTTTTTAATTTTAGTTTTGTGAACAATTGGTTGATTCTTGGAAAAAACCTTGGGCATTTCCAGGACTTATACGGAATATTTTTTGGGGGTTTTGTAAAAAATCCCAGGCTGCAAATACAGGGAAATAAATGATGATCTATTTATAGTAATAGAATAGGGAACGTAGAATAAATAGGGAACGTATGTACTGCTTCAAAAAATCTGTTAATACAATCCTTATCTCTGTAATACATATAAGATGGACCACTGTACAAAGGGTTCATAGTTTAATGCTTAAAGCGGCGATCATTAACTTGTGAATTCTTTTATTCGTTTAAGGGTTCAAAAAACTCCATAATTCCCAATTGCACACATGTTTTCTGATCAATACAATTCATTTTCCCCATAAGTTAAATATTCTACTTTTTTAATTGACTTTATTCTTAACTCCATTTAATATTATATTAGTATATGATTCATTTGTTAATCCCTACATTAAACTTCCTCTCAAATTATTTCAAAGTATGAAAAAACACACATCCAACCCTGTATCTCTGTATTTCCCGTGGAACCTCCGCGCGTTATCTTTCTTTAGTGATTCATCCTCTTGTGTTTGTCTTTCTGCAGTCTGCGTTTTCGTGTATGGTAATTCGCCCCACCCCATCCTCACACAACCATTACTGGCCATCCTCGCAATCCTTACAATCCTTGATGAGCAAAAAACCCAATATTATCCCTTTTATATCTCTCTCCCATAAAACTGCCAACGCACTTTTTCTAAATTATATCGCGATAATGGTTGCCGTTAACGTTCCGATTTAACTTTAACCTCAATTAATATAATATTTTAAGTCCGATTCCGAAACTTAAATTATCAGACTCGACAGCAAGGTTCTAAAACAACTGAACTCATCCGTTGCCATTCCCGCAAAAACAAACTTTTGCAAACCAATGACCGTAGGACAGCGTCCGCTACTTTCAGAAAAAAAAATTAAAATTTTCAAAGTCCATTCCAAAACTTGAAAAAAAAAAAAAAAAAAAAAACATATCTAGCAGCCCGTTATCAAGCTGAAAATAGCAACTCAACATTTTCAAAGTCCTATTCCGAAACTTAAAAATTGGCAGACTCCGAACAGCAAGCTGAAAAAACAACTCAACTCATCCTTGTCATTCACAGAAAATGTAAACGTTTATCACCATTGCGGAGCGCGTAGCGCAAATTAAGGAATTAAAAAAATTTTAAGTCGCATTTCGAAACTCACGAAGTGTTGCCATTCACAAAAAAGTAAATTCTCACAGTTTTTCGCGTTGCCATTCGCAAAAAAGTAAACTCTCATTAGGTTTCAAGTTGCCATCCTTAAAAAGAAAGTTTTTCAACCAATACTGGAGGCAATCGTCCAATATTGTAAGAAAAAATTGGAAAATTTCCATTTCGAAACTTAAACTTGTGCAGACTCGTCATACAGCTCAAGAAGAACCCACCCCATCCGTTTGCCATTCCCAACAAAAATAAACTTTTCGACCAATAAATTTCAAAATCCGATACCGAAACTCGTAAAGTGTTGCCAATCATAAAATAACAAAAAAAAATTGAAAACGAAAACAAATTATCTAGTAGACTCAATATACAAGAGAAAAACAACTCAACATCCAACAGAAACATCTCAACTCAATATCCAGCAAAAAAACAACTCTACTCATGACATCATAACCACGCCCTCTCATCTATCAATTTCCACTATGTCACGCCCCCCCCCCCACCGCGCTACTGTTCCAAAACTGTATTTCACTAACTACTACTAGATTAAAAACGGTTCGAAATTGAAATGCTGCGAAGCTTGTGGTTCCGAAGAAACAAGGAATTTCGTAGATACCTTCTAAAGATATGAAGGATCTGTGTGATATGTTTCGACTTTTCAACGTGATTCTAACCGCGTATCCGCGTTATATCTAGAGAAAACAGCCCACAATACCAGACCGATTAGATCGGCTGCCATGCAGTAGGCCATAACCCAAGACTTTCACATTTCAGCACATGCGCCGTATTCAGTATCTTATCCACTCGGCTATGGTAAGGTGAAGTGACGAAGGAAGTCATGTAAAATGTTAGAGAAAAACATGGGCACCATGTTTAGTGCCTCATCCATTGGTCAGTTGCCACCGTTGGCAGGGTTAAGTAATGAAATAATGTTACGTCATCGAAAAATTGAATCGTAGTGGACGCATCAATACATAACGCATTGCTTAGTACTTGAAGCAAGAAGTGAAAGCACTGCTAAAAATAGCTGCGAATTCGAAGAGCAAAGGAATACACATTCTTATCACTTCATTCTTCACGAAACACAGAGAAAAAATACTCTTTTTTTTATATACTAATTGTAAATCTAATTAACATTAGAATTTATATTAATTATCTTTCTTTCGTATTAAATAAATTATTCGTTTCTGTTTCTATAAAAAATTTATCAGTTTCCCATAGTTTCTTCAAAAATTTTCACAAAATTTTAATAAATCGCAATATCCGGGAGATTTGCTTATCCGGGACTAGGCATTTTCCAATCATCCGGGTTAATCGTAGAGTCTATTGTATATATTATAAGAAAAGGTTAGAAAGATAGAAAAAAGAGACAATAGGCATTAAAAAAAGTAAATTGCGAGATTTACCTCTTGTATGTACACTACTAATACAGGTAATTTTTTCAATGTTATCAATTCCTTCAATTGTCCAAAAAGCTTTTTCGTATGTACCTTCCGAAAAACTGTTAAGCCAGTTCTCGTAAAATCAAGGAATCTGTGTTAAAATAGCACTTGCGGGTCCAATTCAGCAAAGCATTTAGTCATTAAAGAATGAAATACTGCAGTTCAGGGAAACATTAGTTTCATTAAATGAACGTATCTCGGACATGTTCATCACCCGTCGTTAAGAATTAGGGGAGAGAAGTTTTTTTATTCAATTTTATTTTTGTTATTTTGGATTTAATATGAGTCATTTTAAAGTTTTAGAAGGGAAGACTTAAAAGATCGAAAAGTATAATTAATAGTGTATGGATTTTTTTTCATCTGGTATATTATGAATTATTATTTTCATTATTTCTTATTTGTTTGGACATATATTTTTCTAGAACACTGAAAAACGTTTAAAATTATGTTTAGCTATGTAAATATTTGTTTTATTTATTATAACCTGGTGTATTTATAAGTATAATTGTAGCATACTGATAGAATTCGACCCTTTGCAATATGTTCATCTTTACGAAGCTTAGGTAAAACGAACAGGATGAGGGTAAGATTATTTTTACATGACACTAGGGGGTCTCAAGAAACCCATTGACTCGCTACACTTGATTTTCGTCCGGGGCATTCGGCCCTAATATAGCTTATGTGTCAAAACTGGAACTCCTAAGATAGGGATCAGGTAGAAACGGTACCGATCCTAGACAATTGCTTGATTCTTGCATCCTGTTCCTTGGAACATAAAAAATTCAAAACCTTACAATATTTTATTAATATGTAAAATTTACTAGAACACCTTGCGTGTTTACCACTCTCGGCGTGGTTTTTCATAATTTGGAGCTTACGTAATGGTTATAATTAATCATGATTTCTCTTTCAACTTTGCAAATAAAACGGCAACTTCACATGTTTTCTTTGCTAAGAACCACAGAACACAGCTTACGATAACTTTCCACTAATGGCCAGGTATTTCTTTTACGATTTACGCTCGAATGCGTCCATGTCTGTAAGTTTGCCAATCTAAAACTGTTCACCCCCCACCATTACATTCTTAACATTCATCCTTTGCAGAACTGGTGTAGTTATCACAACGAAATAGTTCAATATCACAGCGGTGGTAGAGATCCAAGTTGTACCTACAACTGCCTTTACGCCGCTCCAAAATGTTTCAGTTTTTTAACGAGAACGCGGATAGCAATATGGACCCTAACTCGTTCTGCGAAGCCATTTTTATGTGAAAAATTAGAAATCACGTCGTGTCATGTGGAAGCATGCAGCTAAGCTAATGCAACCGGCTCCCTTCGAACATCTAATACAAAGAAATGCGTAGATTTAGACTGTTCAATATGCCGCCGCCCTGTTTTTAATCATTAGTTATGGGCCAATTAGTGTTATTTGTGGGTTTGGACTGGTTTTACGCCCTCGTGTGACGTTAAAAAATTCGTAATGCTCTAATATAAGCCTATCGAAAATTTTTATATAAGAAACCCCTACTTAGATACTAATAGGAATAGCTTTTTGGTATTGCACTGCAAAAAACGTGATTGATTTTATTGCTGGGCTCGGCGGAAAAATTTTCAAAACCTTGCAACCATTGATCCTCATTTTCGAGGTTTTACATTAATTAATATCTTCTATATCAATTCGGAATTTCGAAATTTAAGTCAGCGGAATGCTTTCCCCGGACCATTTTTTGAACCCGCCAGACAACTTTCACGTTGAAAACTTAATACCCACAACTAGTTTCGAAATAGATAGAATCACAAGATTTTTGAGGGCGAGTGTACAGCCGACAGCCGAAAGCTTACTCATATCAGTGTTGAATATGGAATGTCCAGGTCGATGTGTAGATGTGGTGGGGATGAAAATAATAATTATATGAAAAATTCAACTAACTATTTCTCGCTTAAAAGAGGACAGTGCAGAAGAGTAAATCTGTAGGTCCTTGTATCATCTTACACTGTTTAAGGACAACGATGTGCTTTATAAGTATAAATATTTTATGGTTGCATTAGTATCAGAAATATAAAACAACGGGAAATTAATTTACTGTTTTTTTATTTATTTTTTTTAATTGACCACCCGCTACAATGCCATCAAATTATAAACCTGTGTAAAATATTTTCGTCCATTATGCGAATTTGTTATTTTATGATTTCAACAATAATATTTCTATAACTCCACTCTCGTTGCTGCTGGTTGAGCGGTATTCCGTACGATTCTAGGACTTCCATAAACGGGCAATGAGACAAAATCGGAAACTACCAAGACGACAAGATTAAAGATATTAATCACTAAAAAATCTTTTTCCTTTCGGCCCTACTTAGTTCAAAATATTGCTTGAAGTTATAAAAATAGAACGTCCCATTGCAACAACAAATTGATTCACGGTAACTTATGAGATGTTTTTACTTTATTATAAAGCAAGAAACAAGCTAAATGCCGACCAACACACATGAATTATGATTATGTCATTCCTGCCCAATGAAAACTAGGAAATTCGAAAGGACGTGGGCGCTTGGCTTATACCATAATTTTTATTTATAGTAGTGTAGCGTAAATTAACGAGCTATAATTTCTTTCACGTTTTTGCTTCTTTTAAATTATATCCCAAGGAAACTTTGAAATAAATAAAATAAAAATCGGCACGAAAAATTGGGATGATATTTACTTCCTCTTTTGGAGGAGGAAGGTAACTCATCCATTAGATGCAAATGGGTCAATTACTCAAAATTGGGGTCTGCCATTTTGAAAATTTTAGGAAGCCAAAAAATAATGTTTCAAAACAATAAGTAGTTTTTTTTCCAATCTAATATAAAAACATACCTTGTTTCTGAACATTAAAATTTGAGTTTTCTTCATGCATTTTTTTCCTTTCATTTAACTTTTGTAAGTAGTTCTTTTCGTTTATCAGAATTTGATGGAAATTTGTCATATCCTGTTTCCCGGTCATTTTCTTTGAAATTTGTACATTAATCGTTTAGTTAAATATAATGCAAAGTGATAAAGAATAACGGTAAGAGGGTAATAATGTTCACTTTCTCAATATAATTATACTCTTTCACCATTTAAAAATTTTTTTCTGTTTTTTAAAATGGTTTTTGTTTGTCATGTCTGTTTCTTATTATAGTACAATTTAGGACAAGGGCCAAGGTCAACAGGACCATGACATTTTTGACTAAGAACAATCAATCCATTGAGTCTAAATATTCTCACTCAAGAAACACTAATAACACAACATTAATTTGGACATAAAAACATTATCAAAAATTAATTCAATTGAGGTACACAAATAAACATAAAATTAATTTTGTGCAACTAAACTTAAGCTAGCAGACATGATATGCAGTACAAATACTTATGGACCAAAGAGGTCTTTTACTTTTTCACGTCATATGCTCAAGAACTCAAGAAGTACTGTTTTTATTTCTTTTTCGAGCATATTTTACTGGTAAAACAGGCGTTAGCTACGACTCATATTTTCAATTATTGTTGTTTTAAAAAATTCGAAACATAATGTTTGGTAGCAGTCATTGACATCCATGTCCGGACAGCTATATTTAAGTCTCAAAAGTGTTTTGTATTGTTCTTAAATTCCTTAAAAAACAATTTTCATAATAGTAAATTTATTTCCCAATTTTAAAGGTCAAGGCTGAAATTTTTACGATTTTTCCGAGTGCGGGCGGGCACGTAATTCGACAAAACACGTTTACATGTTCTGGATTGAGACAGCTTCTATTTCCAGTATCTTACTCTATAGTGATTCTCTCAAAAAAAAAATATTAACTAGTATAGTTTTTA
>JAWZYV010003929.1:0-12638 GCA_038373885.1 Cheiracanthium punctorium | reverse complement strand
TCGAAATTTAAGTCAGCTTATCAGGTTCCTCGGAATTTTTCGAATCTGTGGGCACCTTAGTCGAAACTTAAATCCCCACTGTTTAGGAGGAGATAGGCCAACAAGCTTTGACAGCGCCAGCGGCCTTTACCTTTTTTAGAATAGAGAGCAATACATCTGAAGCCAGAAATTATTATATACCTCACGCTCATAAGTCTACGTATTTAATCTTTTTGAAGTTCTGTTGATTCAACGATCTCCATTTACTTCGTCTCGATGGAAATATAAACAATCTGGATGCACAGAAGCAGGAGATGCGCAGTTACCCAGTGTGCGTAGCGCCATCTGTTTGCAACAACGGCGTTATCCAACTTTCTAAGACAAGTGTCCCCTCCTATAAATTTACCTTCGTGCTAAAAACAGAGTTTTTTTTTCTTCGACATACACCCTTTTGCTGAAGCATAGACGAACAATCCAACTCACCTCTTTTCATTTTTTTTTCTTTTTTGTCTTGTGTATTCTTTCAACTGCTCTCATAAGTTGTCCACACCACCCAGACGTATGGGTACAAATCCTCATTATAAAAGTAAAACATATTCTAAGATATCAGACAAAGCGAGTACCTGGTCTGGTTTTAAAAAAGAAAGCTCAATTTGTAAATATAGCAGGTAATAGTGATAATAGTTGTAAATAGCAATTGAGGTTGGTTTACTACAGTCCTCACAGAAAAGGATGGGAATTACTGAATCTGGAAAACTTAAAGCCATCCTAAAATGCGAAAATGCATGCTATGAACACTGTACATCGCACGGTGGCTGTGAAATGGGTTCAATAATGCATTCAGCAACTGTACTCTGTACACACTAAAATGTTAATGGGTAGGGCCCGCGAACAACAACATGAATAAAGGTCGTTGCTGATTAGCCACGTCTTGTCGTCTCTACAGTGGTTGAGGCGACATATTTCTGGCGAAATTTCCGACTTTTAATGACCAGTCGGGATCTACCAACAAAAGATTAATGTGTTAAACTAAAAACACTGTCCCCCAACACAATGGAGAGAGCAACGGAACATTTTTTTTTTCCTGCATCAGTCCCATCGTCCATTGAAACGCATAAAACACGTAGATTATGAGCATCAGCCGTAACTTGATCGGTATAGGGCGCACGATAGCTCTGCCCCCCCCCCCTTTCCGAGTTTTCTTTGACGGTTCTTGCAGCAGACAACATACTTATTTAGTTGTGATATACCATGTCTAATTACACATTGGGAGAAAAAGTATTGGGAAATCAATGTATCATCCTAATGAAAATCGGAGCCTCCCCCCCACCCCCCAGATGGTTTCTCTGGATCCGCCCCTGTTCCCACGGAGCACGTTTCGACGCCGTGAACACAATCGCAAATGTTCCTCTTACCACAGGAACAACAAACTCATCGATAGACTATCCACCCGACTAAAGTCAGGCCTCTCTAAAATAATCCCTGTAGGTACCATTTTGGCATCAGACTAACAAAGTCTATTTTATATATTTGAAAGAGTTAACAATAATTTCTGGTGGGTTAAAATATCTTAGTAAAGCGTTATTGCTTACAAAAGATTTTAATTATAGTGCATAACTTTGGCAGCTATGCATGCTCGATCCAGAAATCAAAATCTTTTGTAAGTTTATTCTTTTGTAAGCAATTTGTGCCTGAGGCAAATCGGGGGGGGGGGAATGTTTGAACCTCTGGCGATCTTCGTTTCTGGGGGACAGTCACATGCATATGAATATTTTCTTTTTAATTTTTATTTTTATGTTTCATTTTATCCGTTCAAAACGTAGCGTTACGTACCGTAGAACACCTGAGGTGACGCCTGTTATCTCAGATATTTATTAAGTGGAAGTCAAAATGGTCACCTCATAGATATTATCACTGTCAGATAACAGGTAAATACAGTCGCAGAAAAGGGGAAAACATTAATAAAATAATAATAATAATAGTAATAATAAAAAAAAGAGGGAAGGGGGGAGGAAAGGGGAAAATGAAGCATCCTAGCTTCCTGAAATCGGCACGGACGTGCGCTTTATAAAAATTAATGAAGGAGAGCTTTAGTTCTGAGTGGAAAAAAATTAGCGATAATGATTTGCTTCAGGAAGATGAGTAATAGCGCGGGGTCTTTTGTGACACATTCTACTGTCGTATTCGGGAAGATTAAAGAGTAATTCGTTGCAAAATTGCAAAAAGAGATTATCTCGGAATTTCTCTTAATAATTTTTCTTCATACAGGCTCCATTGCAAGCTCGGAATGAATAATGGTATTTTTGAAATACCAAGGAGCTCTGCAGATGGAACGTACAGGTTTGTTTTGGAGAGTTTGCAGTTTATGCAGATCATGCAAATGGTCTTACCAATTATAATGTGTTATAATGAAAGACCAGTTATAATGTCTTTCAGTATGTTAATTGTAACTTTTCAAAGGTGGAGGCATACTTTTGTGTATACCCTGTATGGCTGAAAGGAGCCGATTTGGAGAATAAGGAGTTGTTAATTACCTTTACTAAAAACATGCCATATCCAAAAATACTGCTCGATCATTTATAGTGACATCTTTGGCATAACTTACTGGAGCCAAGAGAGGGGGGGGAGGACGTCAATTGCCTCCTTCCGAATAATAATTCAAGAAAATTCAGGTATCACCTATTTGAAAATATTTTCTGAAATAGGGAACATGTTACAAAACTACGGGAACATAGGACACCTATTCTTTTCTAAGCAATATGCGTCTGAAAAAAGTCAGGGGACAATGGTAAGAAACCCATACGATCTTCGTTTCTGGAGGAGGATACTCACATTATACATATGCATACTTTTTTAACTTTAAATTTTCATCTTTCATTTAATTTGCTCAAAACAGTTGTAATATCTTTAAATTCGTTGTTGTAGGTTATCAATTTTGGGGATATACTTTTGTGCTGACTGAAAGCAAACGCATGTGGAGAATGTGGTGCTATTAATTAGCTTTGCTAAAAATATGTCATACCCAAAAATACTGCCATGTCATTTAGTGATATCATAAGCGTAACTTTCGAGAGGCAGGGGTACCACCCCCTAAAAAATTAATTCAAGAAAACTCAGATATCACCTATTTGCAAATATTTTCTACATTTGAGAGCATTTTAGGTTTGAGTGTTATTGCAAGCCTACAGGAGGGACACCTGCATACGGGAGACAGGTACTTTGATCGGAGGACTTTTAAAAGTTTTTAATTAACAATGGGGAAAAGAAATTTCACGGACAGCTGGTACCTCCTTGTACCCTACTACACGAGAAAGAATGTTTTCTAACAAGGTAACAGGATATTTGATGCTTGACATCAACTGTAGCCGTTGCTTTTAATTTGATTTTTAAATATATTTCAGAAAAATTACATTTTTAAACATTCTGAATGTGCAACCACACATAAATATTCGTCTTGTGGGATGATCGAATTACAGTGTATCCGCCTCTGGCTACACCCCTCATAATAATAACTGGCAGTAAGGAATAAAAAAACAACAGGCCATATGTAGCCCATAATTTCATTAATATATTTAAATAGATGGTGTGATAGGGTGAAATTTCGGTATATCCGCTTCTTGCTACGGCCCCTGATATTTATAACTGGCAGAGAGGAATTTAAAAAAGAAGACCATATGTAGCCAATAATTTCATTAATGGATTTATTTAAATAGAAGGTGTGGGCGGTTGAAATTTAGGTATATCCGCCTCTGGCTACGCCCCTGATATTTATAACTCGCAGTGAGGAATGAAAAAACAATATACTATATGTAGCTGATAATTTCATTTATAGATTTAAATGGATGGTGTGGGCGGGTGAAGTTTCAGTATATCCGCCTCCGGCTACGCCCTTGATATTTATATCTTGCAGTGAGGAATAAAAAACAATAGACCATATATAGCCCATAATTTCATTAATATATTTAAATACATCAAAGAAAATCACACGCTTTTTTCAAAGAACAGACTCAACAGTTTGGTTAGTGCGATGTAAAATCGCACATATCCCCTCTTTGAAAACGTAGTCAGGATTGAAAACAAATATGTAGCTGCAGCTTCCACTTTAGATTTATTTAAAATGGTGAGTGTTCATAAATATTAGGTTCATATTAATGTATGATGGAGCGATTTTATTCAAAAATTCAGAAATTTTCACTAGTTATCAAATCACTGTTTACGATATTATTTATTGAAATCGGAATAATTTTGTTCCCATTCTAATGAGTTTTCTTTTTAAATGTCCTTTACTATCTACATTAACACAGAGTAAGCCGGAAAATTTCAACAAAAAGTAGTTACTATTAATGTTACATCTCCGCCTACCTTTAATGTATAATTTCGCCTCTACAGCTAAATACATCTGTAAACTTTCTGTTCTTGGATTCTGTAACTTAAATTATCATTTTTCTACATTTCCTTTATTTTATGTGAGTAAATTGTTCTCAGTTGAAATATTTGAAGGATTACTGCTCATACTGTGGAAAAAATTCCGTATGGGCGTTTATTTTTAGTCGGAGGGCGGAATGTTTCCCTCTTAGAGCTCTATAATTGAAGATTATGATGATGCGGTGGATATGACCAGGTTTCAAAAAAGCCCGGTCTAGGAAAAAGCATCCCTTGGGGACTAACTTTTATATTATAAGTCAATGTATGTGGACTAGACTTATATTATAAGTCAATATATAAGTGGCTCCTAAGATTTTACAACATTTCCTGACCCCTGCCTATGTCAAGTTATTCAAACAGTGCAATCGCACAGAGATGGCGAAGATGACAGTAAAGGTGTCTACGTTGTAAGCCGAAAATTCTAAACAAACAGTATCTAGAATTGAAATTACGTCCCGGCCTACTTTTAACATGGAGTTTCGCCTCTGCAATAAATTTATACGTAAATATTTTCTTTTAGATTCTGCCGTTTTGACTGTCATTTTTCTCTTTCCTGTTTTTTATTTAGTTTTTTTGTGTAAATATTTCATTAAATTTATCGCATTTTATTTAATTTCGAGGGTTTATTGCCAATATTGTGGAAAAAAATGGGTGTTGATATTTATTTTGAGGGCGGAACTTATCCCGCCCATAATTGCATTATTAATCCAAGAATACGTATTTATACGTGACCGGCTTACAATGTGTTAATTGCTGAAATATTTGAGAAGCCTATTTATTGAGCGATTACAAGATTGCATACAACTTCGGTTATTTAGTTGGATAGGGAAGGATGTGAATTCTGATATAACCTCCCATGGCCACGCCTACGTTGAATAAGAACACGCTGGCAGAAATGACAGTAAATCTGAATTGCAACTAATTGAGAGTTCTTTAAACGCCTGTTTCCACTTGCGCTTCTGCTGCCGCTAAGAGTGGTAAATCTAAATCCTGAAATGGCCAAACGCTTAATTAGAATTCCGTTTCCACTAGCTTTGTTATCTTCTTGCAGAATCGTACTTTTCCTGCAATTTAACGATTTTGTGCAAGTGTTTTTAAACCTTTATTTTACTGATTCCCGTTTTTCTTTTAAATATATTCCCATTTGTTTTTTTAAAATACAGTAGAATTTCTTAAATTTGGACTTCACGAAATTACGGAATTCTTCATTACGGAATTTTAATACTCAGGACGAAATTAGACCTCAAAATAACATTAAATCGGTAATCGAACGAATATGTTTTTAAGATTCTATTAAAAATGGCTAAAAGAGTGATATCTTTCTATTGGATGATTTCTTAGTAAATATGTTATATTTTTAAATAAATTTTTCTATTGGGGAAAAAAAGTATCTTTGTCTAACACTTTCCAACGTGGTTGAAAAGTTTTTATGATTTCGGTTTGTCTGTCTGTCCGTCCGTCCTCTAACTTACGTAAATATGCTTCGATTTCTACGAAATTTATATATGTTATTCTTATGTGCAGTATCATGTACCCTATTGAAAATGGTCTATGTAGTATTTATAGTTTTTCTACAGCAGCGCTCAAAACATTCCCATTACATTGCGCTCTATGGGAAGTTACTCTGTGAATCATATCATCTTAGTATTAAAAATGCGAAGGTGAGTTTGTTTGTTTGCTACGCTTTTACGCCTACACCGCTGAATCGATTGTGATGAATTTTGGTATAGAGATAGATGGGACCCTGGAGACGGCTATAGGCTACTTAGAACTTTAATTACTTTTTAAATTATTAATTAAAAACCGTTTTTACGTTGCCATGCTTGGCGAGTTTCGCCCGTATAAAATGATTCGTGGTTTGAGTTAACAGAAATTCTATTACTTCCATGAAGTATCGCGTGCATTTGAAAATCATGAAATACCAAGGAAATTATGCCAGTTTTACGCCAAATCTATCTATATCTATAATAATAAAAATGAATATTCTCCAGACAAGTCTACAGCACGCAGAGCTTTGAAAATTGGAACATATAAGCCCATGACTTTGGTAATGTTCACCTAAGGCTCAGAATTTTGAAATTTTAATTACTTTAAACTATTAATTAAAAACCGTTTTTAAGTGGTCACGCTTGGCGAGTTTCGCCCACACAAAATGGTTTATGCTTTGAAATAACGAAGAAATTCTATTTCCATAATCGTGTGCATTTGAAAAACATGAAATGGCGTGGAAATTAGGTTAGTTTTATTTTACGTTACTAGGGGCTAAAGCCTGTAGAATCGCTTTTCGTAAAAGGCATTCGGCCCCTAATAAGGCTTATTTGTAAAAAAGGCATAATTGACAAAACCCAAAGATTGGATCTGATAGAATGTTACTGAGCTACACATTCCTTGGTTCTTGCATGTTCCTTAGAACAACTTCACACTATTTTTTATTGTGTAAAACCTATGGAACACCTTGCGTATTGCCATCCATGGCGATTTTTTATAATTTGGCGACTTCGTTTACCTATAGTTAACAATTATTTCTAAGAAAACAGTGCTTCATATGTTTTCTTTGATAAAAACTACGGAACAGCTATTATATCTTGCTACTAATAGCGACTTTTCATTATTTGGCGATTTACATATGCTCATAACCTATAATTACTGCACATGAAAGGTTAGCGGGAAAACCGTTATCCATACATTCATATACATATCCTTTGCAGATTGGCTTATGTAGCGCAGCGAAATATATCATCTCCCCGCGCGGGCAAATATCTAAGCTGTACTAGCTATAATGGCATACAATGGTATATATATATAGATAGGGAAAACGTGAACTAATAGTAGGAATTGAAAAAAACAAGAAAAAAGAAAAAGATTTCATTAACTATCAAGGAAATAGAAAATAACACTATATTCAGAGACGGCAAGGCAAATGACAGCCATCCAAAAAACATTCTATTGATGAAATCAATAAAGTGAGATTAATTAAAAAATTCGTTCCAATAACGAATATGAGTGAGTCTGTAAGATGTACGAAAAGAAACTAACATCATCCGACGCCGTGAACGTGGTCGCAAACATTCGCCTTACCACACGTAATAGAGATGGCCAATGATTCGATGAGTCGAATCAGTGATTCGAATCTTGGTACTGAGTGGCTCAGTCTTTACACTCACTCTCTACTGATTCGAATCTCAAGCCCTCAAGGGAAATACATTCCAAGTGCGAGGGGAAGAAAAACTTATTTTCCCTTTGCCGTTCCCAGAGATTTTCCCTTACTCTTTCAACTCTTTTCGACTCTTTACGACTCTTTTCGACTCTTTTCGACTCTGAGTCGATAGATGATTTGAAACAGTAAATGAGTGGGTGTAGGTGAGTTGGTGCAGCAACGAATCTTTACTGATTCAGTGTTTCGCTCTGTTTCGGTGATTGTATACTATCGTTGAGATTCATTAGTTTTTCGAATCTTCTATCGACTCAGAGTCGAAAGGAGCCGAAAAGAGTTGAAAGGATGTTTCATTTAATTGGAGGGGTTTTTTCGAATCTTCTATCGACTCAGAGTCGAAAGGAGTCGAAAAGAGTTGAAAGGATGTTTCATTTAATTGAAGTTTTTTTTTTCGAATCTTTGGTGTTTCATTTCTTGGTTGGTGGTCGGATTTAAAGTTTTATCTGTCTGTGGGTTGTCTGGCTCATTTAATATTTGTTTAAAATTTAATGAAACATCCCTTTTCTACTTTTAACTTCAATATATGTCCCCCTGCCCCCACCCTCAAAAAAAAAAAAAAAAAAAAAAAAAAAAAAAAAACGGAACGTTAAGTTTACATGGTGGCGGATTTTCATGTGAAGGGAAATAGAATGAAATAAAGTTAGGATTGTGCTTGTCACTTTTAATGAAGGATACAGGGGCGGTATTAAGTGCTCTCACAAAAGGACTTTGTAGTAAGCAAAATAACATTTCGCTTTATTGCAGCAGATTTCGTTTTTTTTTTTTAACCTTGTTTTTCGTTTAAGGGGAATGATTTTATTTTCTTTCGTAATTCAGAGAAATACAAAATAGGGTCTAAAGCAGTGGCGTAGTTAGTGTTATTGACAGTGGCGTAGCCAGGATTTTATTTCCGGGTGGGCTGGGTATCAAATTTAAAGATAAAGTTCAATTGTAAGCTAAGTAAAGGGTCCCATTTTTTGGGGGGGGGCAGCAGCCCCTCAGTAGGACTGGGCCAAAAATCGACATATCGGTTTTATTTCAACATCAAATATCCGATATCCCAATTTTCATTTCAGTGAAATCTCGAATTCGATAAAGGGCAAAAATACAGGCCGGCCAGGGGCGTAGCCAGAAATTTTTCATGGGGGGGGGTTATGACTACTGCAACTCATATATATGTATACGTGTGTATGATAATGTAGTGAAGAATATACATTTTGTATGGCAAAAAATTCCTCATGGGGGGTTATGACCCCCCTAACCCCCCCCCCCTTGGCTACGCCTCTGAGGCCGGCGATAAGAAAATCCTGAGATCAATACCAGCTTGTGATGCTTTTGCTACTGCTTTCTCTCGGAAAGCTTCTTCTTCTCTCATCGCAGAAAAAACAGCTCCATGGTTTATTAGTCTAATTACCATAATTAATTAACGTATATCTCGGAACCTATCCACCGGAGCGCGTTTTTATTGATTCTCGACCCCCCCTAGGCTCAACACCCCACCGATACTTAAAATTTCGAATGCTTTGACACCAAACTTAACCTTTTAATCTTACAGGCCCAGGGGGTCATACGAAGCTCCCCTATATTTTCAATTTGGGCATTTTAAACACTAGCCTCCTCCGACGGCATCTCCAAAGTCTGGAAACCATCCCAGAGCCAATTTCTACAGGTTTGCAGTCCTTTTAAGCCTCAATCATGGTTAATTAGTCTAATTACCATAATTAATTAACGTATATCTCGGAAACTATCCATCGGAGCGCGTTTTTATTGATTCTCGACCCCCCCTAGACGCAAACCCCCATCGATACATAAAATTTCGAATACTTTGACACCAAACTTAACCTTTTAATCTTACAGGCCCAGGGGGTCATACGAAGCTCCCCTATATTTTCAATTTGGGCATTTTAAACACTAGCCTCCTCCGGCGGCAACTCCAAAGTCTGGAAACCATCCCAGAGCCAATTTCTACATGTTTGCAGTCCTTTTAAGCCTCAATCATGGTTAATTAGTCTAATTACCATAATTAATTAACGTATATCTCGGAAACTATCCATCGGAGCGCGTTTTTATTGATTCTCGACCCCCCCCTAAGAACTCCCATCGTTACATAAAATTTCGAATACTTTGACACCAAACTTAACCTTTTAATCTTACAGGCCCAGGGGGTCATACGAAGCTCCCCTGTATTTTCATTTCGGGCAGTTTAAACACTAGTTTTACTCGAGCAAGGAGAGAGAGATGCTAACTGCCCGAGAACTCAGCGGAGAACAAACCCGATGAATGGGTGAAGGGTGTTTAAATAGTACGGCTTTCGGCGCAGAGAGAGGGAAAATTTCTTTAGTTGTTTTATTGATTCAAGATTCGAATCATCGAAGTAGTGAGTGAGTCGAGATTCGAATCAGTAAAATGAGTCGAACCGCCCATCTCTAACACGTAATGAGTCTTATTCAAGACCGTATCCATCATTAGAATCTACCTGAATATTCCCAGGCTTTTTTAATACTCTGCAACAATTTGAAATCCACAGATAGGAAACGCCTATATTACATATTTAAAAGCACTAAAAATAATTTCTGGTGGTTTGAAACATCTTAGTAAAGAATTATTGCTTACAAAAGATTTAAATTATATTCCACAACAGTTGGCACATATGCATGCTCAATCCAGAAATCACAATCTTCCAAGTTTTTTCTTTTGTAAGCAATGTGTGTTTGAAGCAAATCAGGGGGGGGGGGGGAAGCGGTCGTTTGAACCTCTGACGATCCTTGTTTCTGTAGGACAGTCACATACATATGAATATTTTCTTTTTAATTGAATTTTTTCATTTCATTTTGTCTGCTCAAAAGTAGCGTTACGTACCATAGAACACAGTTTGGAGCACCTGAAGCCTGTTATCTCAGCTATTTATTAAGTGAAAGTCAAAATGGTTATCTCATAGATATTATCACTGTAAAGGTGCATTCAGACTACGTTCTTATTGTCGTTAGAGTTCTTACTGTAGCTATCGGTCTTAGTTATGACGTCAGTTAGCGACGATAAAACCAGTTTTCTGGGATTTAAGTTCTTTCCAAATCCGTGCCTAACGTCTCTATGATTCCCCCTCTTCTTTTGTTAATAAGTTTTCAAGGTGGGTAAAGGATCATCAATCATTCTTCCCGCATGCACCGTACCACGGCTACCTCAACTAAATCCTACCTCAACTATTGTCCGAGATAGCCGTGACCGTACTCAACCCTTTTCGTTTCACCAGCCGATGCGAATGCGTCATTACAAAACCTTAAAGTCCAGTGCATGAACGCTCTGTTTCTTTGTGCTTACGATTTTTGCGACATTAGCTACAAGAAGAACGATAAAAACGCTAGTCTGAACGCACCTTTACATAACAGGTAAGTGCAGTCGCAGTAAAGGGAAAAACATTAAAACAGAAAAAGGGAAAGGGGAAAATGAACCATCCTAGCTTCCTGACAGCGCTACGGACGCGTGCATTATAAAAATAAATAAAAGAGAGCTTTAGTTCCGAGGGGGAAAAAATTAACGATAATGAATTGCTTCAGGAAGATGAGTAATAGGGCGGGGTCTTTTGTGACACATTCTACTGTAGTACTCGGGAAGATAATTCGTTGGGAATTGCATCAAGAGATTATCTCGGAAGTTCTCTTAATAATTTTTCTTCAGATAGGCTCGATTGAAAGCTCGGAATGAATAAGGTTTTTTTTTTTTAAATACCAAGGAGCTCCGCAGATGGAACGTACAAGTTTTGTTTTGCATGGTATGCATAAACTGCAAACCATGCAGACCCTGCAAACGGTCTGACCAATTATGTGTTATAATGAAAGACCAGTTATAATGTCTTTCTTTTATGTAATTGTAACATTTTAAAGGTTGTGGTATACTTTTGTGTATACCCTGTATGAGAGAAGGAAGCCGATTTGGAGAATAAGGAGTTACTAATTACCTTTACTAAAAATAAGTCACATCCAAAAATAGTGCTCGATCACCTATAGTGACGTCTTAGGCATAACTTACTAGGGCCAAGAAAAAAGGGGGGGGGGAAATTACCTCCTTCCGAATAATAGGTAAGGTATTTAAAACTTTCAGTAAAACAATCATAATGTGGTTTTTTTTTTGTTTTGTTTTTTTAAAGCGGTAGGTTATTGCAAGGGGCCCAAATTTTTTTCTTCTGCCCAGGGCCCACATTTATCTTGATCGGGCTCTGAACATGTTACAAAACTGCAGGAACATAGGACACCTATTCTTTTCTAAGCAATATGTGTCTGAAAAAAATCAGGGGACAGTGGTAAGAAACCCATACAATCATCATTTCTGGAGGCTACTCACATTATACATATGCATGCTTTTTTAACTTTAAATTTTTATGTTTCATTTAATTTGCTGAAAACAGTTGTAATATCTTTAAATTCGTAGTTGTAGGTTATCAATTTTGGGTATATACGTTTGTGCAAACCCTGTATGACTGAAAGGAAACGCAAGTGGAGAATGTGGTGTTATTAATTAGCTGTGCTAAAATTATGTCATACACAAAAATACTGCCATGTCATTTAATGATATCATCGTAACTTTCGATTGGCAGGGGTGCCACCCCCCCAAAATTAATTCAAGAAAATGCAGATATAAACTACTTGAAAATATTTTCTACTGTTGGGAGCATTTTTGGTTTCAGTGTTATGGCAAGTCTACAGGAAGGACATCTGCATTCGGCTGATTGGTACTTTGATCGGAGGACAATGGAGAAAAGAAACATCACGGTCAGCTGGTACCTCCTTGTTAACCCTTTGAGGCACAAACCTTTCCCAATGCTGAAAAAAGGGCAGCCCTTTCCGTCGCTCGACTTTACGACCAGCAAGATGGCGTACGATCGAAACGTTCATCGCGTGCCAAAGATAGCTGTGCCGGCACAGACAGCTGTCGTCAAAAAAGGGTTTCTAGATCTGTGGCCCGCGATGAACGTTTCGATCGTCCGCCATCTTGCTGGTAGTTAAGTCGAGCGAGGTTAAGGCTGCCCTTTTTTCAGCATGGGACA
>JAWZYV010003927.1:0-10008 GCA_038373885.1 Cheiracanthium punctorium | reverse complement strand
TCAGATGGCTTTCATCACCTCTTGTAGTTTACAATAAACCGTATCATTTTTTTCTTGCAATCTTCCTATATATCAGTTAAATATAATATTTAAAAAACTTTTAATTTCTTTTTTATTCATGTCCTATGTTTCTGATTTTGCTCTAGGTCCTACTGGAACTCAGAGTGGTCTTACAACTCCTCCAGGAAATACCACATTTACAGGAGGTAAAATATAGTACTAAAGATTCGTATCTCTACTAACCTTGTGTACTGGATCTTATTCTAGTAATGGATATGTTTATCTTAAAACGTTATCGTCATTTGTTATTTATGAATATGATATTTCCTTACTGTTATAGATATTTACAATAGGAATTTATATATATACAATTATTTCGAGATGAGTTTGGATTTAATAGGTAAAATTTATACGCCTTTTTGTTTTTTCTGGTGTTTTTATGCACTGTCACTACAGTTATTTCAAACGCCTCCACTAGCAAGAGAGATTTAATTTTTGCATCTTGTCAGATGGCTTTCATCTGCTCTTGTAGTTTCAAATAAAACGTATCATGTTTTTCTTGCATTCTTCCTATATATCAGTTCAATATAATATTTAAAAAACTTTTAATCTCTTTTTTATTCATGTTGTATGTTTCTGATTTTGCTCTAGGTCCTACTGGAAGTCAGAGTGGTCGAACAACTCCTCCAGGAAATACCACATTAACAGGAGGTAAAATATAGTACTAAAGATTCGTATCTCTACTAACCTTGTTCTTAACCTTTCCATCTTGTCAGATGGCTTTAATCTGATCTTGTAGTTTCAAATAAAACGTATCATTTTTTTCTTGCAATCTTCCTATATATCAGTTAAATATAATATTTAAAAAACTTTTAATTTCTTTTTGATTCATGTTGTATGTTTCTGATTTTGCTCTAGGTCCTACTGGAAGTCAGAGTGGTCAAACAACTCCTCCAGGAAATACCACATTTACAGGAGGTAAAATATAGTACTAAAGATTCGTATCTCTACTAACCTTGTGTACTGGATCCTATTCTAGTAATAGATATGTTTATCTGCTCTTGTATTTCATAAACGTATCATATTTCTTACTTTATAGATATTTCATTACAATTATAATATTTACAATATTTCGAATTTTTATTTATATACAATTTGTATGTTTCTGATTTTGTTCTAGGTTCTACTGGAATCAGATTGTCAACACTCCTCCAGGAAATACCACATTAACAGGAGGTAAAATATAGTACTAAAGATTCGTATCTCTACTAACCTTGTTGTTAACCTTTCCATCTTGTCAGATGGCTTTCATCTGCTCTTGTAGTTTCAAATAAAACGTATCATTTTTTTCTTGCATTCTTCCTATATATCAGTTAAATATAATATTTAAAAAACTTTTAATTTCTTTTTTATTCATGTCGTATGTTTCTGATTTTGCTCTAGGTCCTACTGGAAGTCAGAGTGGTCTAACAACTCCTCCAGGAAATACCACATTTACAGGAGGTAAAATATAGTACTAAAGATTCGTATCTCTACTAACCTTGTGTACTGGATCTTATTCTAGTAATGGATATGTTTATCTTAAAACGTTATCGTCATTTGTTATTTATGAATATGATATTTCCTTACTGTTATAGATATTTACAATAGGAATTTATATATATACAATTATTTCGAGATGTGTTTGGATTTAATAGGTAAAATTTATACGCCTTTTTGTTTTTTCTGGTGTTTTTATCCACTGTCACTACAGTTATTTCGAACGCCTCCACTACCAAGAGAGATTTAATTTTTCCATCTTGTCAGATGGCCTTCATCTGCTCTTGTAGTTTCAAATAAAACGTATCATGTTTTTCTTGCATTCTTCCTATATATCAGTTAAATATAATATTTAAAAAACTTTTAATTTCTTTTTTATTCATGTTGTATGTTTCTGATTTTGCTGTAGGTCCTACTGGAAGTCAGAGTGGTCGAACAACTCCTCCAGGAAATACCACATTAACAGGAGGTAAAATATAGTACTAAAGATTCGTATCTCTACTAACCTTGTTGTTAACCTTTCCATCTTGTCAGATGGCTTTCATCACCTCTTGTAGTTTACAATAAACCGTATCATTTTTTTCTTGCAATCTTCCTATATATCAGTTAAATATAATATTTAAAAAACTTTTAATTTCTTTTTTATTCATGTTGTATGTTTCTGATTTTGCTCTAGGTCCTACTGGAACTCAGAGTGGTCTTACAACTCCTCCAGGAAATACCACATTTACAGGAGGTAAAATATAGTACTAAAGATTCGTATCTCTACTAACCTTGTGTACTGGATCTTATTCTAGTAATGGATATGTTTATCTTAAAACGTTATCGTCATTTGTTATTTATGAATATGATATTTCCTTACTGTTATAGATATTTACAATAGGAATTTATATATATACAATTATTTCGAGATGTGTTTGGATTTAATAGGTAAAATTTATACGCCTTTTTGTTTTTTCTGGTGTTTTTATCCACTGTCACTACAGTTATTTCGGCCGCCACCACTACCAAGAGAGATTTAATTTTTCCATCTTGTCAGATGGCTTTCATCTGCTCTTGTAGTTTCAAATAAAACGTATCATGTTTTTCTTGCATTCTTCCTATATATCAGTTAAATATAATATTTAAAAAACTTTTAATTTCTTTTTTATTCATGTTGTATGTTTCTGATTTTGCTCTAGGTCCTACTGGAAGTCAGACTGGTCGAACAACTCCTCCAGGAAATACCACATTAACAGGAGGTAAAATATAGTACTAAAGATTCGTATCTCTACTAACCTTGTTGTTAACCTTTCCATCTTGTCAGATGGCTTTCATCACCTCTTGTAGTTTACAATAAACCGTATCATTTTTTTCTTGCAATCTTCCTATATATCAGTTAAATATAATATTTAAAAAACTTTTAATTTCTTTTTTATTCATGTCGTATGTTTCTGATTTTGCTCTAGGTCCTACTGGAACTCAGAGTGGTCTTACAACTCCTCCAGGAAATACCACATTTACAGGAGGTAAAATATAGTACTAAAGATTCGTATCTCTACTAACCTTGTGTACTGGATCTTATTCTAGTAATGGATATGTTTATCTTAAAACGTTATCGTCATTTGTTATTTATGAATATGATATTTCCTTACTGTTATAGATATTTACAATAGGAATTTATATATATACAATTATTTCGAGATGTGTTTGGATTTAATAGGTAAAATTTATACGCCTTTTTGTTTTTTCTGGTGTTTTTATCCACTGTCACTACAGTTATTTCAAACGCCTCCACTAGCAAGAGAGATTTAATTTTTGCATCTTGTCAGATGGCTTTCATCTGCTCTTGTAGTTTCAAATAAAACGTATCATGTTTTTCTTGCATTCTTCCTATATATCAGTTCAATATAATATTTAAAAAACTTTTAATCTCTTTTTTATTCATGTTGTATGTTTCTGATTTTGCTCTAGGTCCTACTGGAAGTCAGAGTGGTCGAACAACTCCTCCAGGAAATACCACATTAACAGGAGGTAAAATATAGTACTAAAGATTCGTATCTCTACTAACCTTGTTCTTAACCTTTCCATCTTGTCAGATGGCTTTCATCACATCTTGTAGTTTACAATAAACCGTATCATTTTTTTCTTGCAATCTTCCTATATATCAGTTAAATATAATATTTAAAAAACTTTTAATTTCTTTTTTATTCATGTTGTATGTTTCTGATTTTGCTCTAGGTCCTACTGGAAGTCAGAGTGGTCAAACAACTCCTCCAGGAAATACCACATTTACAGGAGGTAAAATATAGTACTAAAGATTCGTATCTCTACTAACCTTGTGTACTGGATCCTATTCTAGTAATAGATATGTTTATCTTAAAACGTTATCGTCATTTGTTATTTATGAATATGATATTTCCTTACTGTTATAGATATTTACAATAGGAATTTATATATATACAATTATTTCGAGATGTGTTTGGATTTAATAGGTAAAATTTATACGCCTTTGTATTTCAAATATATTTCTATATAATCCACCTTTCTCTCAGTTTACAAACATTTCTGATATATTTGGATGAAGGTCTGAAATAAAGATCGTCCCATTTGAAAAACATGTTAGGGTTTTCTCTCACATTTTTCAGTTTTTTCACATTTTCTCTGTTTTACTGCATAATCTATTTTTTTTTCTTTTTCTAATGATGCACTGTACAATGCACGAAAACTGTTGAAATTACTTCCGGATCAGAAGGGAATTAAAAAATGAAAAAATGCCAATTTGTAGTATCTAACATTTTACAAATTGATTTTCTAACCCTTTTTTCAACATTATTATTTTGTATAGCTCATAGAAGGAACCATTTTGTATTTCTCGAAAAAATAAATGCAACGGTTTTAGTATATGCTTCTATATAAAAAGTAATGATTCCAATTTGTATTTAAAATTATTGATCGAATTTTTATCTATTTTCTCCAGTTTTTTCTGGTGTTTTTATCCACTGTCACTACAGTTATTTCGGCCGCCACCACTACCAAGAGAGATTTAATTTTTCCATCTTGTCAGATGGCTTTCATCTGCTCTTGTAGTTTCAAATAAAACGTATCATGTTTTTCTTGCATTCTTCCTATATATCAGTTAAATATAATATTTAAAAAACTTTTAATTTCTTTTTTATTCATGTTGTATGTTTCTGATTTTGCTCTAGGTCCTACTGGAAGTCAGAGTGGTCGAACAACTCCTCCAGGAAATACCACATTAACAGGAGGTAAAATATAGTACTAAAGATTCGTATCTCTACTAAGCTTGTTGTTAACCTTTCCATCTTGTCAGATGGCTTTCATCACCTCTTGTAGTTTACAATAAACCGTATCATTTTTTTCTTGCAATCTTCCTATATATCAGTTAAATATAATATTTAAAAAACTTTTAATTTCTTTTTTATTCATGTCGTATGTTTCTGATTTTGCTCTAGGTCCTACTGGAAGTCAGAGTGGTCTTACAACTCCTCCAGGAAATACCACATTTACAGGAGGTAAAATATAGTACTAAAGATTCGTATCTCTACTAACCTTGTTGTTAACCTTCCATCTTGTCAGATGGCTTCATATGTTGTAGTTTCATAAAACGTATTCATTTTTTTCTTGCATATCTTCCTATATATCAGTTAAATATAATATTTAAAAAACTTTTAATTTCTTTTTTATTCATGTTTTATGTTTCTGATTTTGCTCTAGGTCCTACTGGAAGTCAGAGTGGTCAACAACTCCTCCAGGAATACCACTTACAGAGGTAAATATGTACTAAGATTCGTATCTCTACTAACTTGTGTACTTTCATCTGCTCTTGTAGTTTCAAATAAAACGTATCATGTTTTTCTTGCATTCTTCCTATATATCAGTTAAATATAATATTTAAAAAACTTTTAATTTCTTTTTTATTCATGTTGTATGTTTCTGATTTTGCTCTAGGTCCTACTGGAAGTCAGAGTGGTCAAACAACTCCTCCAGGAAATACCACATTAACAGGAGGTAAAATATAGTACTAAATATTCGTATCTCTACTAACCTTGTTGTTAACTTTCCATCTTGTCAGATGGCTTTCATCTGCTCTTGTAGTTTCAAATAAAACGTATCATGTTTTTCTTGCATTCTTCCTATATATCAGTTAAATATAATATTTAAAAAACTTTTAATTTCTTTTTTATTCATGTTGTATGTTTCTGATTTTGCTCTAGGTCCTACTGGAAGTCAGAGTGGTCAAACAACTCCTCCAGGAAATACCACATTAACAGGAGGTAAAATATAGTACTAAAGATTCGTATCTCTACTAACCTTGTTGTTAAAATTTCCATCTTGTCAGATGGCTTTCATCACCTCTTGTAGTTTACAATAAACCGTATCATTTTTTTCTTGCAATCTTCCTATATATCAGTTAAATATAATATTTAAAAAACTTTAATTTCTTTTTTATTCATGTTGTATGTTTCTGATTTTGCTGTAGGTCCTACTGGAAGTCAGAGTGGTCAAACAACTCCTCCAGGAAATACCACATTAACAGGAGGTAAAATATAGTACTAAAGATTCGTATCTCTACTAACCTTGTGTACTGGATCTTATTCTAGTAATGGATATGTTTATCTTAAAACGTTATCGTCATTTGTTATTTATGAATATGATATTTCCTTACTGTTATAGATATTTACAATAGGAATTTATATATATACAATTATTTCGAGATGTGTTTGGATTTAATAGGTAAAATTTATACGCCTTTTTGTTTTTTCTGGTGTTTTTATCCACTGTCACTACAGTTATTTCAAACGCCTCCACTACCAAGAGAGATTTAATTTTTCCATCTTGTCAGATGGCTTTCATCTGCTCTTGTAGTTTCAAATAAAACGTATCATGTTTTTCTTGCATTCTTCCTATATATCAGTTAAATATAATATTTAAAAAACTTTTAATTTCTTTTTTATTCATGTTGTATGTTTCTGATTTTGCTCTAGGTCCTACTGGAAGTCAGAGTGGTCAAACAACTCCTCCAGGAAATACCACATTAACAGGAGGTAAAATATAGTACTAAAGATTCGTATCTCTACTAACCTTGTTGTTAACCTTTCCATCTTGTCAGATGGCTTTCATCACCTCTTGTAGTTTACAATAAACCGTATCATTTTTTTCTTGCAATCTTCCTATATATCAGTTAAATATAATATTTAAAAAACTTTTAATTTCTTTTTTATTCATGTTGTATGTTTCTGATTTTGCTCTAGGTCCTACTGGAAGTCAGAGTGGTCTTACAACTCCTCCAGGAAATACCACATTTACAGGAGGTAAAATATAGTACTAAAGATTCGTATCTCTACTAACCTTGTTTACTGGATCCTATTCTAGTAATAGATATGTTTATCTTAAAACGTTATCATCATTTGTTTTTTATGAATATGATATGTTCTTACTGTTATAGATATTTACAATAGGAATTTATTTATATACAATTATTTCGAGATGTATTCGTATTTATTAGGTAAAATTTATACGCCTTTGTATTTCAAATATATTTCTATATAATCCACCTTTCTCTCAGTTTACAAACCTTTCTGATATATTTGGATGAAGGTCTGAAATAAAGATCGTCCCATTTGAAAAACATGTTAGGGTTTTCACTCACATTTTTCAGTTTTTTCACATTTTATCTGTTTTACTGCATAATCTATTTTTTTTCTTTTTCTAATGATGCACTGTACAATGCACGAAAACTGTTGAAATTACTTCCGGATCAGAAGGGAATTAAAAAATGAAAAAATGCCAATTTGTAGTATCTAACATTTTACAAATTGATTTTCTAACCCTTTTTTCAATATTATTATTTTGTATAGCTCATAGAAGGAACCATTTTGTATTTCTCGAAAAAATAAATGCAACGGTTTTAGTATATGCTTCTATAAAAAAAGTAATGATTCCAATTTGTATTTAAAATTATTGATCGAGTTTTTTATCTATTTTCTCCAGTTTTTTCTGATGTTTTTATCCACTGTCACTACAGTTATTTCGGCCGCCACCACTACCAAGAGAGATTTAATTTTTCCATCTTGTCAGATGGCTTTCATCTGCTCTTGTAGTTTCAAATAAAACGTATCATGTTTTTCTTGCATTCTTCCTATATATCAGTTAAATATAATATTTAAAAAACTTTTAATTTCTTTTTTATTCATGTTGTATGTTTCTGATTTTGCTCTAGGTCCTACTGGAAGTCAGAGTGGTCGAACAACTCCTCCAGGAAATACCACATTAACAGGAGGTAAAATATAGTACTAAAGATTCGTATCTCTACTAACCTTGTTGTTAACCTTTCCATCTTGTCAGATGGCTTTCATCACCTCTTGTAGTTTCAATAAACCGTATCATTTTTTTCTTGCAATCTTCCTATATATCAGTTAAATATAATATTTAAAAAACTTTTAATTTCTTTTTTATTCATGTTGTATGTTTCTGATTTTGCTCTAGGTCCTACTGGAAGTCAGAGTGGTCAAACAACTCCTCCAGGAAATACCACATTAACAGGAGGTAAAATATAGTACTAAAGATTCGTATCTCTACTAACCTTGTTGTTAACCTTTCCATCTTGTCAGATGGCTTTCATCACCTCTTGTAGTTTACAATAAACCGTATCATTTTTTTCTTGCAATCTTCCTATATATCAGTTAAATATAATATTTAAAAAACTTTTAATTTCTTTTTTATTCATGTTGTATGTTTCTGATTTTGCTCTAGGTCCTACTGGAAGTCAGAGTGGTCAAACAACTCCTCCAGGAAATACCACATTTACAGGAGGTAAAATATAGTACTAAAGATTCGTATCTCTACTAACCTTGTGTACTGGATCTTATTCTAGTAATGGATATGTTTATCTTAAAACGTTATCGTCATTTGTTATTTATGAATATGATATTTCCTTACTGTTATAGATATTTACAATAGGAATTTATATATATACAATTATTTCGAGATGTGTTTGGATTTAATAGGTAAAATTTATACGCCTTTTTGTTTTTTCTGGTGTTTTTATCCACTGTCACTACAGTTATTTCAAACGCCTCCACTACCAAGAGAGATTTAATTTTTCCATCTTGTCAGATGGCTTTCATCTGCTCTTGTAGTTTCAAATAAAACGTACCATGTTTTTCTTGCATTCTTCCTATATATCAGTTAAATATAATATTTAAAAAACTTTTAATTTCTTTTTTATTCATGTTGTATGTTTCTGATTTTGCTGTAGGTCCTACTGGAAGTCAGAGTGGTCAAACAACTCCTCCAGGAAATACCACATTAACAGGAGGTAAAATATAGTACTAAACATTCGTATCTCTACTAACCTTGTTGTTAAAATTTCCATCTTGTCAGATGGCTTTCATCACCTCTTGTAGTTTACAATAAACCGTATCATTTTTTTCTTGCAATCTTCCTATATCTCAGTTAAATATAATATTTAAAAAACTTTAAATTTCTTTTTTATTCATGTTGTATGTTTCTGATTTTGCTCTAGGTCCTACTGGAAGTCAGAGTGGTCTTACAACTCCTCCAGGAAATACCACATTTACAGGAGGTAAAATATAGTACTAAAGATTCGTATCTCTACTAACCTTGTTTACTGGATCCTATTCTAGTAATAGATATGTTTATCTTAAAACGTTATCGTCATTTGTTATTTATGAATATGATATGTTCCTTACTGTTATAGATATTTACAATAGGAATTTATTTATATACAATTATTTCGAGATGTATTTGGATTTAATAGGTAAAATTTATACGCCTTTGTATTTCAAATATATTTCTATATAATCCACCTTTCTCTCAGTTTACAAACCTTTCTGATATATTTGGATGAAGGTCTGAAATAAAGATCGTCCCATTTGAAAAACATGTTAGGGTTTTCACTCACATTTTTCAGTTTTTTCACATTTTATCTGTTTTACTGCATAATCTATTTTTTTTTCTTTTTCTAATGATGCACTGTACAATGCACGAAAACTGTTGAAATTACTTCCGGATCAGAAGGGAATTAAAAAATGAAAAAATGCCAATTTGTAGTATCTAACATTTTACAAATTGATTTTCTAACCCTTTTTTCAATATTATTATTTTGTATAGCTCATAGAAGGAACCATTTTGTATTTCTCGAAAAAATAAATGCAACGGTTTTAGTATATGCTTCTATAAAAAAAGTAATGATTCCAATTTGTATTTAAAATTATTGATCGAGTTTTTTATCTATTTTCTCCAGTTTTTTCTGATGTTTTTATCCACTGTCACTACAGTTATTTCGGCCGCCACCACTACCAAGAGAGATTTAATTTTTCCATCTTGTCAGATGGCTTTCATCTGCTCTTGTAGTTTCAAATAAAACGTATCATGTTTTTCTTGCATTCTTCCTATATATCAGTTAAATATAATATTTAAAAAACTTTTAATTTCTTTTTTATT
>JAWZYV010003926.1:0-12234 GCA_038373885.1 Cheiracanthium punctorium | reverse complement strand
CATCACTCACTATTATTAATTACGCGTGTTATAGCTAACACACTGTATCGTAGGTTACTACAGCATAGTGCTTAATAACTCGCACGTGCGATCGGCCCAATGGCCTTCTCAACCGCTCTCTGAGAAAAGACGTGGAGAGAGTTGCGGGAGAAGTAAGGCGCTGCTGATATCAGTCCGTTCGCACATTTTGAGTGTGCTCTCAAGGACGATTTTTTTGCCGTTATCTCTTGAGGATTCTCTCTTGGCTTGTTATGTTCGGTTAGTTAATCCACGTTTTTTTCCCCCATTTTCTTATTATTTTCTTTAGTTCTATCATTTTTCACTACATTACTTTTTTACGACCTAGTGTCAATAATTAAGATGGGAGTCCAATAAGTCTTTCGGAGCTAAAGTAAAGACATTTTTTAGTAGTATCCTTTGAAAAAAAATTGAAATAAAAAAATCAAGACAACACATTTGCTCAAACTTATCTTGGTGACGAAATGGCTAAATTAAAAAAAATATTGAAAACAATGTATGACCAAAGACTTGTTTTCTTTCAGTTGCATGCATTGTTTTCCCGCATTGCTGGAAATGCTAATATATTTTAACTTATACGGTGCTTCGTATCTGCGTACTTAATTTTGAAAATTTATTTTGTGAGCCTCCATTTAAATAACCCACGAGCTGCCATCGTAAGTTATTCTTTGTTGGGAGGGGGACATAATGTTAAAGGTTGGGAACCATTGCTGTAAAAGATTTGGTTTATCCAGTATACTTCTGCTATGAATCTAGCTGAATTATTTTTCATTTTCATGATTTTTCTGTAGGTAAGAACATTAATTTATATCATCTTTCCAATAAGATAGGGTATATTTCGTTCCATCCAGAATATTTCAAATATCTAAATAAAGTTTACAGAATAGAAATATCTTTAAATTTGCGCTTCGATCATTTGCTAAAATGCCATTTTAGAGAAAATTTCATGCATGTTTTGAGCCTAAAACTAAAAATATTTAGAGTTAACAAAATGGGAAAAGATAGGACAGTGTTTAGCTATGTTCTACAACATAATACAGATTAGGTATTTTTCAAATATATGTATATGTATATATACTGGGTGATTCGCTACCAGACTGACAAACTTGCAGGGGGTACAGAGAGGTGAGAAACGTCTTCTTGTACTTGTTAATAATCACTTTGGAAGAAGTGTTGAAGTGTCCGTCTCATTTCTTAACCAAGTTTCATAAACAATGGGCTTTCTTCAGACCATTTCATCAATGCAATGAAAGAAACAATTCTGAAACAGCAATTTTTATCCAGTGCAATCCGTGAAAGAGGGATTTACTTTTGAAAAACCATGTCCGGAAAGTTTCCCTTCAAACATTTCTTCCAAAGCTATTATTAACCCTTTGAGGCTCAACCCTTTCCCAATGCTGAAAAAAGGGCAGCCGTTGCCATCGCTCGACTTAACTACCAGCAAGAGGGTGGACGATCTAAACGTTCATCGCGTGTTACAGATCTAGAGACCCTTTTTGACGACAGCTGGCTATGCGTGCTTCAACGCGATCTGCTTTACGCGAATGGATACTACGCGATTTTTTCAAGCATAACCCTTTCAGGTGCAACCTTTCCCAATGCTGAAAAAAGGGCTGCCGTTGCCATCGCTCGACTTAAAGACCAGCAAGAGGGCGGACGATCGAAACGTTCATCGCGTGCCACAGATCGAGAGACCCTTTTTTGACGCAGCTAGCTGTGCGGCTCAGCCAGCTGCGTGAAAAGAAGTCTCTCGATCTATGGGACGCGATGAACGTTTCGATCGTGCATGATCTTGATGGTCGTTAAGTCGAGCGATGGCAACGGCAGCCCTTTTTTCAGCATGGGACAATCTATTCAGCTGTTCTCGCATTCTTCCATTTTTCAGCAGATGTCAGCATGCTTGCCGCCAGAATATTTCCCAGGGGGGGGGGGGGAGGCAAAGACTACTTCAACGTATGGTTACCATGTTGAAAAGAAAAAAAAAGCAAGGGAAAACACTGTATGCAAAATTCCAGGCGATGGCAAGTGCCCCCCCCTTGCTCTATGCTTCCGGCACCCATGGATCTCAGTGCTGTTAAAAAGAATCGTGACCATTTTTGTTACGGGAAATGACGTGCTAAAAAGTAAAGGATTCTGGTGGAGCTCTGTCACCCGCCACTATTTTTATAGAAATCCAATCTATTCTTCGTGACTAGCAACAGTCAAAACGGCAGAGTTGGGTGTTCCCAGAGCGGGAACACTGCGCGTTAAAGGGTTATTAGGTACATGAAGACGACTGGTGACCGCCACGGATGACAGCACCATCAAGACGCAGAGTTTTAAGTTTTGTTTCTAATACACATGTTTACGAAATTGACAAAGCTTGATATAATAGCGTTCCGTGTGCATCTGTCTGAATAATTGAAAATATCCGCTTTGCTATGCCAGGACATGCTGTTTCACTGCTTGGTCACCGATCTCCGTTCATGTCCTCCAGACAGAAAAATCTGAGAGTGTTCTTTTTAAAGTAAAATGTTGTAGATGTCAACGTCAGTGATGCGCAAAACTTGCTGCAGTCGACGCTCGTTGTTGACGAACCCGTGAGGACCACTCAAATAGTTCGTACAGTCGACTTGTAAAACAGTCAACGCGGGATTACTCGCTATTTCGTAAAATCACAAATCGATTGTGTTGTATTTTCCTTGTATAAAATTGGCAGTGCTTTATATAGCTTCGTTTTGAGTATGGATGACTCTAGAGAGGCGTATTTGTGTGCCAGGGGCACTTGCCCCCTCCTCATTCCCTCAGATGAACTTTCAATTGGACGATTGACTCATTTTGGTTTGCGCGTCTGCATTTGCTGGTATAGTTAAAAATACCCATGTTCCGAAAAAGACTGTCTCGTGGCTGTGCCACCTCCGATGCTAAACTATTATAGCCCGACGAGTGGCTGAGCGCACGCCGCTCTGAATTAGGAGACGGAACCTAAGCGCCGACCTAAACGTTCGGGGTTTTCCGTGGTTTCCTCCGAAACTTAGAGTAAATACGGGTTAGGACCCCTTAAGAATGACCCCTGCGGAGGGCACCCCATCCATCGGCCTAGATGCCACGTGTAGATAATTGGCCGCAATCCCACAACACAACGCTAAACTATTATTAATGTAGGAAGCTGAAGGCTGATTACAGTTAAATAAATAAACAAACTAATAAAAAAAACTTTTTAATCATCAAACAAGCCCTTTTGGCTAAACAGCACTTATGCTATACACACACTCAAAATCTATAGAACAACCCAATCTTTATATTTTCACGTAGTTAATAAATTTTGTGCGTGCAACTTTTTGCTATGCACTTTAAGATCATCAAAGGTCTCGTTTTAAATAAAACCGGTGAGTTAATTGGAGTCAGTGACTAACCTGAAACCAGTGAGTTTATTGGAGTCAGTGACTAACCTGATCCCACATTAATGGCTGAAATCCAACAGCACTGGGAAAAACGAAGCCTCCATCTGCTCAATCCATCCGCTTTGCACTGAAAAGCACTAAAAAAAACTGTTCTTTTAATAAAAGTATTTAAATCCTTGCAAATAGGAGTAGTTTTTCCCGTAGTTGAAACGAATAAAAGAATAGTCATTGAAAAAGAACTTCACTCAATTGATGGGGATGTGAAACATACAAGACGCTTCAAAATTTCGATCGTAGGCTTAAACACAGCACCCTCAAACGAATCTATAAGTTACCGTAGGTGTGGAAATTGTAATAACCCAATCTATAGCACTTTAAAATAGTATGAATGTAATGTTTTGTCTGTCCCTTTTTTTTTTCTTTTCGTTCTTCGATACATTTTCTACAAAAACCAAGCTAAGTTTGAAAATTTAAGAAAAAATAAAATCTGAAACACTTTTAAATAGGCACTAAAGTGCTATATATTAAAAGCGTATCATAATCCATGCGTCGTCCCTATATCTTTCTTCCTTATTCCATTCAGTTGGAAGTGTATCGTTGTTCATGAGTGTGCTGCATTTTTCTTCCTTGTTCCATAAAACACATCTTTCGAATCGAAATCTATCTTAAAATTATCGCCAAGACTGTAAAACTGTTTTATAATCTTCGACAAGCATATTCCAACTATACTTCGCCTTTATAAATACCATTTGGAAAGTGTATCATAATCTATGAGTGTACGTGTTTGTCTTCCCGGTTCCATAAAACACTTTTTCAGGATTGAAATAGGGTCTAAAATCGCCTACTAAAACTATTTTACTATCTTCATCAGGCATATTCTTAAGATACTTTTGATTTGTAATAAACTGTCGCATCTGCCCGTTTACAGCCAAATTTCGCAGCTTGTATGTGTGTTATTATAACAACGCTACGCTAGGGCGATCTGCCAAGGATGGTGGTGCCTTGGTAGGAGGACTTTCTAAAAGGTTTCTAACACATATTCACGTTACATCTGGAGAAAACCTACCAAAACCCAGGCATTGAAGACAGTCGCGCGATGGAACCCCATACCGGGACATTCACACTTCGGCCGTCTACCGTTTTCCCAGTGACATAACCATGCCAAATTTGGAAGATATTGCCTAGCTTTGTCCGGTTTTGAAAACTTATTTTTGGCACCTGACTTGGCGATCATTATCAAAATTTGCAAACCTTGTGAGACTTTCTACATTTTATGATCGCCCCTTCTCTCCGACATGTTATCTGCAAACGAATTTGAAAAGTGCTTCAATGTGGCAAATTGTGTAAACAAATAATGTGAACGCTAAAAAACTTGCTTCATTTTGATGGCACTGTAGTGCTAAAACAAATAAATTACTTCCTTAAAAATACCTCATCGATGTGAGTTATAACAATTTTAAAAATAAGAAAAAATAGAGATTAAGGATTACTTTCCATTGATAAGATAGATGCCGAGATTAAATTTTAAGAATATCATACCCGAGCACTCATGAATCTAGCATAATTTTAATCATCTCATTTATTTCAACTTACTAGAATTCACATTCTTTTTAATAGTTTACGACGATCTGAAACTGAATAATCTGGTAACGGCATAGTTTGCTTGAATCCATGATTACCCTGCCATGGCCGACTGGCTAAGACGCTCGAAAGGACGAGGATCAGTTGCACCCGCGCAGTCAGCTATCAATCGAATCGAGGGGCGAGTTGCTACGGAATCCTTATCTTGTTCTCCCCTCGAAAATAGGCTACCGCTGGCCCTTTGCGAGACCAAAAAACATCACTGGGTCTGGACATCGCTGAAGGGGGCCCATAGAAAATATGAAAACTTCTACCGCTGGCCCTTGCGAGATCGCACGGTTCGCCAAGGATAGTCCCCACCCCTTCATTTCGCGGTTGCAACTCGCCCGTAGATTCAATTCATCAGCGGTGCAACTCGTTCTTTTCTACTCTGCCTTCGCCCGATGCAACTAACCCATTCTGCTGAAAATGGTAGACGTCTGAAGTATAAAATCCTCGTGTTTGTCCTGTCGCGCGGCTGTCGATCTAAAAGTGTGGAGTTTTTGTCGGTTTTCTCCAGATGTAACGTGAGTACGCGTTAGAACCCCTTTAACGAGAGACCTCCAAACAAGGCAGGCACCCCTCATTCCAGGCAGATAGCCCATGGGTAGGTTTACCATAACAACACAAACAACAACAACAATTAATCCATGTTTATAGTAACAAATCTATTAATACTACTACTTACTTATATGAATAGTACAGCCGAACCATGGCCGAGTGCATAAGACGCTGAAAGTTATGGCTGAAGCTTGAAGGTTCAAGGTTTGGGTCTACCCCGCGGCTTTCGATCTAACGGTCTGGAGTTTTGGGGCGGCTTTTTCAAAATGTGACTGGAATACGAGTTAGTATCCTTTTAAAAGTCCCCCTTTCGCTTAAGGAATTCCCCCACGTAGTCTGACAGCCCTCGCGTAGCGTTGCCACAACCCAACAATAAATTCCTAAAAATATGTTAATGCCAGTATTTTTACGTTTCAGTTTCGAAATTCCTATTTTTAATGGCTTCCGCTGGTGGACGGAGCTCTCAGCTTGCAAGAAGAATATTGACATTCGCTTTAATATTGAACGACTGTTAGAGAGGGAGTGATAATCTTAATTCAAACATCCTTAATAACTGACCAGCGTGAATTTTAGGCATGTGCTCCAATGACAAGTAAAATGGCCACACCATGGCACAGTGGTTATGTCACTGGAAATGGTAGACGGGCGAAGTGTGAAGGTCCCGGGTTCGGGTCCCATAGCGCGTCCGTCTACCTAACCGTTCGCAGTTTTCCGTGGTTTTCTCCGAAACTTAGCGTGAATACGGGTTAGCACCCCTTAAAAAAAGACCCCCATGGAGGACACCCCACCCATAGGCCAAGATCCCTCGTGCAGATCATTGGCCTTAATCCCACAACACTCATTACAAGTCACACTTTGAGGCTCTCTTGGTTCAGTCTCCACTCTGTCGTGCACATCTGCAGAACTCACCTCCTTTTACACGTCTTTTCAATGGGGGAGACTATAGAATATTTCGTATTGCGCCACTGCAACGCGGCAAGTAGAAGTGTCAGAATGACTTCACCCTTCATGGGTGGATGACATGCACGATCCGAGTGGAGACTGTTCAAACCCCTCCACCACGATAAGGTGGAGCCTCGTCGGAGGGGACCCCCCTCCCCCCGAGGAAAAGAGCTGGCAAAGAAAGGAAGACAATACCAAATGCTAACGGAGACTGGGGCTTACCCTTTTTAAACGGAACATTTTTGTACCCTCCAAATGTTCGATGAGTTCCACTCATTTAGACGAGGCATAAACTGAAGGACTTAAAGAGTAGGGGAAAAATAAGCTGAAGGAACTTGACTATTGTTCACATTCGTCAACTTTTAATTATCTCACGTGAAAAGTAAAGTTTTCTTTCCGTTAATGTATTATTTTTCGAAAGCCCGAAAGTGCTTGACCAGCTCTTTCCCTTTCCCCGAACGGACACCCATCAAGGGTTGATCAGAATAGTTCAAGATTGGCTGCAATATTAATACGATCGGATACTCGGTCATTGTTTCAAACATAATTGAAAGCAGTCCTGCTAAAGTCTACATTGTGTCTATTAAATAAAGTCTCAAAAAATCGGTATTTCAGCCATTTTTTGTTTTCGCCAAACTAAAAAATTTTACATATTAGCCTCGGAAATATTTAGTACTTATTGTTTTGCGTATAAAACATTTCATTCCTGCTCTAATTTCCCATGCACACGATATTATAATTAAAAAAAATAACCTTACGAATATAAACTAACAAAAAAAAATCATTATTGTTCTTTTATTTTAACTTTGAGAATTTAAAACATTTTATTCGGCCAAATCGCCACACATGGCAACCACGATGCTTATTTCACAGTTTTTTCACTACAGGGGTTACAATTACGGAAAGCTTTTTGCGTGGAGAACATAAAAAAATCTCTTAAATTCCGGGAACGGGTGGACTTTCAAAGTGTGGACTATAATTTATTCTATATTATTTTACATATCTGTGCAAAATTTCAGGCTGATTGGTCCATTTTTGTGGATTTGTATACTAATCAAATCTGCAAACAAACAAACAAACAGAATTTCATTTTTATTTATAAGGATAATTACTTATCAGTGCCAAAAAACACACTTTGAAAAAATTCACATGAAATTTTACCATCTATTCTGTGTAACTTTCTTTTTAAATATAAGTTGCCTTGCCCCTTTATGGTTTTATTAAATGAACTTTGCTTTTACAGTATTGGCCTGAATATAATACGCCCCCAGAAAATTTTGAAGATAATTAGAAGAAATCTTATTTAGGCCTCGAATTTAGCACAAGTCAGACTGATCAGTTCCCTCCCCCCCCCCCAAAAAAAAAAGACAAAGAACACTGCATTACATTCGACCAATACAGTAATAACAATTTATGAACTTATTTGAAATTTCAAACATAATGTTAAAAATAGAGTTTGGAATTTCTTTATTTCTTAGTTCTTTACAAGTAAAATAAGACTTCAATGTTTCTTTTAAGCCCACAAAATTTCTTAAAACTATTCAAAATTTTACAGTTAAACAGTTTGCCATCTAATTTTCCGATTTCCAAGAATCTTTCACAAATGAGTAATCAACACAAGTACAAATAACTATTGGGCCAAAATACCACAGTATTTTGGTCAATATCTATGGATTATACCCCCCCCCCCAGATAGCTGTAATCTTTCAGTACTGGTGGGAAAATAAATATGACGATTATTCAAAATGTCAAACCAGCTTTTAATGCAAAATCAGGAGACATCAAAATCCTGTAGAGTTGGCAGGTATGCATTAAGAGTTTAAAACAAGGTTTCTAAGTGAGCCAATGCACATGTATGACCTGTTTTTTTTTTGGGGGGGGGGGGTTAGACAATAGAGATCTTTAAATCCATTTATTTTCAGGCTTAATGAGTGCAAGAACAACATTGAAGGACATACTTGATACGATTTCAGGAAAGTTCCAATTTACATCCTTTACTAGAGCCCTTTAAATTGCCTTGAAATACTATCAAGGATACTTTGATTTAGTGTTTGGAGAATATGTTGCTATGAGAAAAAGCAACAAGTAGAGCAGCATTCGTTCTCATAGCAACGTATTCTCCCAACACTAAATCGACGCATCCCTGTTAGTATTTCAAGGCAATTTAAGGAATGATTAGAAATTTAAGGAAGAAAATCAAAGTCCATTCATCTTTGGTACACCCATTTTGTTTCCCAAAAGCTATAAAATTTTACAATAAACACATGCATTCAAGTACGATTTGAATTGATACGATTTCTAAAGTTATTTATTGCAGTATTCAACATTAAAAACTGAGAAGTCATTTTACATATCCATTGTTCTTATCAGACTCGCTTAATGTTTAAGTTTTTCTGAAAGTAATAAATTTCTCTTAATGATGCATTAATATTTTAAGTAGCAATTGCAGAAAAATACGAGGGGTTCAGAATGTAGGAAGTTTTAATATACAGGCTAGTGAAAAAGAAACTTCTATAGAAGCAGTTGAGTTAGATAGACATTTCTCCAAAACACTTTGAACCATCAATTATATTAACCAGACATTAAATTTAAGGATTTTGAAGCTCTAATCAGTTCACAAAAATTATCATGGGATAATTTAAACATTTCCGATTTCGTTATTATGGATTATTACAGAAGCAGGTATTGCAATACTAATGAGCAGAATTGTAGTCAGGAAAGTTGTTCTAATTACACTCGTACAAATAGAAATTTATGAGAGATTATTTCAGGTGGCGCGGATGAGGAAGTGAAGAACTTAATTTCTTCTACCTACACTACAACCATGTTGGCGAAACATTGCCACATTTCTTCAAATAACTTAAATAATCTTGAAGATTTTAAATTCAATCTTTTTTGCTTAAGTTAGAAATTTAATACATTTAAAGCTTGTCAAGCTAGCAAGTTTAATAGGGTAGATTGTAATATTCAATGTTTTTCAAGCAATAAAACAAGGACACTTATTTTTCTTTTTAATGCTTTATTAATCTATTGAAAACAAAACAGCCAATGCAATTATTTCAATTAAAACAACTTATGCAAAGGAAGAGGGTCATGGAATGCACAGTACCCGTATTGCACACAGAAGCTGCTGTGCCTTTGAAAAACAAATTTAAAAAGTTGTTGCTACATTTAAAATGACATAAATTTTAAATATTCAGATTAGTTTAAATTATTAAAGTCGAGCATACAATCATAGCCACTTTGTTAAATATCGTTAACAATAAATGATCAAAACATGACTATGGTGCTGCCACACATTAAACATCAAGTGACTTTTTAAAGGCAATTGATAACTAAGTGATTTATCGTCGCAGTTAAAACATAAAATATCACGTCATTTCCTCACAGTTTAACAAAATTCTTGCATAGAAGAAGGAACTTTGTAAACAGAAGTATTAACATAAAATACTTTTCTAAGTCATCTGATCAAACTTTTTTTTTTTTTTGAAGAACATTACACCAACAATGAAAGTCTGTTTGAACAGCAAATGAGGACCTGCGAGGAGTATTAAAAACATAAAACATATTCCAATGAACATACATTGAAAAGGGGAGAGATAAATAACTGGCAGGTACTTTCAAAGCTAATGCATGTGCCTTATATTCTTTTAAACTAGCTGTTTGTTTTATTGCGCATCATTGGCTTATGACTACGGTACGAACCAACAGAATGCTGCCACTGCCAACAGCTGCGACAGAAATAACGAAAGCATGCAGCATCTCTACAGAATATGGGCCCTTGTTGAACTTGACAACTTGAACAGATAGCATCTTCTATGTAAGGATCCACTTGGACCTATTAAATAGAAAAATAAAATTAAGGTTGAAGAATTTGAATATGTTTATGGGACATAAAAAAAGCTACATTTAAAACTTAAGAAAAATTTAAAAAGTTTTTAAAGATAATTTCGGAGGGGAAAAATTCAGCTTAAGGTATGTGCAAGCACTACAACTTTAATTCCATTTTAAATCAAATGATTATACAGGGGTTGTCTAAAGTTTGGTGAATGGCCTCATTTTAGAAACTGCACTAGTTGAGATGTTACATGCAACAAGACATCAGATCTAAATGGCCCCTAGCATCCAAATCAGTAGAAGTGCGTGTTGCAACAAATTGCATGTAGTCTATGTGAGAAGGGGATGTCAATTTGAACTGAAACAATGCGAACCCGAATCTTTCTAATTAAGCATAACTGCAACAGACATTAAATAAATGTTAAGGAAGTGTGCAAGCAGTACGAGCGGATATATAACCTTTTCTGGACAAGCACTATGCAAGTTAACACATAATTAATTGCAAATTATGACGACCCTAGTAGCAATGACTGCTCGTTTTCTGCTCGGTCGTTCATCGACTCATCGTTAACTCATCGACTCGTCGAATTCAGTCATCGGCAAGTGCACTTTTGTTAATCTGCAATAGATGAACTTTTATTCATGGATAGAAGTGATCTAGACGAGCAGTTTCGCCGATGGGAAACCGAAAAACAATATCTTATCCGAAACTGCAGCTCTATAGTCAACGGGCCTTGCAAGTGTCCCCAGTAGTTTACACTTTACCCAAATTCCTATAAATATTTGCGTAATTTAGATGTGCCTTTGCATAATCAAAGGGAAATTTTGAACAATTCTTGAATTAATCGCATAATTTACTTCAAATTTCTTGTATTGGGGTTGGGAGGGGCGGGGGGGGTATCCCCCCCCTTGCCCCCTCCCACAAAATTTAAATTTGAAAAGAAATATTTACAAAAAAATGTAAGTATTTATTATATAAAAATCGTTTGTAATATTTAAATAATTTTTAAAAAAGTGTTTAAAAAAAAGAAAAGAAAATCTATTTGAGCGTCAGCTGCATTATAAGAAAAACGGAAACTTCATTACAATGAGCAACTCTTTTGAAACCTCTTTAATGTAAACAGCAAGAAGAGAAATCAGTTAATTTTTAAAAGTTATCCAAGAAATATGAAAGTTAAAATCACACTAAAATTCCTATACAATTGGCAATATTGTTTTTTAATTATTAATTATGAATGTTGTTGCTACTTACATACATTGGTAAAAAGTGAAATTAATTTCTTACCAATCGAATAATTTGACTATTATTAATAATAGCTGAACAACACTTTGTCAAAATTTCACCCTAAGTCCCAATCTGAGACTAAAATAACCGGTACTTCACACTTTGCCTTGTACATGACAAGATTCGATGGTCTAGGGGTAGCGCGCTTATCTCGTAATCAGTACGCTCAGTGTTCGGGCCCGGGGGAGGAAGAATTTTTTTTTTTTTTTTCAGAAAAACGGAAATTTAGCATACAAAAAACGAAAATATAATAAACAGAACGGACATTTTTTGAAAATTTTGCTGCCAGTCGTTTATTTTTTATTAACAAATATATTTTAAACAGTTTATCGGTTTCTTTTCGTTATTTCATCGGTGTCATCGGGAAACGATGATCGGCTTTATGGTCCCCCGAGCGGACATTTTGTACCAGTTGCCGATGAAATTTCCCCTTTTTTGGATGAAAAGCCGTGATCGGCCATTGCTCCTTCTCCTCGGATTTAACTCACCCGCCTCTCATCGACCGATGAGTTATTGCTACTAGGGGAATTCATTACATTGTGTCATGCAGAAAATGTAGAATGCTGATATAGTTCTGTTTAACATTTC
>JAWZYV010003925.1:10000-12180 GCA_038373885.1 Cheiracanthium punctorium | reverse complement strand
TCTTCCAGAGTCTCGACTGAGTGCCGCAGTCTCATGAAGGAGGAGCGTGTTGAGATGAAGGGTTTTTCTGCTCCCTGCTGCGTCCCGACGCACATACCGCTCGACCGCCCCACGTACGCAAACCTCCCGGCGCTGATGCCGGCGGGACGTCCGTGAGTTTTTCGAACTGCTTAACCGAACGCGATGACGAGAATCTCTCGCACGTGGTGATAAAACGTGGATCCCGCCGTCGCTGCGGGGTCCGCGCCTCTCCCTTCGGAGAGGCGCGCCACGAGTTCGGGATTCGAGTCGGGCTGCGATTCGAACCTTCTCTTTGACGGAGAAGATACCTGGTTGATCCTGCCAGTAGTCATATGCTTGTCTCAAAGATTAAGCCATGCATGTCTAAGTACATGCCGTATTAAGGCGAAACCGCGAATGGCTCATTAAATCAGTTATGGTTCCTTGGATCGTACCTTACTACTTGGATAACTGTGGCAATTCTAGAGCTAATACATGCAGCAGAGCTCCGACCTTCGGGGACGAGCGCTTTTATTAGACCAAAACCAATCGGACACTTCGGTCCGTAAACTGTGGTGACTCTGTATAACTTTGGGCTGATCGCACGGGCCCGTCCCGGCGACGTATCTTTCAAGTGTCTGCCTTATCAACTTTCGATGGTAGGTTACGCGCCTACCATGGTCGTAACGGGTAACGGGGAATCAGGGTTCGATTCCGGAGAGGGAGCCTGAGAAACGGACTACCACATCCAAGGAAGGCAGCAGGCGCGCAAATTACCCACTCCCAGAACGGGGAGGTAGTGACGAAAAATAACAATACGGGACTCTTTTGAGACCCCGTAATTGGAATGAGTACACTCTAAATCCTTTAACGAGGATCCATTGGAGGGCAAGTCTAGTGCCAGCAGCCGCGGTAATTCTAGCTCCAATAGCGTATATTAAAGTTGTTGCGGTTTAAAAAGCTCGTAGTTGGATCTCAGTTCCAGACGGGCGGTCCACTTACCGGTGGTTACTGCTTGTTCTGAACAGCCAGCCGGTTTCTCTTGATGATCTTCACCGGTTGTCTTGGGTGACCGGCAAGTTTACTTTGAAAAAATTAGAGTGCTCAAAGCAGGCGCGACGCCCTGAATAATGGTGCATGGAATAATGGAATAGGACCTCGGTTCTATTTTGTTGGTTTTCGGAACACGAGGTAATGATTAAGAGGGACAGACGGGGGCATTCGTATTGCGACGCTAGAGGTGAAATTCTTGGACCGTCGCAAGACGAACTACTGCGAAAGCATTTGCCAAGAATGTTTCCATTAATCAAGAACGAAAGTTAGAGGTTCGAAGGCGATCAGATACCGCCCTAGTTCTAACCATAAACGATGCCAGCCAGCGATCCGGCTGTGTTCCTCAAATGACACGCCGCGGCAGCTTCCGGGAAACCAAAGCTTTTGGGTTCCGGGGGAAGTATGGTTGCAAAGCTGAAACTTAAAGGAATTGACGGAAGGGCACCACCAGGAATGGAGCCTGCGGCTTAATTTGACTCAACACGGGGAAACTTACCCGGCCCGGACACAGGAAGGATTGACAGATTAAGAGCTCTTTCTTGATTCTGTGGGTGGTGGTGCATGGCCGTTCTTAGTTGGTGGAGCGATTTGTCTGGTTAATTCCGATAACGAACGAGACTCTAGCCTACTAAATAGACGTCCCGGTCCACTCTGCCGGGGCGTTTCTTCTTAGAGGGGACAAGCGGCGTTTAGGCCGCACGAGACAGAGCAATAACAGGTCTGTGATGCCCTTAGATGTCCGGGGCCGCACGCGCGCTACATTGAAGGAATCAGCGTGTGCTTTTCCCTGTCCGACAGGACTGGGTAACCCGTTGAACCTCCTTCGTGCTGGGGATAGGAAATTGTAATTGTTTTCCTTGAACGAGGAATTCCCAGTAAGCACGAGTCATCAGCTCGTGTTGATTACGTCCCTGCCCTTTGTACACACCGCCCGTCGCTACTACCGATTGAATGATTTAGTGAGGTCTTCGGACTGGCGCTCGGAGCGGCCTTCGGGTCCGCGCCGGCGCTGCCGGAAAGATGACCAAACTTGATCATTTAGAGGAAGTAAAAGTCGTAACAAGGTTTCCGTAGGTGAACCTGCGGAAGGATCATTACCGTGTCGTGCACCAGCACGAGAGCGAGTA
>JAWZYV010003925.1:0-5000 GCA_038373885.1 Cheiracanthium punctorium | reverse complement strand
TTGCACGAAAAGGCGATTCCCGATATTGCAGAAGAAAAACGGAAAAAGAAGAGGCGATAAGTTACGCGAAAGTCGCAGGTACTTTTAGTCCACGTGTACAAAAATAATTCTGCGAATAGTCTTAGTGTGCTTCGTTCGCAGCGTGTTCAAAGTACGCGGATTCGAATTTCCTTAACATGTCTGTTTGGCGCGTTCTCATTTTTTTTTCTTTCCTTTCTTCCTTCTCCGATTCTGCAATAATAGAATATATGGTATTTTCGAAGTTTCTTCCCTTGGGTTTCTCCACTTTTTTTTTAAAATAAGTATATTGATTTCAAAGAAAACCTTCGAAAGCTCAAGAGGAGGGCTAATATACAATTTAAACACAGTTTTAAAACAGCAAATATCTTTGAAGAAAACCTTCCAAAGATATTTCCTCGCCCACCCCCGATTCTCCCACCCTCTTAAACGGCCTGCAGCGGCAATCGAACTGTCGGTTTCGAAGCGCACAAACATTAAACTTAGTATACAATTTGAACAGCTTGCCATATTAAATGTTATTCGAAGAAAACCTTCCAAAACACAACTCACTCACCGAATCAAAACATTATCACGTAATGATTTCTGAATTATCACACAATGCATTCTTAGATGGCATACATTAAAATTTAATATACAATATAAACACAGTTTTAAAATGGCAAATGTCTCTGGAAGAAAACCTTCCAAAACTCATGGCACGAACAAATACAAATTATTCTCGCATACGGGGCAGATAATGAAATGTAGTATGAATGTTATTGAAAAGAAGGAAATATTATTCAAAGAAAACCTTCGAAAGCTCAAGAGGATGGCTAATATACAATTTAAACACAGTTTTAAAACAGCAAATATCTTTGGAAGAAAACCTTCCAAAGATATTTCCTCGCCCATCCCCAATTCTCCCACCCTCTTGAACGGCCTGCAGCGGCAATCGAACTGTCGGTTTCGAAGCGCACAAACATTAAACTTAGTATACAATTTGAACAGCTTGCCATATTAAATGTTATTCGAAGAAAACCTTCCAAAACACAACTCACTCACCGAATCAAAACATTATCACGTAATGATTTCTGAATTATCACACAATGCATTCTTAGATGGCATACATTAAAATTTAATATACAATATAAACACAGTTTTAAAATGGCAAATGTCTCTGGAAGAAAACCTTCCAAAACTCATGGCACGAACAAATACAAATTATTCTCGCATACGGGGCAGATAATGAAATGTAGTATGAATGTTATTGAAAAGAAGGAAATATTATTCAAAGAAAACCTTCGAAAGCTCAAGAGGATGGCTAACATACAATTTAAACACAGTTTTAAAACAGCAAATATCTTTGGAAGAAAACCTTCCAAAGATATTTCCTCGCCCATCCCCAATTCTCCCACCCTCTTGAACGGCCTGCAGCGGCAATCGAACTGTCGGTTTCGAAGCGCACAAACATTAAACTTAGTATACAATTTGAACAGCTTGCCATATTAAATGTTATTCGAAGAAAACCTTCCAAAACACAACTCACTCACCGAATCAAAACATTATCACGTAATGATTTCTGAATTATCACACAATGCATTCTTAGATGGCATACATTAAAATTTAATATACAATATAAACACAGTTTTAAAATGGCAAATGTCTCTGGAAGAAAACCTACCAAAACTCATGGCACGAACAAATACAAATTATTCTCGCATACGGGGCAGATAATGAAATGTAGTATGAATGTTATTGAAAAGAAGGAAATATTATTCAAAGAAAACCTTCGAAAGCTCAAGAGGAAGGCTAATATACAATTTAAACACATTTTTAAAACAGCAAATATCTGTGGAAGGAAACCTTCCAAAGATATTTCCTCGCCCACCCACAATTCTCCCACCCTCTTGAACGGCCTGCAGCGGCAATCGAACTGTCGGTTTCGAAGCGCACAAACATTAAACTTAGTATACAATTTGAACAGCTTGCCATATTAAATGTTATTCGAAGAAAACCTTCCAAAACACAACTCACTCACCGAATCAAAACATTATCACGTAATGATTTCTGAATTATCACACAATGCATTCTTAGATGGCATACATTAAAATTTAATATACAATATAAACACAGTTTTAAAATGGCAAATGTCTCTGGAAGAAAACCTTCCAAAACTCATGGCACGAACAAATACAAATTATTCTCGCATACGGGGCAGATAATGAAATGTAGTATGAATGTTATTGAAAAGAAGGAAATATTATTCAAAGAAAACCTTCGAAAGCTCAAGAGGATGGCTAACATACAATTTAAACACAGTTTTAAAACAGCAAATATCTTTGGAAGAAAACCTTCCAAAGATATTTCCTCGCCCATCCCCAATTCTCCCACCCTCTTGAACGGCCTGCAGCGGCAATCGAACTGTCGGTTTCGAAGCGCACAAACATTAAACTTAGTATACAATTTGAACAGCTTGCCATATTAAATGTTATTCGAAGAAAACCTTCCAAAACACAACTCACTCACCGAATCAAAACATTATCACGTAATGATTTCTGAATTATCACACAATGCATTCTTAGATGGCATACATTAAAATTTAATATACAATATAAACACAGTTTTAAAATGGCAAATGTCTCTGGAAGAAAACCTTCCAAAACTCATGGCACGAACAAATACAAATTATTCTCGCATACGGGGCAGATAATGAAATGTAGTATGAATGTTATTGAAAAGAAGGAAATATTATTCAAAGAAAACCTTCGAAAGCTCAAGAGGAAGGCTAATATACAATTTAAACACATTTTTAAAACAGCAAATATCTGTGGAAGGAAACCTTCCAAAGATATTTCCTCGCCCACCCACAATTCTCCCACCCTCTTGAACGGCCTGCAGCGGCAATCGAACTGTCTGTTTCGAAGCGCACAAACATTAAACTTTAGTATACAATTTGAACAGCTTGCCATATTAAATGTTATTCGAAGAAAACCTTCCAAAACACAACTCACTCACCGAATCAAAACATTCTCACGTAATGATTTCTGAATTATCACACAATGCATTCTTAGATGGCATACATTAAAATTTAATATACAATATAAACACAGTTTTAAAATGGCAAATGTCTCTGGAAGAAAACCTTCCAAAACTCATGGCACGAACAAATACAAATTATTCTCGCATACGGGGCAGATAATGAAATGTAGTATGAATGTTATTGAAAAGAAGGAAATATTATTCAAAGAAAACCTTCGAAAGCTCAAGAGGATGGCTAATATACAATTTAAACACAGTTTTAAAATGGCAAATGTCTCTGGAAGAAAACCTTCCAAAGATATTTCCTCGCCCACCCCCAATTCTCCCACCCTCTTGAACGGCCTGCAGCGGCAATCGAACTGTCGGTTTCGAAGCGCACAAACATTAAACTTTAGTATACAATTTGAACAGCTTGCCATATTAAATGTTATTCGAAGAAAACCTTCCAAAACGCAACTCACTCACCGAAACAAAACATTATCACGTAATGATTTCTGAATTATCACACAATGCATTCTTAGATGGCATACATTAAAATTTAATATACAATATAAACACAGTTTTAAAATGGCAAATGTCTCTGGAAGAAAACCTTCCAAAACTCATGGCACGAACAAATACAAATTATTCTCGCATACGGGGCAGATAATGAAATGTAGTATGAATGTTATTGAAAAGAAGGAAATATTATTCAAAGAAAACCTTCGAAAGCTCAAGAGGATGGCTAATATACAATTTAAACACAGTTTTAAAATGGCAAATGTCTCTGGAAGAAAACCTTCCAAAGATATTTCCTCGCCCACCCCCAATTCTCCCACCCTCTTGAACGGCCTGCAGCGGCAATCGAACTGTCGGTTTCGAAGCGCACAAACATTAAACTTAGTATACAATTTGAACAGCTTGCCATATTAAATGTTATTCGAAGAAAACCTTCCAAAACGCAACTCACTCACCGAAACAAAACATTATCACGTAATGATTTCTGAATTATCACACAATGCATTCTTAGATGGCATACATTAAAATTTAATATACAATATAAACACAGTTTTAAAATGGCAAATGTCTCTGGAAGAAAACCTTCCAAAACTCATGGCACGAACAAATACAAATTATTCTCGCATACGGGGCAGATAATGAAATGTAGTATGAATGTTATTGAAAAGAAGGAAATATTATTCAAAGAAAACCTTCGAAAGCTCAAGAGGATGGCTAATATACAATTTAAACACAGTTTTAAAATGGCAAATGTCTCTGGAAGAAAACCTTCCAAAGATATTTCCTCGCCCACCCCAATTCTCCCACCCTCTTGAACGGCCTGCAGCGGCAATCGAACTGTCGGTTTCGAAGCGCACAAACATTAAACTTTAGTATACAATTTGAACAGCTTGCCATATTAAATGTTATTCGAAGAAAACCTTCCAAAACGCAACTCACTCACCGAAACAAAACATTATCACGTAATGATTTCTGAATTATCACACAATGCATTCTTAGATGGCATACATTAAAATTTAATATACAATATAAACACAGTTTTAAAATGGCAAATGTCTCTGGAAGAAAACCTTCCAAAACTCATGGCACGAACAAATACAAATTATTCTCGCATACGGGGCAGATAATGAAATGTAGTATGAATGTTATTGAAAAGAAGGAAATATTATTCAAAGAAAACCTTCGAAAGCTCAAGAGGATGGCTAATATACAATTTAAACACAGTTTTAAAATGGCAAATGTCTCTGGAAGAAAACCTTCCAAAGATATTTCCTCGCCCACCCCCAATTCTCCCACCCTCTTGAACGGCCTGCAGCGGCAATCGAACTGTCGGTTTCGAAGCGCACAAACATTAAACTTTAGTATACAATTTGAACAGCTTGCCATATTAAATGTTATTCGAAGAAAACCTTCCAAAACGCAACTCACTCACCGAAACAAAACATTATCACGTAATGATTTCT
>JAWZYV010003924.1:0-12960 GCA_038373885.1 Cheiracanthium punctorium | reverse complement strand
TTGGTCGAGCGGATAGACAGTGGTTTCCAAAAAGAAAGCCATCTGGAGTTATGATTTTTATAGAGGAAAACTTTATAAAAATAACTTTATAAAAAGAATATGAAACACTTTACCCGTGCCTACACGAGCCAGATCAATGGTGTTCAAATGGTCATTGCACATATTCAAGATAAAGTGAGATTTGAAGTTACATACGCTAGTCCTCAAATTTCTTATGAAGATAAATTAGACGCTATGAAACTTTACTGAAGGAGGGTGTTTGTAAGATTGTTTTAGTAGGAGATTTTAACACAGAATTAAATTTCGATCAAGGATGCAATTTCATAACTGAAATGGGTACTTTAGATTTTCACATACGCACTCATCCAAAACATTTCACCACTAGGGGCCAAACAACAATTGATGCAATTTTCAGCAACAAAATTATGCGAACAGGAATCTATATGAGCACTTACAGTTATCATTTTCCTCTATATGGCAGAATTGATTGAACAGATTTTTAAAAAAAAATCTGAGATTCTTCCAGCCGTGTGCGTAAATAAAATCTGGAAGAATTTTAGATTTATTTATTTTTTTTTTTTGAGAGAGAGAGAGACTACCATCGGGCCCCTCTGGAAGAAGAAGTTGTAGGGTGTCACTAGTTGTAGGGCCTTTGTCTAGAGCAGCTAAAAGGAAACTGCTTAAAAAAAGTCTCCTTGCAGACCCACAAAATCTCATTCTAAGCTGGGGAAAAAGTAGTTTATTTCAAGACAGCACTTCAAAATGACTTAAAGAGCTAGCACGCGTTTCTGTTTACACACTCACACTTCCATGACCCGAAGTCACAGTTGCCAAACTTTGAGAACCAAAGAAGGAGAGCTTTGGACACAATTTACGACATAAATGGAAAACCAAGCTGAAAATAGATGGAACTATTTACAGGACTAAGAAAGGGCAATTTTGAAATAAGTAGAAATTTTCTTCTTGTAGCAAATTTACATCAGAAAAATAAGAAATTACATACTGAATTTAAAATACTGATGTTAAATCTTAACTGAAATGAAATTTTATATACCTTTATCCAAACACTTGCACATAATTTATAGTTTATGAGAAATGCAAGCGCATTTGTTTGTATCCCTTTTGCGATCACCCGTCAAAAAATTATCGAAAAAATAAAAATGGCGCTATATAAATAATTTTTTTTATAAAAATGGTGGATGTTGGGGGAACATTTTTTTCTTGGAATAGACACTCAATACTGTAATAATTACGATTATAGTTGAAATTAGGCGCGACAAGCCGCGACACCCCTTCAAAAAGCTTTTTAAAATGTAGATTTTTGAAAAAAATTAGAAAAAAAGAGTTTACAATTTTTTTAAATAAAGTCATATTATTTTTTCATGCTAATAGATACATAGGTAAAAGATAGATACATTTGGTATAGAAGATAGATTTGGTATAAAAGATACATTTGGTATAAAAGATACATTTGGTATAAAAGATAGATACATAGATACATCATGCTATTAGATACATTTGGATAGCCTAGTAACTGATGCATCATGAGATACATGTTTCTCGACCATAATTCATAATACATACATTTTACTACAATAATACTAAGTTTCAAATCAGTAAATTAATTTAAAGAGCCCGTAAAAAATGCACGACGAAGTAATAGAAAACGCTGAAATCTCTTGCCGTAAATGAAGAAACTTGCTTTTAAACCGAGTGTTGCATCTTTTGGATATGAATTATGGTCGAGAAACATGTATCTCATGATGCATCAGTTACTAGGCTATCCAAAAACAGATATATTACTGTTTTTAAGCAAATTTAAAATTTTCGCTTTTTGGCCAGGATTTTGATACGAATACTCCACTGTGTGCCGCTCTTGTGCGGGGGGTTATGCCGCAGCATTGATGCACTTAATGTAGTAATAAATAAAAAAAAATAAAATAAACATTCATATCTCAACTATTATTATTTATGTAATACAAAAAGAAACTAAATGACTACAAATAGAGGTAGTAGGTATCAATCAATATTAGTCTACCAACTTAGTTCAATACTAAAGTTAAATACTTATGTTTTTAATTGAATTTTAATTGTTATTCCATGAAAAACGTAACATAAGTGTATTTGGGAGGAGGAAAAGTTTACATTAACGTTCATTTTGTTTTATTTCTTTTAATATTGTTTCATACTTATGTTCTTACGTCGTTTTATTCTTTAATAAAATGCTAGCTTTTCTGATAAAATCTCTAAACAAATTTAAAATTAATCTGGTTTTAAGATAATTTCATTTAAGACAGAACTTTAAAATGCAAAATTATTACAATTACAATTAGCGACTAATAACATGTCCAACTTGATGAGTCTGTGCAAAATGAAAGAGTAAAAAGTTAATAACACTTTGTTAAATTTAGCAAATATACTCCATTAACATAAATTCAGTAATATAAAAAATAAGAGACGGAGATATAAATTAAAATTTCTCTAAAAGAGACATCCCGTACAAAAGAAACTGCGACATGTATACCGGAATAGCAGTCCGGCATGTATCCCATTTTGTACGGTACGGACGTAACACATCACAGTTGCCTGTCTTCGCAACGGAAAGTGGAGTAACCATACACACAGTAATCTATACAGATACTACACTTAGTTTTATTGGAAAGAAAGAAAATTTGGTGCGAATTTTAATATGGAGATGGCCCTTATGCAATTTTTATGTCTAGCAAATTAAAGTGCACGTCAATCGTAAACGATTGGTACATGTAACTTTTCTATACGACGAACAACGGTTGAATAAAGTACAAGTGGGCCTTTTTTTCCCGCAGCTGTACTTGTTCGAAAAGTAAAAAACAGTATTCTATAATGTGAAAGTAAGCCCTTTTGAAAGTGAAGAGTTTCGTCTGCATATAGTTAAATTCTTCCTTTTTCGATCACAAATTACACTGCATAAGTTTTTGTGTCATCATGCTGGAATCATCAAGAGTTTGTACATATATGACGCCAATTGTTCTTTACAATTCAAACAATTTTTCACTCTTTGAGATTCCACATCACTGGACTTATTTCGAATTATATGTATAAAAACATTCGTTTTCTTCCGTGCGGAGAACGGGCACGCAGCTAGTTAGAAATAAAATTTTCACTATTAATCAGCTATTCAAAAAAGTATTAATGTCCATCTAAAGACATGTAATTCGCAAAAAAAGGGTGAGTTTTACTTAGCGCAGTAAAAACGCCGAAACATACAACCCAGTTCATTCTTTAGGATCGTTTTCAGCCGTTCAAGTTGTTAGCGGGTTTTTTATTATTATTATTTATTTCCATAGCTGACACTTCAAGCTAACGTAATCATGAAAAAGTACAGAAATATTTCAAAATTTTAATTCTCGTGCTTTGCATGTGTGGCTTTTATTTTATATTTTTCATTTATTTCCATTTTTCTTTCAAAAGAAGTGTTGCTTAACTCAAAAAGCTCTATTCCAGTAAGTGTACAAATTGCAACTAAAATTGTTCCCATTAATAAGCTTTCCGAAAACATATTAATGTCAATCTAAAGACATGTAATTCTTAAAGGGTGGGTTTTACTCAGCGCAGATAAAAACGTCAAAGAATGTACTCCCGTTCACTCTTTGGGATTTTTCGTTAACCGAAAAAGCTATCATTGTTTTTACGTATTTCATATCTTAGTCATATCAGACTGTGAATCTCAAACAGCAGTGCGCTGTGTCGTCGTGTTAGTCATTTCCAACTCAACGTCGCGTAAGCTCGTTTTGTTGTTATCTGGTTAATCAGCATAACATGCTTACTTAACGCAAACTAACACGATGACAGAACACACTCCAATTTGAATCTCAAACTAATCTGATGTGCTCAGATAAGATTTCATTTATTCATAAAGCAGCTGTAACTTGATCGACGTTGAATAGTTAATCGACAATCCTAAACGATGAGCGAAGCCGCATCCTTTCGAGTTTTTTACCTGCGCTAAGTAAAACTCACCCTTCTTTACGAATTACGTGTCTTTAGATGGGCGATAGCACGTTTCAGAATAGCTGATTGATGGGGCAAAATTTATTTGTAATTTGTACGCTTACTGCAAAAATAGTTTTTGAGCTAAATAACATTTTTGAAAGGAAATGTAAATAAATGAAAAAAAAATAAATGTAAAGCGAATGAATTAAAATTTTTTAGTAGTATTTTTGTTCTTTTTCATTATTACGTTAGCTTAGTTATAGGTCAGCTATGAAAATAAATTTTAAAAAACACTGATAATTTGATCGGTGTACGAACGATCCTAAAGAACGAACAGAGGTGTATCGTTCGGTGTTGTTGCTTGTGCTAAGTAAAACTCATCCTTCTTTACGAATTACACGCTTTAGATGGATATTAATGCATTTTTGGATAGCTGAATAATCGGAGAAATTTTATTTGTAATTTGTATACTTACTGCTATTACCATTTTTGAAATCAATAACATTTTTTAAAGGAAATACGAGAATTTTAAGAAAATACTTGTAGTAGCTCCTAAATTTACATTTTAAAGTAGTTTCGTGCGTTTTATAATTACGTTAGCTTAGTTAGAGTTTCAGCTATGTAAATAAATTAAAATGAAACCCATTTAATTAGTAGATTTTTTAAATTTTGAACCCAATGAATAAAATGCGCAACCCCAAAATTTGGCACTCAAGAAAAAAGTTTAAAATTCAGTTTTCTCAAAAACTATAGATTTTCGGCAGTACATAATAGGGGGTTAAAACTGCAGCATTTTAACTCCCCTATCACGTCTTACGAGAAATACGTCGAGTTACCAGTAACCTGATGCCGCCCGATATTTATGCCACCTAAAACCATCTAGTACAGAAAACCGACAGGATATTTTTCCCCAAATCAATAAAATGCTCCTAACTCAAGCATATATTTGTTTTAATCAAAATATTAACACAAAATTTATAATGAGTTTTCTTTAAACAAACGTAATACAGTGAAGCCTACTTAAGTCGAAACTTGTATGACTTCCCTTAACAGGAAAAAAAAATATTCCTGTAGGAGGTAATTAATATTTTTCAATGTATGTTATCCTACATGAAGCGGGAACTGCTTAACTCGAAACTGGAGTCCGCATTTTTCTATTTCTAAACTAAAAAAGTTCTCGAAACAGAATATGCCGATCTGCATATTCGTTAAACGAGATTATAATTTCTTCATTCTTTCAATTGCGAAACATTCAGAGAAAAAGATGGGTTAGAACGAAAGAGTTTTCTCTAGAGTAATGCACATCGCATAATTCTATGCAGTAGAAAAGCAATTTTTGCTTTCACCCGTACAGAAGTTTGGGTTGAAGGGTTGCATGGTGGAGTTAATCGGAAGACGGGACTGTGTTTATTACCTAAAAACCCACTTTGCGTTATTTGACTGACAGCAATGGAAGCCACGCAGAACAACGCTATTCCTCCAATGAGATAAGATTAATTATTTTTTGTTAAGTCTAGTTAAGGCTAGCTGAACACATGTGCTAAGCAAAGCACACTCTTACCGATTCTGTTTGGGATAATTGACTATTTCTTCATGAGAGCTCTTCAGAGGCGAAGGAGACACTCTAGAACCAGACTCCAAACAACTCAAAAATCACGTGACCTCTGTACAGAGCCTTCATTTCTATTTCCCTTTTACTCAATATGAGTTCTTTGATGCATACTGCACCAGTGGTGTGCGGTCCATATAAGCAATATAAGCATTGCTTGCTTAACTATAATTTAAATTTTAAAGGAAGCATTTATTCTATACAAAATTCCATTGTAAATTTTAGAATGATATATCTAGAAAAAAAGTTACTTCCCAAACCTACGTTAAATCTTCATATGCAAGCCATAACAACCATAATAAATTATGTTTTTTAGAATCCAAAAAAGTTCTGTAAGAAGGCCAAGCATGCCAAAAATGTGATTTCTGCGAGTTCTATTAACGCTGTTAAAAAAAAAAAAAAAAAAAAAAATCTCCAAAATTAAAAGAAGGAAGCAAAGTTCCGATTGCTTTTCAAATTACTACTGCTAATGCTGATTATTATCGAAGTTAATTTTTCCCCTTCAGTTATTATTTTATTTGTAAATGGTTCTATTTTGAGTTCAGTAAAGAAAATATCGCTCGCAAATGTTAAATGCAGCAAATGTGTGGTTTATTAAATCATTTATTAGCTTTAAAACCATCTAAAATATTATCTCCCATGCAAGCGATTACTGCTTATAACAATAATGCTGCCATCTACTGGCTATCATATAAACAAACGACTGCTCAGTTTTAATTTAAACAAGTTACTCAACTTGTACCTTTAGTAAACTTAATTTTCAAATCAAATTGAATTTCATAAAAACCTGTCGACCAAGATCAACATTATAATTGTATATACATAAATTGCTTGCTGTAAATAGTCTGGTACAACAACAATTTTGGTTGCCCAAAACCAAAGGCCACCGCATGCCCTTGCATTGTCACTGTCACCGCATGCCCCTGCATGCCCTGTCACGTTTACACAACGTGCATATTTTTTTATGAAAAATTATTAATACAAATCCTAATTACTATTGTCTAAATTTAAACTAATAATCTGTTCCAAATTTAATTTAAAAGTTTTTAACAGTAACTGTTTTTAAAGCTTTCAATTTTCCTTTTAGCCATTTCATTTGCAGCGCAATAATGTACTGCAAAAGCATTTCACTCTTATCAGCTGCTTGAATAAAAATAAAATAACAGTTGACACCAGTTTTTCGCCTGCTAAAAGAATAATAATAATAACTCCTCTTCGCTCGCATACTCTTTGCTCTAGCTGAAGCAGATGTGTTTGTTCTCTTGCGGTTTTGCCCTGCTGCGCAAGGAGCATATTGCAGCGTCTCGTAAAACACCTGCTAATGCCTCGATTGTTCGAGAAAGATCGAGGCTCTCTTTTCTATAGGAATACGTTTAACGGTCACTTTTTTGGCAGTTTCAGAGTTGGTACTTGTGTGGCGAGCTCCTCACTTTTAAGTGGGGAACCTTCGCCACCGGAGCGTTGGCACTAAATGCCATGCACGCCATAATAATTTTTTGAAGTATGCTTCCCCAGGTTAGCGTGTTTTTATATGTGTATTTTTTTCAAGTTTTCAATAGTCAAATGAATCTGATGTTCTGAACAAATAAATAATTACGTCTAAAAATGTGATATGTGATCTCATCTTTTTGTTGTGTGCTTCAGTGCTCCTTTCGTTACTAAAGGAGAGTCGACGAGCGCAAAGATGGATGTCTCTTACCACAACAGTAGTATGGGTCAAGATTTTGTTGGCCCACTCCTTCACGTGGGTGAATCTTCATTTTGTTGTGCTTCGTGACCAGTTATGATTCATTCATTCCTATGAAATTGTATTTAGTTTGCTCGTATTCGAAGTGAAATAATTACGATGTCGATTTAACAAAAATCTTTATAACTGCGCTGCATTTCGCAGGTGAATCTTAATACTTTCTACGGAGCTCGATGCCTTTTTTTGATTCAATACAACGCAGTGTTGGTGCTCTTCAAGATTCTCCATAATATGTGACAACAATTTATACCAACCAACCGTGTTTTACGATCACCACCATACTTCTCCAGTACAGACCCCCACCCCACCCCAACTATATTGCTCTAGGAAAAGGGAATCTATTTCTAACCTCTTTCCAGAGCTACGAAAAAAGGAGGGGCTACTGTCTTCAGCGCAAAATTGGCAAGCTCCCAACATAGAGAAATCCAAAATTAGTGATCTAGTAGGAATGGGGGACAAATGCAGAATGAAATTTTTAAATTCCTTCTGTTCACATTCATTCTGAAAACAGTCATGTTCTCGTGATCACAGTCATTTGACAGCAGTACAAAACGGGAAGAGATGATGAACTTTCAGAAGAAACGCGTGCTGAGCTTAGACTCAAAGATGAAAGTAATTGATGCCAAAAGAAAACAGCATTTAATTATGATGCAAATAATCGGAATATTTGAAATCGGAAAAACTGATAACTGTGATAAAAATAAGGCATCAAGTAAAAATGATTGGCTAAAAGGAGTAGGGAAACATGAATGCCAAGACTGAAAAAATATTTTTAACTGCAGGATATTAAAGTGTATGTGTGTATGGGTGTTCCATACCACCTTTGGTGAAATTTTATAATTTTTTCGCTTTAAAATAAAACTATAAGTAAGGTAGCGAAGCTGTTCAAATAATACCTTCACGGTATTAAATAATGCCTCTTGTAATGTATCTTAGTAAAAGTAAGGAATATTCCACTGGTACGTGAATTGTAATTGAAATACAGAACTGCAGCAGATCCTTTGACTTCATTACAGATTTTACAAAGGAAGATACTCTTTGATAAAAAGTGAATATACATCCTCAAAAATATTGAATTCTATTTGTCTGGAGTAACAGTTTTCTTTATGAAGTATTGTTTTTTTTTTTTTACCTCCAGTCTGAAGAGGAAGGTCTTTTATTTTTTTTTCTGTTCTCAAGTGACGATCATAAAAAAAGGCATTGTTCGAAAATAATAGGCAGCACTTTCATGTATGAATCAGACCGACACTCATCACTTTCAAAGACGTAAAAAAATACTTGGATGATTTAAAAAAAACTAACTGTAATATTTGTCTTTTAAGGATTCTTTTTCCTCAAAATTAGGAGTTTTTTCATCATATGTTTTATTTTTCTGCAGGCAAGCTAAAATATTTTTTCATGTCTTGTTTTTTCTACCCTCTACAATTTCTCCTTAAACAAATTTCTTTTACGGTTTCACTATGGTGAAGTAGCACAAAATATTTTGAAGCGACTTTATCATAAATGAATATAATCATTTAAATATTTTTCCGAATTTACATTATCTATATTTTCTCGTTGAAACACCAAAGGTAATAATTTTCTTAATTATACAATGGCTAAAACAATAGAATAGAATTAATTTTAAATATTCTTTTTTTACTCAAACCTTTAAAATTCTCTTAGTAAGACTAAAGTTAAAAATTGTTATTTAATTAAAAATAGTCTACGCATGTTCTAGTAACATCCTATAGAATTGATAATGTTATTTTCCCGTTGTTATGGAAATCATATTTCTTTATTTTCCTAAATTGGCATTACTGTCTTAAAATCTATCAAACTGCTGTTAAACTGAGAGGTTATTCTATTGACGCATGCTTAAAAATGTGTTTAATTGTTTATGATTTAAGCAAATAAAATTTTGTGAGTGTTCATGAAAACTGGTTGCTAAATTCACGAATTTTTGAATTGGAGAATTTTTTTCTAACTAAAAATAACTTTGAAATCTTTAGTAATATCTCTTTTTTTTGTTAGAGTCTTATAATTCTGTACGAGTTAGATAGTTTTCCTCTTAGACTTTTTTCCTCTCGAGGATGTAATTTTTCTCTAGACACCTCTCTATCTGCTTGTCAGAGATTTGCTCCTGTCAATTTTTTTTCTTATTAATTGGTATATTGTTAAATATAAGCAAAATGAAAATTAATCCTAGATGTAACAGAATTCTCTTCATTTGCGGTATGTCATTTAAATTAGATTGCCTTTCGTTACAATTACTTATTTATTTTTAAACTATATAATTCATCAAGATACCACTTATATGTGCTTTAAAATGGGTATCTCATTTAAATCTTCAAATCCCAAGTATTTTCACAACAGAATAGGAGACCAACTGGATAGACTGCGCTTTTTTATCGTTGGCATCATTTAACCACATTTTTTGCGATTAGCAGTGAAAGCGGTGAAATAAAGTGGTGTCACTGCGCAACCGCCGCGCTTCAGAGTTTTGATGTATGTAGGTAGCATTCCTATATTCTATGTTACTAATTATTATTATCCTTATTACTCAAAATTTATTTTTCAACAATAAAATACTCATCTATCATCCGAAATGAGCTTCCGTACCTAACCTAGCCCAATACCAACTAACACATATAAAAGAAAAAGAGAGCTTAAATTGCACATAAAAAGAAAGTTAATTTTTTGAAATAAAATATGCTTTGATATGATTTTTTGTTTTTCTTTATTCGCGCATTTACGTATTCACGTACACGTTTAATTCAAAGGAGCGAAATTCGATCAGTCGGAGCGAATTTCCGATCCTTTCCGTACTTGAAATTACACTTCTCCTTTAGGAGCGTTTTTCTATCACTGAACGGAGCGAAATATTCCGGGCGAACGTTATCAGTATTTTGGTAGACAGGAAGTGGCGGGGCGTAGATTTCTGGGAAAAAGAGTACTTAAAGAGCCTTTTTGCGTAATACTGTGGGTTTCGATGTAAAAAGGGCGAAATCGAAAGCTTTTTCTTTCAATCTGTCTTTGATTGTTATTTTCACTCCTTTGAATTAAGTGTGTATTTTATCCATATTTCCTTTTTTTTCAAATTATACATGTTTTACTTGATTATGTCTCTTTGAATGCGACAATGGCCTCTGAATGTATTTCATTGACCAGCATGGGTATTCACGATCAGTGTTAAACAATACTGAGATCTGAAGAGGAATATGTGTCGTTTCATTGTTTTAATTATGGAAGCGAATGAGTTAAAACAAAGAGTATACTAAGATATTTCTTTTACACGATACGTCGAATTTTGATTGAAAACTGTTGCTAGCATTTTATTGAGAGTACCAATGTTGTTATTTCCTATGGTATGTGTACTAAGGAAAAATAATTGATACCTGCCTTTTTATGTGTCTGCACTAAATGCAACAATTTTCCAAGAATCGCGTTGCATTAAATATTTTGTTGTTTCATATAGCGAAGAGTTATTCCAAATGGGGACATCGGCTCAGATGAGAGCATTCAATTTCTCACTGGCTTGTACTGCCATCATCGGTACAGGACATTTATGTTATTACTTACCGTGTATGCGCTATATTGTTTAAAGTTTTTGACATGCTTGATGGTTTTTCTTTTTTTGGAACCTTTCAAAGTCTTTAAAAAATTTTCATCCGATTTGCACTTTCAATTGTACCGGACACTGTCAACTCATCTTAAGGAATTTGGATACATGTGACGAGGGGCGTAGCCAGAAATTTTTCATGGGGTGGGGGGTTACGACTACTACAACTCATATATATGTAAGCGTGTGTGTGATAATGTAATGAAGAATATGCATTTTGTATGGCAAAAAATTTCTCATGGGAGGGTTATGACCCCCCTAACCCCCCCGTGGCTACGCCCCTGCATGTGACTGATTCTTCTAGATTTAAATTAAGTTTAATAGATTGCTCGATGCATAATCCAAGACCTGTCCAAAAGATGCCTATTTTTAAAAAAATATATCACTGTCGGTTCAAATGCAGACATCAGTGGTAGTCCGGGTGGTGTCCAAAACGGGATTCCTCCCTACCCGTTTTTACACCATGGAATATTATTGAAATACCTCGCATTATGCTACAATTCTATGATAAATATATGACGATACATCGGCTGCAGCCACTCGATGTGTCTTTCATGTTACCTTAAAGTACCTTTTGTATACATGAGACAGGGAAATAGCTAGTACCCTGGACACTGCGTAACTACATAGGTTGAGTCTGAAAAAGCGGCCAAAATTTTATGGGGTGATAGAATGTATCTGCAACAGCAAATTTCGCCATAGAAAGTATGGGCGGAATGCAAACAGCAAGCCGCTAGGTGGCGTTGAACATGGAAACTTGAGAGCCAAAATGTGGTGTTATAAATGGTAGGAAAGGGTCGGTCCTCGAATCCAAAGACATTTTCTTTCGTGGATCTGCGAGAGGATGGCTGGTTACACGAACCACGAAATGGCGGATATGAACTTCGTGAAGGTGCGGTGAACGATTGAGGCCGGTGATGCCAGTGATGCCAGTGAGGCACTTTACTGGGACCATTTTCCGATGGCCATATCAGCCATTTCGTCGTTCGCATAATGAACCATCCTCTCTGCGATCCACGAAAGAAAATGCCTTTGGATGGAAAGGAGGACAGACCCTTTCATATCATTTATTAGCCATATTTGGGCGTTCTTGTTTCCATGTTCAATGCCACCTAGCGGTTCGCCGTTTGCGTTCCGCCCATATTATCAATGCTGAAGTTTGCTCGTGTAGTCTATTCTATCACGCTATAAAGTTTTGGCCACTTTTTCAGACTCACCCTGTATACCTAGAAGGAAACTTTTTTGAAGTTCCTTTTTAAGAGCAATTTCTATGCAAAACATGAGCAAGGGATTTGGAAAACAGGGATATTTTCCTTTATCATATTCCTTGCATTTATTACCTTCGGAAACTGCGGAAAAACCTCTAGATAACGATTCTGATCTTGAACAAGAGTCATGCAATGAAGATGTTGAACTCTGGCACTCTTCATCATCTTCAGAAATGCCGACTGCAGAATTCGGCCACGCATCCTAAGTTTTAACATTTCGCCAGTAGTAGTAATGTCTTTTCCTCAAGAAACAGAACGTATAATAAAATGAGTATATTTACAAGTGAAAAGGCAAAACTGCCATACCAATGTTATCCCCTTAAAAGAAGAATTGGACATCATAGACCGCAGGAGAAGCAGCTAGAAAAATAAATGAAAAAAAAATCCCTACTTCTGCTAAAATCAAAAAGATAACAAAAGAAAGAAAAAATAGTGCCATTATCTGATGATCATAACTAGAGTGAGATTTTGCATCATTTGTAATGACCTATATACAAATTCAAAAAACGCAAATGTATGGGCTCAGTACAACAGATTTCGAGAATGAGCACATAAATATTATTCAAATCCAAAATAAAGGGAGTGTAAATTTTTTATATAATTTTTGTAATCAATTACTTTGCAGCAGGAAGCTATTCTTTTTTCTCTTGTATTCCTATTTTGTCATTTAACCTTCTATTTTTTTCACTAAATAAGTGTTCTTCTTTTATATCATTATCCTATTTTACCAGCCGGTAGTCTAAAATGGGGACTGCTCATTTTC
>JAWZYV010003921.1:0-12833 GCA_038373885.1 Cheiracanthium punctorium | reverse complement strand
AGGTTTTTCCCATTCCTGTTCTTTTATAAAAAAAGAGGGTGTGTATAGATTCAGCCCTCAAAGTTAGCAGAAGAGTTGGCAAAATTTGAAAAATAGTAATAAAAATGAGCTTTTCTTTTTTTCGATTTTTTTTCAGAATACTTTGAAGGTACCAATGTGTTAAAACTGGTTTACATATGTTTTTATAGGTTATGTTATATGTTTTTGTTTGTTTGTTTGTTTGTTTGTTTGTTTGTTTGTGGATTTGATTCGTATACAAATCCACAAAAATGGACCTATCGGCCTGAAATTTAGCACAGATATGTAAAATAATATAGAATAAATCACAGTCCACTTTAAAACTTTGAAAGTCTACCCGTTCCCGGAATTTAAGAGATTTTTTATGCTCTTCACGCAAAAATCTTTCCGTAATTGTAACCCCTGTACTGAAAAAACTGTGAAATAAGGATCGTGGTTGCCATGTGTGGCGATTTTGCCGAATAAAATGTCGTTCGTATACAAATCCACAAAAATGGACCTATCGGCCTGAAATTTAGCACAGATATGTAAAATAATATAGAATAAATCGTAGTCCACTTTAAAACTTTGAAAGTCCACCCGTTCCCGGAATTTAAGAGATTTTTTATGCTCTTCACGCAAAAATCTTTCCGTAATTGTAACCCCTGTAGTGAAAAAAATGTGAAATAAGGATCGTGGTTGCCATGTGTGGCGATTTTGCCGAATAAAATGTCGTTCGTATACAAATCCACAAAAATGAACCTATCGGCCTGAAATTTATCACAGATATGTAAAATAATATAGAACAAATCGTAGTCCACTTTAAAACTTTGAAAGTCCACCCGTTCCCGGAATTTAAGAGATTTTTTATGCTCTTCACGCAAAATGCTTTCCGTAATTGTAACCCCTGTAGTGAAAAAAGTGTGAAATAAGGATCGTGGTTGCCATGTGTGGCGATTTTGACGAATAAAATGTTTTAAATTCTCAAAGTAAAAATAAAAGAATAATAATGATTTTTTTTTTGTTAGTTTATATTCGTAAGGTTATTTTTTTTTAATTATAATATCGTGTGCATGGGAAATCAGAGCAGGAATGTAATGCTTTACACACAAAACAATAAGAATTGAAGATTTCCGAGGCTAATGTGTAAATTCTTTTAGTTTGGCGAAAAAATAAAATGGCTGAAATATGGATTTTGAGTAAGTGAGTTCTAGCGGTTTGCACAGTTTTCGGCTTTGCGCAATTTATTGAGAGCTGAAGGAAATAGATTTTTGAAAACAAGTGCAAAGGTTTTATTAGAATACAGCGTTAAATTTTAATGATCCGTGAAGAAATAATGCAGTTATTAAGGGATTTCAAGCGATCTAACTTCAGAATTCTCGCCAATTGAGTACATTGATTTAAGTTGGGGGAATTCCGCCAAATTTCAGAAAATTGAAATCTTCTCATTTAGTACATCGGAGTAACGATGAATAAAACACATTATAGTTGATAATTTAAAAAAAAATCGGCTGTATTAAGGGATTCCAATTTTCAAATAAATGCGTGCTACTCTTTGGTGGTCGAACCATTTCCCATATTGATTGCTGCTAAGTCAATGCTTCGAATGATTCCCTGAAAAAACTCTTGCAAAATGGCGTATGTTGGCACTTTGGCGAGGCTTAGATTTGAAACTGGTTTTATTTGAGACTGGTATATATAATAACACTGGTTATAGATAAAAATGAATGTTGGTATGTGTTTATGAGGTTGAAAAACTCCAGCACCGTTGAGCACCGTTGCACGATGAAATTTGGTTCCCCTAAGTCTTTTATGATGGAGAAGGTTTTTATGCTATCCGTTTTCCTTAACTTGCCACTTGGTGCCGCAGCACAACGTTGAATTCTATTCCGTTTAGCCGTTTGCTATGCGAATATCGTCCAATCGATTTCGATGAAATTTGGTACACGCGAATATTAGAACACGGAGAATATTTTTCACTATCCATTTTGCTGTAACTTGCCGCTAAATGGCGCTGCAAAGCATCAACTTCTATACCGTCCGACCGATCGGCATAAAATTTTTTATACTTACACATTTGAGCACGAAGAATATATTCTAACTGCGTTCCTTTTGATGTTACTCACCACTAGATGACACTGCAATGCATTATTATTTTAACTCGCCACTAGATGACGCTGCAGCAGGCCAAATTCTTGACCATTCAAACGGTCGCTATGAAAATCAGTACACATAGCTATTTGAACAATGAGAATATTTTGGCGTTATCCATTTTGCTATAACTCGCCACTTGACGGCGCTGTAGCAAATCATTACTTTAATTAACTACTAGATGACCCTGCAGTGTATCACTTCTTGACTGTGCAAATGATCGTTATGAAAATTGGTATGCATAGATAGTTGAACACGGTCGCTATGAAAATCAGTATACATAGCTATTTGAACAATGAGAAAATTTTGCGTTATCCATTTTGCTATAACTCGCCACTTGACGGCGCTGTAGCAAATCATTACTTTATTGAACCACTAGATGGCCCTGCAGTGTATCACTTCCTGACTGTGCAAATAATCGCTATGAAAATAGGTATACATAGATATTTGAACACGGGGAAGAGTTTGGCGCTATCCATTTTCCTATAACTTGCCACTAGATGTCGCGTCAACACATGAACTTCAGGACTGTCCAGCCGATAGTCATGAAAATTCGTATACATCGATATCTGAATGCGAAAAATATTTTCGACGTATCCGTTTTGCTAAAACTCGCCACTAGATTGCGCTACGCCGCATGGCCTTCTGCACCGTACAAACGATTGCCTTCCAATTCGGTATGCATGATTATTGGACGCAATATAACGCGATATCCACTTTGCTATATCTGTTTATTAGAATGAATAGTAATCACCACGTAATATCAAAAAGACCATTCATTCCCGTGCGAAGAACGGGTACTTCAGCTAGTAGAATATAAACACAAGTAAATATTAAATGAATTTTCAGCCATTCATGACTTGACAAAACAAAGGATTAAATGAAGAAAATTTGCACCAATTCTGAGTTGTCGCTTTTCGAAGTTAGAATACAACAAATGCTAATGATACACTATGTTCAAAAGCGCAGATTAAATTTATACTAAAAAATGTAAGAAAATAATGCATTGATAAAGTTCATGTGGTAAGTTTAATTAATAAAATCAGTGACAGGTCAATAATAGTTACTTTTATTTTACAGTTTAGCAATGAAACACTGAAAAGGAAAAGCTAAATACTTACAATAATTAGTGTTCAAATAAAATTTGTAATTATTAAAATAATTGTCAAATATTATCATTATATTCACTAGGAATTTTATTTAGCTTAATTTTAATAGCTGTAAAATTTAAGAAAATGTTAGAGAAGGACACATAAAATAATATTGTTGATAAATCACAGTATACAGTGTTATTGTATAGTTTAATAAAAAACATCAAGATAAAAAGGTTAAATACTTACATAGTTAATTGTCGATATAACTTTATTCCAATACTTGTGAAATAATCTCAAGTCATCATTTTCAAAAATTTAAGTTTTATTTAAAACGATTTTTAAATCAAGTTTCTTCCTTCTCCTGCATTGTTCAATAGAGTTTATTCATTTTTGGGTACGAACTGACTGAAAATATCCAATAGTTCACCGTTCCAGGCTTCAGGTGAATGTTTACCACTGAAGAAGATCAAAAAGTTTTTGATCGAAACAGCTGTCTGATCATTCAAGTAACCTTTATGGTGTTATTTTACAATGTTTTATATTTTATTATTTTTATGTTCTTCTAAACCACTCTTTGAGAACAGAAGCGGATGGAACTTTGGGAAGTTATGCGCTGCTGATATCATTCCGTTCGCACATTTTTAGTGTGAACACGGACTCTTTTTCTGGTTATCTCTTCCGAATTCTTTCTTGATTTGTTATGTTCGGTTAGGTAATCCATTTTTCTCACATTTTCTTCTCATTTTCTTATTTTTATAATTTTTAAGTACAATATTTTTTACAAATAAATAAGATGGCAGTAAAATAAGTGTTTCGGAGCTAAAGCAGTTACATTTTTCACAATCGTCTTTGTAAAGAAAAATTGAAATTAAATTACACTAGACAACATCTTTTCTAAAAATTAGCCAGATGACAAAAAATGCAAGACTAGAGATTACCTTTCTTTCTTTTTTTACCCTCCGCTAAAGAGGGTAATAGTTTTTGGCAGACGAAAAAAGTCGTGGATGATAATTGATAGTAAATAAAATCTTACAGATCTCACGGAAATTTGAAACACACCAAGATCCGACACATGATTGGAATAATGGATACTTGAAAAATTTCAAAGTAACGTCAGATGAAACAAAAGGGGAAACTGTAAGATTTTGTCAGAGCGTCTGCGACTGGCTGTCAAGTTCCCGAGGTTCCGATTTCATTTTTCAGAACTTGGATTTGTTTCCAGAGTCGCGTTCAAACTTTTGTCCCTCCTCGGAGCAAGTGGTGGTGTTCTGTCGTGGCATTTCTAAAATTTTCATTTTTGCGGGATCAGTGTGAAATAGCTCGTAGGCTTGGTATTTCACGCTCTACTGTTCAGTATTACATCGTTAAATATCAGAAGAATATACCCGGGACTGTTGTTCAAGGCCGCGCTGGCCGTCCTCGCCAGTTGTCTAATCCGGAAGAAAGTCATCGTGAAACTAACCGTCTATTTATGCAAAGAAAAAGGGAAGATCCAGATTTTCGTGCTCAAGAATCGGAATCCAAATCCAGAAGACAAGACAGAAAACGTTTACGACTCTGTCTAGATATACCATCGAAAAGACCAAGAACAGATACTGATCTAAATGTAAGGTGTGAAGAACTAGAATTTCGTAAATTAGCTGAGAAATTTTTCGAAGCTGTTGCTGATGGTCCAATCCACCAATGCTATTGTTGTGATCGACTGTGGTTCAAAAAGTCAATAAGAACCCATTCCAAAACAACTTTACTGTCCAAAGGAGCGACAACGGACTTTATAAAACTAGTCTTTTACAAAGATATCGATGATATTGGCAAATTTTGCAAAACATGTTACGATTGTTTGATTAAATTGACAATACCAGAATTAGCTATAAGCAATGGCTTCGAATTCCCCGAAATACCGGATTGTTTAAAATATTTGACACCACTGGAAGAACGGTTGGTTTCTCCCCGTTTGATTTACATGCAAATACATCCTGTACATGGCTGCCAATACAAATTAAAAGGTTCTGTCAAAAAACCTCTTTAGCGGAGGGGAAACTAATTTCAGCTGAAGGCTGAATATTTTCCTTGAATATGAGGTTTCTATTGGTTCATTTTAAGTTTTTTTTTTTTTTTTTAATGGCATGCATAGTTTTTCTTTAACTGCTGAAAGCACAAATATATTTCAACTTATAAGTTGCGCCGTATCTGCATATTAAATTTCGAACTTTGTTTTGTAAACCCCCATTTAAATAACCCACAAGCCGCCTCTGGGTTTAACAGCTGCTAATTCATTCAATCAACTGGTATCCAAGAACGAAGAACTAACTCAAAATCTACATTTCTTTCGCAAATAAATATCGAAAATCTCATAGGTTTAAAAAAAAAATTCCGAGGGAAATTTAATCAAAATAATGACGAATTATTTGACAGTTATTTGAACAATTACAAATTATTTGGAGAATTCATACTGTGAACATTTAAGCTTTTCATCTCAGTGATAAATGTTAACCCACTAGGTAAAGCTTAATTTATGGATTCATTAATTTTGAATAACTGCCGCACAGTATTTAGAAAAAGTAATTTAGAATTAATGCAAACTTTCATGATTTCATTTTTTTTTCCTCAATCCATGATTGGCTAAGGATACAGTTAATAGTTATTTGTGCTTATATTCTAAGTACCTAAATATGTCCATAGTTTTAAAAATATGTAATCCTATGAAGCATAAAAAACTTCTCTTTTCGAACTTTTTCTTTTTTTTATTTCAAATTTCACTGCTTTATTGGCAAACACTTTAACTTAGAGGGCTGAAACTTCATATACTCTGTTAAATGGGACCAAAATGAACAGGAAAACACTTTGAGAACGCTGTTTAAAAGAATAGTAGTCCCATGTAAAGAAAATATTTGTTTTTTCAACATCGTTGTAAGTTACACGGTTTCTTCCAAGAATGCTTTCGCACGATTTACCCAGGAATCAGACCTCGAGCAAAACACGTGATAAATATTAAACAATCACAAAATTTCAGGAGTGACAGTTAGTAGATTTAAATCTCAAAACTCGAATTATTTTTGGAGATATTAACAAAAAATTGAAAAGAAAAAGCATAGTTGCGAAACTTGGAAATTTTCGGCCTTATAAAATGATTTACGTTCTTGAATCTAAGAAATAGACAGAAATGCCATTCGTAAAAATAATTAAAAAATCTCGAATCGTCATTTTTAGTTAAAATATTGCCTGCATGTAAAAACAGAACGGAAATCAATTATTTTAGATAAAAGAATAAATATTTCTTACAACAAAATGTACCTAATTTAGAGTTTTACAGAAGAATAAAATGGCTGTTTGTCAATTTTTGTGATTTTAAGCAGGTAGATTCTAGAAGTTGTTGAACAAAAAATCTTAAATGCTTTTATATTTTGAATACGAGCATATTCTTAATCCATATGTCGGCCCTATTTGTCTTTCTTGCTTCATTACATTGAAAAGGGCTTCATTAGCCATGTGTCGGGCCTATTTGTCTTTCTTTACCCATTATGTTGGGAAGGTGTATCATAATCTTTGGCCGGACCTATTTGTCTTTCTTGTTTCATTACGGTGGAAAGTGCACTATAATCCATGAGTGTGTCGTATTTGCCTTCCTTGTTCTATAAACTACTTCTTTGGAGCTGAAATCCATTAAAATTGCCTACTTAAACAGTTTCACAATCATCTTCATATTATAACTATACTTCACATTTATAAATACTGTTTGGTAAGTGCATTAATAAAGCGCAATTGTGCAGTATTTGTCTTTTTTGTCCATAAAACACTTCTTCAGAATTGAAATCTAAATTAAAATTGCCTACTAAAACTATTTTGCAACTTCGTTAGGCGTAATTTAACTAGACTTCACCTTTATTTACACCAATTTTGACACCTTGATAGACGCTAATTAATATTTCAATAACCCATTAAACAGTAGGTTATGACAATTTCTCCCAAAATATAGAAGATGCCGCCTGGGTTCATTTATGGAGGTATATTTTTGGCACCAAACTTTAATAAATCACCAAAAGGGGTCAACCTTGGCGACTTTTACATTTCACTGCTATTACCTGGACACCCTTGAAATACTATTCGCTGCTTTTTGGGTGGACAAAAATCCCGTGTCTGAAATTAATCGCACTCAAGAGCTATAAAAAAAATTTAAATTAAAAAGGAAGAAAATCTGAAGCATTTTCAGATTTTAAACACGCACTAAAGTGCTATATAATAAAATTGTATCATAAATTATGCGTCGTCCCTATTTTTCTTCCTTATTCCATTAAGTTGGAAAGTGTATCATTATTCATGAGTGTGCCGTACCTTTTCTTCCTCGCTTCATAAAACCCATCTTTGGAATCGAAATTTATCTTAAAAAAGCCTACTAAAATTATTTTACAATCTTCTCCAAGTATATTACAACTATACTTCACCGTTTTAAATATTGTTTCGAATGTGTATCATAATTAATGAGTGTGTCGTGTCCGTCGTTATTGCGTTGATTCCTGCTTCAACGACCCGACTGTTGCCAAGGTGGCGATAATTAAACATATGCAGTAATCATGACGACTTATTGTATTCATACGGCAATCGTACTTTAGAATTAAAATTTCGATTTGGAACAACTGTAACAACAGCATTCCGTTACATATTTAATTATTGTGGGTTGCCAATTAATGTAGTTTTAATAATTAAGTGTCTTCAAATTCCTTAACTGGTGCGTTTAATGCTAATTTGTTCACATTAGTTTTCATATAGTTCTTTTGGGAGCGTTAAAACTTGTGCATAACTCCTAGAAACCCATGACAGCAAAGCTCGCCAAGTCTTTTGTGGCTAGTATAAAATAGATGATAAACCTCTTCCACATTATCAGAGACACGGGGAATAACAACTCTTAACTTCAAAATTTTAATTGAAGAGTCTACAGCTATTTGTGTTTTGGAAATTGAAACGAGACTATTTTATTCGTTGTTTGCAGCAGAAAATTTTCGTAACATTACTTACTTCTCATAGCAGGCGTAATAAGAAGCCGAGAATTGTGACAAATTCGTTTAACCCTTTGAGGCGCAACCCTTTCCCTGTGCTGAAAAAAGGGCAGGCGTTGCCATCGCTCGACTTAACTACCAGCAAGATGGCGGACGATCGAAACGTTCATCGCGTGCCACAGATCTAGAGACCCTTTTTTGACGACAGCTGGCTGTGCCAGTGCTATTTAAAATAATCGTGACAATTTTTTACGGGAAATGACGTGCTAAAAAGTAAAGGATTCTCGTGGAGCTATGTCACCCGCAACTATTTTTATAGAAATCCAATCTATTCTTCGTGACTGGCAACAGTCAAACCGTCAGAGTTTGGTGTTCCCAGAGCGGGAACACTGAGCTTTAAAGGGTTAACGGAGCATGACTTTCTCAAGCTTTTTCAACTCCGCCCGTATACAGCATCGTGATAAGGTCATCCCCAGGGATAGCCCATGTCTTTTTAATGCCGAAACATTAACTTAATGATGCATTTCACTTCAGTAATAGCATCGGATATTGGCGAGAATTACAATAATTCATTCATCGAGTCGATTCCATGCAATTTTTAACGCTTTCCTGTTGCCGTCCCGCGACATTAGTGTCCAGTTGTCCATCGCATGCGCTAGAACGAAAATGAATAAATAAATCAATAAACGATGAGGTGAGCAGTTCAACGTGCAAATAGTTTCATCTATTGAATTACAGTGAAACATTCTTTAATGCCCCCCCCCCCTCTGAACAACAGAAACCTACGAAAACCGGTCACATATTGTTACGAATTTTCGGTGCAATCCGCTGTTCTGGGGCTTTAAATAGTTTAAAATTCGTATTCTACGTTTCAAATAGTTGAATTTTGCTTTTTGTTGCATCAAAATCTGGCAACTAGAACCGGAGACACGGAGATTTTGGTTTCCCTTATGTTTTTCTACGGGGTTTCTAGAAATCTCGAGAAATATTGGACCTAGGACCTCAATCTCTTCTTTTCTGGGGACTAATTTTTGGCGACCAAAATGTCGCCAAGCTTGGGCGACATATTGGTCATTTGGCACGATTTTCCCAATGCGGCCTGAAAGTTGGTTTTTCCGCATTAAAAACGCATAATAACCTAACATTTCTCTTTTATGACGTACTGAAAATTCCCGCTTTATGTATAATCTTCGTGAAATAGACTTTTCTGGAGGCTTCTTGTATCTTCTGCGTCGGCTATAAATAGAAGTGCCTTAGAAGCCGCAGTTCAGTGCGAATTGAACGCCCAGTGTGTGAAGAGCTCTCTCAGTGTGAGTACTCTTGTTTCGTTCCGTGATAGAAGCGGTATTTCGCGCTTCTTTTAGAAGCTGTTTTTAAAGTGCTGTGTGTAAATTCTTCAATGTTGAGTCTTGAGGGATTGTTAGTGTTATCCCTCGTATATTTCCACTGAATTTTACCTGTGGAAGTGTTTTATTTTGTGTGAGAATTACAGCCTTTGTGAGGGCTTCTGATCTAAGCGGACTGTTAAAAGCACATTACTGATTGAGTGTGCTTGTGAATTTTGAACAGCTGATTGTTCAACTAAGTTCTAGAAGCAATAAAGTTTGTGTTCCGTCCTGACAAGTGACTTTTTATTAGAACTTTCTACACCAACTGGACTTTAGAACGACGAACCCAGGAAACAAGCAGGGTGTTCTGCAGCAATATCAATGTTATCGAACGCGCTGCATAGGATTGCCATTAGAGCTAACCTCTGAATAATAAATTCCTAACACCGGCCATCCGTCGGCATCGTGAAAAAATTTTAACCCTTTGAGGCGCAACCAGCCAGCTGTCGTCAAAAAAGAGTCTCTAGATCTGTGGCACGCGATGAACGTTTCGATCGTCCGCCATCTTGCTGGTAGTTAAGTCGAGCGATGGCAACGGCTGCCCTTTTCTCAGCATTGGGAAAGGGTTGCGAGTCAAAGGGTTAAGGTGTTATTGTCACGTGGGAATAACGACATAAACCGCTCAACATGTGGCGACATAAACTGCTCAACAGATTCCCTTGGTACAGTACAATGAGAGATCACTGCCTATTTTTGTCGTACCACTGGCTACGCAAAAAACTGTGTTTTGTGATTTGTTAAATACAGGGGCGTAGCCAGAAATTTTTTATGGGGGGGGGGGGGGTTACGACTACTGCAACTCATATATATGCATACATGTGTGTGATAATGTAGTGAAGAATATACATTTTGTATGGTAAAAAATTTCTCATGGGGGGGGGGGGGTTATGACCAGCGGCGAGGCGTGAATATATGCCATAGTCATCGCTCCTTACAGATTTATCCCCCTCTTTCCCCGCCAACGCAAGCGTACATCCACACACTGTGTTATAAGTTCTAATGAAACGATCGACGACGAAAAGAAAATTTTGGGGCCAAATTTTGATCATTTTTGTATAACAAAAGGTGTGATATATATAGTCAAAAATATTATGTTCATATATTTTATTAACATTTAAGTTAAATATTTAGTATAAAAAATATACAACAAAAACAAACTATTCTAGTCTAAGCTGAATTTCTTATTTGATTCGGTTGATTACTGATTCATTTTTCAAAAAAACACATAACTCATCTCATGTATGAGACTCAGAGCTCGTTGTTATTGGACTGTGTGATTTAGTTTTTTAATGTTAATCTCTCGCATTACCGACCATAAGACGCGAACAGCATTCACACAGTAAATTTTGTTTCTACACTCGAAATACTTTTTTAAGATGGTGGTAAGAATAAAGGAACATTTTGAGGTGTAACTTCAAAGTAAATTAGATTATCAAACGTTGTTACAAACAAAAAAAAAAAACCCATCCTAAAGTGGTTATTTTGTATTATTTATTAGAGATTTAATAATTAAAAATGAAAAAAATAATCTTAAATAGTTATTAGTAGTAGTATTTATTTAGAGATATATTAATTAGAAATGGGAAATTATTGATTATCGAATACGGTAAAGAATAATATTTATCCATTATTTGAAAATAAAATCCATTCTTATTTTGGATGAATATTTTTCCATTATTATGTCGTAAACATCTTTTTGTCCTAAGCACGCCAACATTTCTTTCTCAATCGATAGCAAATGAAATATTACTCATCCGACTTTGGGCGAATCTCTTATACATGTGTGAATTCCTTTTAAAGCAGAGGTCTTCTACTACCTCCAGACAAATAGTCCATTTTTGAAACATTCAAATTACAAATCATAGTCATTTTTTTTTAAATAGAAAATTTATTATTTTTTTCGCATTAAGTATTTAACAAACGAACAAAAAAAATATTTCAACATAACAAGCAATTTAATTATATTTAGAATAAAGTTTACACGAAACAGCTGTGCATTTTTCTTATGTAAAAGAAATGACGCAAGAATTTCGAGTAAGAAGAGACAAGAAATGATTTAATTTCAAAAATCATTTTAAAAAATGATTTATTTATTTTAATTTAAGATCAAAATAAAAGCATCCCACAGATAGGCATTGCCGTTCTGTTCTGTCTTTCGTTCGGATCAACATTCACATGCACAATATTTTTTGTACAATCAATCAGTACAGTCGCCTAGTGGTGTTAAAACGCTGGTTGGATGCTATCTTTTTAGAGATGACCTGGCTCACTTTTCACCGTATATTCCTCCCGAAATTTTCGTGCTATTGATTGGCCAAGGAACTGCGCGCGTCATCGGACGAGATGCTCTGTTATCAGCGCATCTCTTTTCGGGTCGGGACGATTTCCTTTATGACCAAAAGATGGCAGCAGTAAGAATCTTGTATAAACGGAGGTTTCTCTGCGAAACCAAACAAGAAAATAATAAAATTACCTTATAAGCCGTTCCTTTGAAAAAAAAAAATTCTATTCCGAAAACTTTATAAAATTAGGTTTTTAAATGCGCTGAATTCAAGTTCAAAACTCTTCACATTTTTCAGAAACCTGCTACTCATCTGCGCATCGTGCGCGGACTGAAGGCTTCGCCCCTGGTTATGACCCCCCTAACCCCACCCCCTTGGCTACGCCCCTGGTTAAATACTATTAGTTCACAACAGCTTTAATCTATTGTTACAATATTTCATAGGCTGTACAATATTCCTCACATGTATTGTTTACATATATTTAAATACTATTAGTTCACAACAGCTTTAAGCTATTATTACAATATTTCGTAATCTGTAGAATGTGCATCACATGTATTTTTCTATAAATGGGTTACAATCATAAAAATTTCAACATGGGGTTACCAGGCGAAATGCACGAAAGATGAGAGATAAAACGACATAGTCAATTAATATCGTTTTAATATGGCAATAATGAAACTAAAAAATTATTATTTCTGTCTATCTGCGTGTTTTCTTACTGTTTCAAATATGTATATTATACCCATAAGATTATATTTGAAACATTTTAAAACTTTTCAAAAACTGTTTAACTTGATGCACTTCTCTTAAAAATTTGTTTTGGCATTTCAAAAATTTGTTGTGAATATGAAAACATTTTATGTTGAAATAATAATCACTTTGCAGTTTTCAAAGAATTTAATAATTTCAAAACCGACGCTAACG
>JAWZYV010003920.1:0-11444 GCA_038373885.1 Cheiracanthium punctorium | reverse complement strand
TAAAATCTATATATGAGTGATGTTTAAAAATAACAGAGAATAGTACTCGCCATAACACCGCATCAAAAAAGACTACTTAATTTTCATTATACTTTCATAATATATTTTAACAGATTTTTGGACTTCGCCCAGGAGGGGGCGATCGCCGCCACCGCCCTCCCCTTGGATCCGCGCCTGAAATACTATTAGTTCACAACAGCTTTAATCTATTGTGACAATATTTCGCAAGCTGTAGAATAGGCATCACACGTATTTTTTACATATATTTAAATACTATTAATTCACAACAGTGTTAATCTATTGTTACAATATTTCATAAGCTGTAGAATATGCATCAGATGTATTTTTCTATAAATAGGTTGCACTCATAAAAATTTCAACAAAGGGTTACCTGGCGAAATGCGCGAAAGATGAGCAATACAATGACAAAGTCAATTAATGTAGTTTTAAAATGGAAATAATGAAACTAAAAAATTCGGGGGGTGCAGGGGGATCTCCCCCTGACGAGGCTCGAACAGCCGAGTTTTTTTTTTTTTTTTTTTTTAACTGTTACTATTTCTCCAAGCTAAGCTTACTTTGTAACCAACGTTAAGTAAAGGATCAAAGCACTCTTTTAACAGATATCTTTCTATTAAAAAAAAGTCATATTCTTCCCGTTAATTGTAATTCACTTTACACGAATCCTTAAAAATGAATTTCAGGGCATTTTGGAATCTTGCATCCCACGAGGGTGGACGGCTCCCCACCACCCCTTTTTTTACATATGTTTATTGGAAGAAATAACACTTTTTTTAAATGTAAGAAATACGAATATATCAAGCCTAGTTAAAAAATACTTGTTTGTATTTCTTGTAAAAGAGCAACATTACTTTCCGAATATAACTACTATTAAACCAGAACAAAAGATAAGAAAGTATAATTCACAAAAAAATGTAGAAGTATCTCTCTCATGGTCAAGAGAAATTTTAACTTCATAACCTCTAAAATAAAATGAATGGATTTTATTATACTTAATTACAAATATATTTGCCGAACAATAACGAGTATTTTTTGGTAATAAATTCTTTTTAATATTAATTATTAATACATTAAAGTAAAATATTTGGTAACATACATGCATTTAATAAATTATTTATTTTAATAAACAAACTTAGTTTAGCAATCCATTTTAATAATTAGTTATTGCTCAAATGCATACCTCAAAGTGACAGCTAATCTTTCAGCTGCCGAAATAGGTTTTCTGCGCAATCGAGATTTTTGAATACAAGGCGTCAGTACTTTTAAAATTTCGTTAAAATCTTGGATCCTAATGTGGAAATAATCATAAAATCTTTCTTCGTCCGTTGTTAACTCTCTTACTAAATTAAATTCGCCTAATTTTTCGCGCTTAAGAAGGGTGGGATGGACCCAACATCTTCTTTTTTCTTGGATAGCAGCAAATAAGCAATGATCGCTTTATCCTCACTCGAGCTCGACATATTGCCTTTTAAAACCACTGAGTATTATCTAATAATTGCCTAGGCATATGATAGAATGTAACAGAGATATCAAGCCAAATATAGTAAACCCGCCTCCTGGAGTCTTGAAAATTTACGACCGTCACTTGCAAATTGGTCATAAAATCTCCCCCTCATACCCCGCTGCGTCCGGAAAAAAACGCAACTGAACGCCGGGCCTTACAATGAGTCCCAAGGGAACTCGGAACCCCGAGCTTCATGCTCGGAACTGTCGAAACACCTTTTTGATTTCCCCGCTCATTTCACTTGGCCGTCTTTCGAAGAACTTTCCCAGACTTTCGGACAATGATTTAAAGATAAGGAAAATGTAACAATTGAAAGAGGGAGATTACAAACTGTGGCAATTCGACGGTAGGTTTCGAAGGATGGGATGAAAAGAGGCGTTTTCTGTAAATTTGCAGTGTTTTATAAAACGTGTCTGTAAGCTATTTGGTATAGAAAAAACATGCGATATAGAAAAAAATATACTAATAATACTATTGAGATATCGAATAATAAATAATTCGATTTATAAAAAAATAAAAATTTTAATTTTGTAGGACATTTTATCAGCTTTCATTTTTTAATTGGCGCATACTCTCAAAATTGGTGCTCAAAAGTGAAAATCTAGAAAAGGGAACTTCGAGAGGGGAGGGGGCTAAGAGGGGGGACGCGCCACCCCTAGAGGCGGAAATTTTCTGTTTCATACAACTACATACCTAATCAGTGTTTTCCCCAATTTTCAAACCTTTATGAGTTTTTTTCCTAGATTTTTTCTTGCACTCTGACACACAATGCACTTTTCATTCGAATTCCCTAAAATTTATTGAAATTTTCAAATTGCTACAACTTTTGATCATTTAAAAATACAATTACAAAAAAAAAAAAAAAAAAAAAAAGCAATTTAAAGGTAATTGAATATTTTACAATTTTGCTTTAAATCTATTCCTGTAAAACTGATGGTAGAAGAGCTTTAAGGCAAAGCTAGTGAAAAATAGTGATGAAAAGAAGCGTTTCCAAAAATTAGTGATCTTTTCTAAAACGTATATCTTGAAAGCTTTTGCATGCAAAAAAAAAAAAAAATAATAATAATAATAATAATAATAATAATCTTGTGGGAAATTTCATCAGTTTACATTTTGTAATTGCATTTTTTTTGCGAAGACGCACAGTTTTTGAGATAAAAGTGAAAATCCAAAACAGGGACCTTTTTTTTGGGGGGGGGGGGCGGGAATCGGCACTCCAAGAGGGGAAGACTTTTCTGTTTCATACAAGTACATCTCGAATTAATGTTTTCCCCAAGTTTCAAAACTTTATAATTTTTTTCCTAGATTTTGTCGTTCTTTGGTGCGCAATGTAGTTTTCATTCGAATTTACTAAATGAATTGAAAATTTTAAGTTGCAATAACTTTTGATGGTTTAAAAATGAAGTTAACCCATTTGTGTCCCTTTTTTGGGACGGCATTTTCGCTATTAGTCGAAAACATTATTTATTTTTCCTAGCCTTTGTTCAAAGTATTTAGCCTCAACTCTACAAAATATTTTAACATGACCAAGTAGGATGTTGATATTTCGATTTTTATGCATAATGATTTTAAAAGAAATCATCCCTTGTTCAAGAAGTTGACATCAGAAATTTATCTATTATTTCTGCTATCAGTAAAAATCGAAGAAAGTCGCAAAAATATCCAGGCACAAATGGGTTAAAAATGATAATTTCTTTTAAAGGTAATTGAATACACTACAACTTTGCTTTGAAAAAAATTCTGATAAATTGAGGATTGAAGAGCTATAAGACAAAATTGGTTATAAATTGGGATAAAAAGAAGCGTTTTCTAAACATTTGCGCCATTTTTAAAACATATCTCGAAAGCTATTAATGCATATAAAAAGAAATAACCAAATACAATCTTGTAGGAAATTTTATCAGCTTTCATTTTGTAATGACCTTTTTTTTTTTTTTTTTTTTTTTTTTGCTAAGATGCATGGCTGTGTCCCGCAATCTCGAAAGATAAGGCTGACAGAAGAGCATAAATTCTCCGTAATTGGAATTGTCGCGTTTAAGGGGTCAGTTAGAAATGCAAAAGAAACCCCACTCTCCAAAATAAGCGATTTCCTCACCCACAAGTCCGAAAGAGCATTGACCCCTCACCCCGCACCTTTCGAATGGGGAAACTGAATTGAGGGGTTAACAAAAAAAAATAATGGTCATTCCTGGACAAATGAAAGTAAGCTTTATAAGCTGTTATTTGGTCTTAAAAACAGTTGACTGTACGAAAAGATATAACGTGCAAGAAAAAATCTCAAACATATGCTTTTTGTTAGATATCTTTTGAGTTTTACTCTTTCCAAAATAAAATCCTGCGTGTGACCCTGCGCTTATGAAATTACAAACGAAATCGGCCTTTTATAATCTAAAAAAGCAATTTCTGGGGGGGGGGGGATTTACCGTTTAAGGATACAGATTTTCAGTTACCTCATAATTTCGAAGCATATGTTAATGTTTCTGATACAGTGGTGGGAAAAACTACTTTTTTTTTGTAGCGCGCTACAACTACCGCTACTTTTCGAAAAATGTAGTTAACTACAACTACAACTACTTTTTGACAAATGTAGTTAGCTACACTACTTTTGAAATGTAGTCGCTACTTCGCTACTTTTTCGCTACTTTTAAGAGACAAATTTTGCTAACAGATTCAATTTGCATTACATTCATATTTAAGGATATTTATATACTAATTAGAGAAAACTATCGATATCGAAAGCCTTGGTTTTCTACTCGCGTCCAGCGTGATTAATGACCTCAGCGGGTGTCTCTCGCGTCCAAAGAACGCGTTTATTAAAAGGTGGTTTCCTTGTAGCGTTGAGCGCCGCAGATTTGGTGGACGCACGAAAGACCCCGGGCACCTTTTTGCCTTTAATTAGAAAAAACTATTGCTCTAATAAACAACTACCAGGCGAGTATTTGAGCAGGGGGAGGCGGGCCCCCTCCGAAAATGTAAAGCAATTATTAAAAGGAGCTATTTTGAAACATTTCTTTTAACTTTAGAACAATAAAGTTTAAAATACCGAATCGTCCCCCTCCCCCCGAAATGGAAGCCTATATATACGCTACTGGCAACTACTGCTAATTATTGAAGTATTGCTGAAACTAATTAAGTTTTAATACCTCTATGATAAAAATAAATTGGGAAAGTGAGCTCTGAAAGCATGAGAAAAATCATGAGAACTAAAAAAGTTTTTAAAAATATAATAATAAAATGGATGTCTGAACGGGAAAAAAAGGCCCGTTTTGAGACCCCTTTCATGTTGTACAAACATTCTAGTTTCTTGAGCACAAATCAAAATTAATGAGTATAAAAGCCTTTTTTCATGACTTACCAAATTAGTGATTTATGACGAATGACCCGTGTGAACCATGTAATATTGTATAATTGTTTTAATTGAAAACATCACATATGATATGCATATTATAAAATAATGAAAACAATTACTAATTAAATTCATGATATATCTATTTAAAACATTGCATTAAAAAAATCCTCTATATATGTTAAAGAAATTTTAAAAGTTATTATCATCAACACAACTTTTTCTTTGTGTTAGGTATAAAAGAATTTTATAGAATTATATTGTTATTTTAAGGCTAAGAGAGAGATAAGTCTCTAAGGATTTTACAAACTATTAATTATTAATAGAAATTCTCATATTTCCGTATTAAATTCTGAAAATTATTACACAAAAAACCTAATAATTTAAATATAATAGACACTTTAAAATTTTAACGAAAGAAAGAATTTCAACATATTCATGGAAGACTGCCATGCCTCTAGTATAAAATAAAAACCACATAAATTTATTCAAAAACATGTTTATTAAATTTTAACAAGAGCTGGATCTCAAAATTGTTATCCGCCAAACATGATCGTCGAAAAGAAAATGCGTCCGATGCAATCGAAAACAATCTTTGTACAGATGCACTGGACGGCACGCCAGTGTTAGTTTTTTTGAAGGCTTCTTTCATATACGTGTACGAAAGCGAAGATAGGGGTTTAATTGGCTCTGACAAGAACCTTGTAAGTTCTTCCTCGTAACTATTTCGAGTGCATGCGAAAGAGAAATTAAAAAAACCAGAAAAGTCATCACCCATGGGCTGATCCTCGATACTGAGATCTCAAGTTGTCGGAAACATATTCTGGAGGTATTCCTCCATCCATTTTTTTTGGCTTCGGTCTTCCTCTCCTCCTCAATCCAGAATAGTTTGAATCTGGGATGGAAACAAGCTGAGAGAACAGTTTCTCTGTCCCACAGCAAATGACTAAATCTCGTTTCCACCTGACAACTGAAGATTTTGCGCCCCCTCCTATTTTTTAAAAATGCAACTAGGTAGCTTTCATATACCATTTAGCGCTCATATACCATTTTCTTTTCTTCATCATAATATTTAAAAAAATGCTAACTAATGGATATAAATTTTCAATAACGCCTTTAATTTCTATTTTATTGATCTAGTCTTAGAAACCATTATCATTGTGTTAGAAAGAAGAACAGAAAATAAGTCTCGAAGCCTTTTTATTGTTACACAATTATGATATAGATAAAGGAAATTTAGCTTAATAAAAATTATTATTGCAGCATATATAAATTTAATGTACAATAAATGGAGAGATTTGCGAGGCCTTTATTTTTCAGGGGCTCACGGGCCCACACGCCCGTGTGATAATGAGACTCTCGAGGCCCCATCAAAATAACCTCTGTTCAACTTTGGACCTCTCTTACCTTCCTTTTTTTTCCTCTTTATGGCAGATTGGTGATTCTACAAATAATACTGAGAACAACGATAAAAAGAAAAAAGATGCACAATGTCAGGCTTCCGCTTCAGGCAAAGCAAACCCCCTCCCCCCCCTCGTGTGCGTGTGTCCCCTGGGAGGGGGGGGGGCGGGGGAGTGATTGGGTGTCTTTCAAGCATCAAGGCCGATTTCCAGTTGCGTCTTTTTCCGGACGCAGCGGGTTTTTTTTTTTTTAATGGTCAAGGCATTGTACAAGGGGGGATACAGTGCAGGGTCGAAGAATTTATTGACTTTTAATGACCACCGCCAAAGGATAACGCGTGAAACCACAAAAGCACGCCCACCGCTCAGTGGGGGCACTTTTCTCCGCAGTGCGTCTTCAAGATTCTGAAAAATACATTGGGTTCCCATTATAGCGTACTGAAACGCACTAGTTATGCTTGGAGTCAGAAGAGAGAGAAATTGCACCACGGGATCAATCGCCGGAAATGATGACACGGCAAAAGTAGCTTCCAAAATTCGCTACAAACTACAAAAAAAAGTAGCGGCTACTGTAGTTTCGCTACAAGTAGCGCGCTACTTCCCAGCCCTGTTCTGATATATATTATTTGTTTCTATAACTTCATAGAAATTGGGCACTTTATGAGATAAATATTGAAACTCAATGCAATCTCTCTGGTCAGTACCTTGAAAAACTTAATTAAAAGCCAAGTGTATAGAAGTGCGAGTATAAAAAATGAATTAAAAATTGATAAAGATTTAAATGGTGTCAGTAAATTAATATTTATAAATCATTTTCAGTAGACCTAATCTGTGTTTAATGCGAATTAAAATGTTGATTAAAATTCTGAATTTTTATCAACATTTATATCTTAATCTTAAGTTATATATCTTAATCTTATATATCTTATATATATATCTATATAATCTTATAATAATATATATATATCTATATAATCTTAATATATATCTTAATCTTAAGGATCTTAAAGTTTCTGTAATGCAATAATAATTATTTCTGTGTCAATTAATCGATTAAATGGTTCGAATATTCGATTAATTTTTTTCCTGGCTATTTCTATTCGGCTAATTCGATCACATTGCTGTGAAAAATATATTTATTCATTATTCAAGTTTGATTAAAATCATATTTTCTTCTATAAGATTCGACCTTCCTAGAGTGTAAATCTTCGTTGAAACAGCGTAACTTGCTGAGTGTAATTCTTTGTTATTATTGGTTATGAAATTTATATTGTTACTCTAAAAACCTCTATGATGATTTCAAGAAGTTTGATTTGTGTTTTGAACGTAAAGAGAAAACGTTGTGAATAAGATCTAATTTCACATAAAAATCATTATAAATTTTGATCTCATATATAGGTAAATAGCTATGGTACTTAAGTTATCAGTAACTGCCTAGGTATCATAATTGAGCATCTGAAGGTTTAACCAATTTATAGATTATTTTACTTTTTAAAAATCAAAAAATGCTTCCACCGCCAAAATTCGGTGAGCTAGGATGATTTTTATTTTGCAATACCTGCTTAAGTTTAAGACTTTTCACATAAAAAAATATATATATACATATGCATTATTATTGTACATTTTAGTCCTTTTTAAAATAAGATTTATTGATTTATTTTATTTTATTTACAATTACTATTAAACACATTGGGCGAGGAGAGAACTAATTGAATCGATGAGTGCCGATACCACCTCAGTCACATAAAGGAAATTTTTCAGGAGAGAGAAAAAACTTCATAACTCCTCCAAATTTGAGATTATTTTATGTGGCAAGTTTATCTGTGAACTATAGATGCCAAAGTTGTTTCAAATATTTCAAATATTTTGAGATTTTGTAAAAATCGTGTAAATGTTTGTTCTCGTATACCTCAAAAACAGCTTTAGGGAGTAGAATGAAATTTAGTAACATTATGATCAGTAACAATTAAAACAATAAATGCCTGATTTTATTTTATCTTAAGTTTGAATAAATTTTAAAACTTTGCAAAATTGCATTTAAAAAAAAAGAGAAATCTCTATAAGGCGTCCGGAGTTAATATATTAGCTAGCTATTTAATTTTTAAAAAACTGTTGGATTTTTTAGATGTTTATTTGCCGTTTTAGGTTTTTTGAAACTTTTGAGTTTTCTGGAGGCATAATATTTAAATTCTGTAAGTAATCAAACAAAATTTAGTTATAGGAGAGGAATGACCTCTTGACATTAAAACTTTTCCACTAAAACAAAACGTTAAGTTTGAATACAAATACCTTCTCTACTGAGAATTTCACTCAGCACTTACTTACAATCTAACATGGAATCATTTAACAATAGACAGAAGTTATATCGTTGCTTTCAATAATTTTGCCTATAAATCTACTTCCATTTTTTGTACTCCTATAATGCTAAGTCAGGCTTTTTGGAAATCTGCATTACATACTAATCTAAGACAGGTAACTTCATCTAATTATTTGAGACAATTCAATTTAAAGTAATTTAAAAAAATATATGCTTTAAATAAAAACAGGTTGATAATGAATTTATCCTAATTTCAGCATTAAGCTAGCTTCTGATAATCACAATATTTTTAGCACTATGTTTAAAATTTCAAATTTTGATACCTACAACCTCTGGTGATAAAAAAAAAAAGTTGCAAAAAATGAAGATAAATGCCTAAATTGTTATTAGATAGCAACATTTGATAAAAGGTTCTATTATATAAAGAATTAAAGCGTGACCTGTTTGGGATACCCTGTATATTAAAACTTATCTAAAGATAACCATCTCAATAGCTATTTTCTGCATTTACTAGAAATTGTATGCAATTGTATGCACTTGGCTAAAATAACTAACATAAGAGTCAATTACTGGTGAAATCCATTTTTTCTTACCCAATAATTGATATATAGGTCATCTTTGATAAATAAATAATTTTGTTTATTAAAAAAATCTCTACGTATTTACTTTATGAACTATTATCTAATACGAATGTGGGAAAAAAAGGCACCAGGAAAAAATGCCCCCCCCCCCTCCACAGCAGAGCCTGTTTATCGGCAGGGCAACCGGGACACTTGCCCTGGGCCCACCAATTTCAAGGGCCCAAAATTTTTGTACTTTTCAACACAGATTGCTATTTATTAATTCATAAAAAACTTTGTATAAAAATTTGGATTGTCATTATCTTGAGTCGTAAGCTGATTCTCTGACATTTTACTGTACTAAGGGTCCTCTAAAACCCATCAGCATTCGATCAAAATCCGTGAGCCAGTGTTTGAGCCTCTTTTTGCAAATTTTATTATAAGAAAGTCTCATCAGTTTTAAGATTCGTACTGTAAGTTTTTCGATTCTTTTCATTTATATTTTGAAGGAGTTTAGTATAGAAGTGTACGTATATGTACTATAGTATGTGTCTAGATATTCATTTGTGAAAATAAATTTTATCCATGTATGCAAAATCATTTAATATTCGTTACTGCAATGTATGCATTTATTTAGTATCTAAACTTGATATATATTTCTGCAGATAAATATGTGCCCAGAACAACTTAAATGCGGACTATGTAATTTCTCGTAAATGCAAAGGCCCAAAAATTTGTATTTGCCCAGGGCCCAATATCGTGATGATCGGGCCCTGCTCCACAGAATTATAATTTTCATAGGGGCATTGGGGGTACGTGCACTCACATGACAAATAAAATGTAGGCTATAAAAGATTCTTTTGTAAATTGAAATGCATTTATTAGAGAAAAGACTAAAAGCAATTGTGACCCCTCCTCTCTGCAGAATTTTTTTGGGTCCGCCCCTGATTTTTTTAAATAGTGGACAAAAACTTACTTTGATTTGCTTTTAACGAAGCTCTTGAATTTGCAAAATGGGGGGGGGGGGGTCGTCAAGAGCAAGCATACTTTCGTTTGAAGAGGGGTACGCCTGACCAGGAAAGACAAGTCAATTATCTTTTAGACGGTCCCTCTTTTGAACCCCAACACCCCGGCTAAGGCATAAATCCCGTAAATCGTTTTTCGATGTAATGGGATACCACGATTGAGAAAAAACAAAAATCCAAAAACGGGGGTCTTTTGAGGGGGCAAAAGGTAGGACGGGGCACCTCAAGAAGGGGGAACTTTCCTATTTCATATAACTACATACCCTATTAGTGTTTTCCCCAAGTTTCAGCGACATTTCGAAAATTAAAGGGTACGGAAATGTTGGAAATTTTTCGCCATACCTAGTCGTACCCATCGCGGCATGATTTTGGAACTACAAACTACACATACAATATGCGAAAAGATTTTGAAGAATACACAACACTTCGAAAAATTCAGATTTAATGCAGTTAAGCAAAATGCTTTTTAAGTGTTTTATTTAAAAAGAATATAACAAGCCCCCCCCCCGCCCCTTGTGCTTTATGCAGTACAACAACTTGTTATTGCATAAACACATACTCAAGAAAATAATACAGAAATAATGCAACTAGTTACACTACTATGCAATTTATCTTATTATGCGATTAGCTTCATTAGTATGTTTCATAGAACGAACTCCACTTGTTTTTGTTGGGGAAGGGAGGGAAAAGAACGAATTGCTTTGAATGACAATAATGAATGAATTCAGAGTATCATTTCTCACTTTACTAGATAACACTGTATGAAAGATATACCCCCCCCATACAATTTGCAAAATATGGCGTTACCCAACTAGCACACATACGTTGGGTTATTGCTGGCAGGTGGTTGGCACAAGGTTGTTACGTTGGGCAAACGTTGGATGTCCATATGGAAATGTCGGTATTCTGTTGGCTAAAGGTTGTGTTGGGCAACCGTTGGTAAACAACCGTTGGCCATCGGTTGGCTGAATGTTGTGTTGGGCAACCGTTGGTAAACAACCGTTGGCCATCGGATGGCTGAATGTTGTGTTGGGCAACCGTAGGTAAAACAACCGTTGGCCATCGGATGGCTGAATGTTGTGTTGGGCAACCGTAGGTAAAACAACCGTTGGCCATCGGATGGCTGAATGTTGTGTTGGGCAACCGTACCATTGCGCATGCGCAGAGACACACATTCAGGAAACCGGGAAGCGATAGATTCATGTCCGTTCGCCGTTCCGTTTCCGCCATTGCTTGTTATGATGTGTTGATACACTTTTAATGTATAGTAAAAT
>JAWZYV010003919.1:0-15475 GCA_038373885.1 Cheiracanthium punctorium | reverse complement strand
TACATTATCACATACACGTATACATATACATGAATTGTAGTAGTCGTAACCCCCCCCATGAAAATTTCTGGCTACGCCCCTGGTGCCACTAATAATACTTAACTCAAACTAAAACCCAATCTAATTAAGAATTATTGGATCTTGGGATCAAACTTGCTAGTAAGTATTGTTTCATTAATTAATTAAAAAACTAGTATAAAACAGCATATCATACCATTTTGATATGTTTTGAAATGAGCAATGTATTTTTTAATTAATAGTTTTTCAAATATCAATGTTTAAAATATTCATCAATTTTATTTATTTTTTACTGTCAGAGTATATTATTTTAAGAGTAAAAGAGAGTAACAAAACGTCAAATCTGATTCTTCCGCTAATTATTAATTTAAAAATGCAAGATTTCCCGATTTTGATGGGAAATTAATAATTTCATTCTGATAATTTAAACCTTTCAGCCAACCATGTGGTTAAAATATTTTAGCTAATTTTATCGTGTAGCAATTACATGTCTGAAAAGCTTTTTTTTTCTTTCTTTTGTAGCTGCTGCTGCTTTGAAGTTTAAGGACAAGGAGGTTTTGGCAAATATGTTTGGTCGAAGTTTAGCTGAAGCACCTGATTAGAATAAAAAAAACGATTCGTGTTTCAGATTGTTCTTTAACATTTGATATTGTGGACAATTATACTGAAAACTTATAAAGATAATTTTGTTTTTAAAAATAAAATATGAAAATCTGTTTCATGTAATTTTTTGGAAAGAAAACTTAATTTGAAGTGTGTTTTATAATTAGGGATATTTATAATATTAAAAATGTACAGTACTAATTTTTTACCAGAGTTAATCCTTTTCCAGTAAGCTGTTTAAAGCGCATTTTGTTTTGCATGAATTAAAACTTAAATTAGTTTTTAAAACTGTTCTTCTACAGGGCTATGAAGATTTCTTTTACATTCTGGCCTATGGGGGGAAATTCTTGAAAGTGCGCTAGCGTTTAAACGGTACCTTCGATTAAGCTGAAGTTGAGTATATATGTTATAAATCACCATCTTAAGACCGGTATTAATAAACCAAACCATTAATAATTTCATATGTTCGGCATTTCTCTTGGCAAAAAAATTGCTCGTCTTGGCGGACTGCCGGGATAATACGCAAGTACCCTAAAATTTATCACTAACAGTCTGTTATTACTTTTTTTCTCTCTACCAAGTCTAAGCAAATTTTGGGTGCCACTCAGGGCGTAGCCAAGGGGGGATTTTAGTTGTGTATAAGAATTATAGTTTTTCTACAAGGCCTACAACAAAAATTTCTTTTATATTATGGAATAATGGTATATGTTGAGAAATTCTTGAAAGTGTGCAAGCGTTTAAACGGTGCATTCGATTGAATTTCAATTTGGTATGTATGTTTGAATTATTCATCGATTCAAATTTATTTAAATGCTTGGTAATGATCTTAATCCTAAGTGTTCGGAAAGTCGAGTGGAGTCACTCCAGATTTTTTATATTTAAATTCTAGATTTCCCTAGAAAAACAATTTTATGGAAATTTACCTTCCATGGCCAACCTAAAATTGGTACTTACGTATTATCCCGGTGGTCATTCCAGCCAAACTATTTTTCCGTTAAATGAGTTGCCAAACTGTTGCCCCAATCGTATTCAAAACCATTAATAATTTCATATGTCCGGCATTTCTCTTGGCAAAAAAATTGCTCGTCTTGGCGGACTGCCGGGATAATACGCAAGTACCCTAAAATTTATCACTAACAGTCTGTTATCTGTTATTACTTTTTTTTTCTCTACCAAGTCTAAGCAAATTTTGGGTGCCACTCAGGGCGTAGCCAAGGGGGGGAAATTTTTTGCCATACAAAATGTATATTCTTCACTACATTATCACATACACGTATACATATATATGAATTGTAGTAGTCGTAACCCCCCCCCCCCCATGAAAATTTCTGGCTACGCCCCTGGTGCCACTAATAATACTTAACTCAAACTAAAACCCAATCTAATTAAGAATTATTGGATCTTGGGATCAAACTTGCTAGTAAGTATTGTTTCATTAATTAATTAAAAAACTAGTATAAAACAGCATATCATACCATTTTGATATGTTTTGAAATGAGCAATGTATTTTTTAATTAATAGTTTTTCAAATATCAATGTTTAAAATATTCATCAATTTTATTTATTTTTTACTGTCAGAGTATATTATTTTAAGAGTAAAAGAGAGTAACAAAACGTCAAATCTGATTCTTCCGCTAATTATTAATTTAAAAATGCAAGATTTCCCGATTTTGATGGGGAAATTAATAATTTCATTCTGATAATTTAAACCTTTCAGCCAACCATGTGGTTAAAATATTTTAGCTAATTTTATCGTGTAGCAATTACATGTCTGAAAAGCTTTTTTTTTTCTTTCTTTTGTAGCTGCTGCTGCTTTGAAGTTTAAGGACAAGGAGGTTTTGGCAAATATGTTTGGTCGAAGTTTAGCTGAAGCACCTGATTAGAATAAAAAAACGATTCGTGTTTTCAGATTGTTCTTTAACATTTGATATTGTGGACAATTATACTGAAAACTTATAAAGATAATTTTGTTTTTAAAAATAAAATATGAAAATCTGTTTCATGTAATTTTTTGGAAAGAAAACTTAATTTGAAGTGTGTTTATAATTAGGGATATTTATAATATTAAAAATGTACAGTACTAATTTTTTACCAGAGTTAATCCTTTTCCAGTAAGCTGTTTAAAGCGCATTTTGTTTTGCATGAATTAAAACTTAAATTAGTTTTTAAAATTCATAATTGTGCAATTTTAAGCATTACTCAATTTTAATAGCATTTCCAATTTAATGAAAATCTTAAAATATAGCCCAAAAAGATTTTTAATCCATTTATTCCAAATCAAAATTTATTTATTTTAATATTTTCTTCTTCTCTTGTTTACAACCAATAATATTTGCTTTTCGATCAAGTTACAGTAGAACCCTGATTATCCAAGGTGGTCAGAATCAAACATGCCTCGGATAACACTGACAATCATAATCACAATTACAGTTTTAAACATACTGCAGATCATGTCCAGACTTCGAAACGATTACAGTCAAATGTAATTCCCTATAAGAATGCTATTTCTTAATATTTTATAAATTCTACAGAAATAGTGTAATAAAATATTTGATTTCACTAAGATCAAGATTACTACCTTTTTAGCAAATTTAACAGTAACTGGTCATAATCCTTTTAGGAATTGGCCATAGTCGTAATCCTTTTCAATTCTTGTAATCAATTGCAGATGGATGTGTAATCATGCGAAGTCTGATCATGAATCTTTTACATTAACCAAGGTGTCACATTGAATATCATGGAGCATTGCATAACCAAGGTTCTACTGTACTTTGAAACATTATAAAGAAATGTATTTAATCACTCGTAACTGGAATTTTCATTCATCCCTCTTGTAATTTTTAATGGAATCCAAAGGCTTAAGAGATAACTTTTAATACAAATATATTGAAAATGAATTCATTGATTCTAAGATGCATTAGTGCTTCATGGAAATTAATATAAATTTAGGGGGTGGGGGTGGGAAATAACCTCCAATGGCAAATTACATTTTGTGGGAAATGTTTCAAGGTAAGTACAGAGTAAAAAAAGAAATATGAGCATATTACTGGAATTTTTTTTTCTTTAATAGCTATTATTTTACTCGAAGAAAAGCTCTATTTATACTTCCTGCCCCCTCCCTTTTCCCTTTACACATATGGCAAACATTTATTGTATACTTTGAAATTGGTCATAACTCCCACAATCTTTCTGAAAAATTCAAGATAACCTGTGTTGACCAAAGAAAAGAGTATGTAGTTTGATTTAACACTGAGATTGTTATAGCAGAGCTGTAGTAATTAAAAGTATATTGTCTTTGTGGATTTTATGAGTAGTGGCTACTATAAAATCCAAAGTAAATTTTATATTCTATAGGTGATTATAAAATAGCTGCCTATAGTAAAAGTTTCAACTATTTGTCCAAGCTTTTAATTGTACTCTACAATATAAATTGCTGCAAAATTTGAGTATTAAAGGCCTTTACGTTCTCCAAAAGGTGAGTCAAGAATCTGTGTGAAGAGCGATCTTTTAGCACCATCAAATGCAAACTCGTACAAAAAAATTTTTCCCAGTCATTAAAAAAAAAAAAAAATGTTCCCGCTAACTTATTAAAGCATCAGGTCAATATTGTATGCTTGGACTCCTATTTGTGAGGGAAAATTTTGATTGTAAAAGAAATTGGGGGGGGGGGGACTTGACTAATTAATATTTCACATGTAGACATTTTTTTGGTTTGAAATTATAACTCAAAAGAGAATTTTTTAATGCTTTATTTCATTTTAAAGCATTAAAAAATTCTATTTTGAGTTATAATTTCAAACCAAAAAAATGTCTACATGTGAAATATTAATTAGTCAAGTCCCCCCCCCCCCCAATTTCTTTTACAATCAATATTTTCGCTCACAAATAGGAGTCCAAGCATACAATATTGATCTGATGCTTATAGGGCTGATGGGAGAAACATGAAAACAATATTCAGAAATGTTGGAAACCAATATTGCTCAATGTCAAAAAATAATATTTAGGAATATCAGAAAAAGATATTCCTGGATATCTGAAAACAATATTCAGAAATGTTGGAAACCAATATTGCTCAATGTCAAAAAATAATATTTAGGAATATCAGAAAAAGATATTCCTGGATATCTGAAAACAATATTCAGAAATGTTGGAAACCAATATTGCTCAATGTCAAAAAATAATATTTACAAATATCAAAAAAAGATATTCCTGGATATCTGAAAACAATATTCAGAAATGTTAAACTGATATCTCTGAATGTCAAAAAATAATATTCAGGAATATCATTTAGGGGGGGTCCATTTAATATTGCCCAATATTGTAATTTTGATATTGGGCAATATCTCTGTGCTACCTGGGATATACAGTATTTATATATACACTTATGTATGATGTGCACGTATGTTAGAAGAAAATGTTAGTGGGCCGAAAGTGGCTGCAAACACAAAAATTACGGTGTAATATAAAAATTGATAGAACTTTTTTATTCTAATTCTGGAGGGAGAATGTTATTTTAAACATTTTACTTTGTCAAAAGTGTTAGTAAATAAAAATAAATTAAAAAATAAATTGGTAAATCGGTTTTAAAATCCTTCCCATTGGTAATACATTTATGCATAAAAAGTAAATTAATGTTCGGATTAAGACCATAACTAAACCTCCAATTTTTCGTAGACAACTTACAAATATACTATAGTTGAAATGAATGGAAAGATTTTTAATTTAAAACAAAAGTCTGGAATGTGTACAACGATCACAGTTACTTATTTTGTGGGAAAAAAAAAAAAAAAAAAAAAAAAATCGGTATTTGGTATTCAGTATTTGGTCGAAAAAACGGGGGGGGGGAGCTGGGAGGTTTAATATTCCGAAAATAAGAGAAAAATTGCAATTAAAAAAAAACTTCCAATGCTTTCTATTCATTTTTATAAATTTAAGGTTGCAAATCCACCCCCCACGGCCCCAAATATCCCCCTTGCTACAAATGTTCATGTTCTAGAAATTTTCACCTCACTAGCCCCTCAAAGTCAAAACAATCGTTTGGTTGGTTAAAACAATCCGTTTTCTCTTTTAAATCAAATTAATGAATATAAAATTCTCGAATGGTATTGAAATTGGGGGGGCTATAGAGAAAATGGTACATGATACGCAAAAATGGGTCATATTCAGATTCAGGAGGTCATTTTACATAAGAATTTGCAAGAATGATGTCGGGGCCAATTTTCATGCAGCCAAAGGCGTAGCTAGGCCGTTTTTGCAGGGGGGGGAGTTACAAATATATGCATATATATATATTCACGCACACTGAGAAGTGTGTTTCTTATAAACACACACTTCTGTGTATGCTTATTAAAAAACTGATACCTGGCTTTTTTGTTAGTCTTCATTGTAAACAGGTAACAGTGAATACAAACGCTTGATAAGTGAATGTAGATGATTGTTTTTGTTATGTTTCAGAAAATAACTAGTTTTATTTCAGTTTTTATATTTTAGCAAGGATTTATACTTTAGTAAGTTTTTCAATCATTACACCACATGCACAAACACACACACACATACATATATATACATACATACATACATAGATAAACTGAAACTTCTTGAGAGCGACCACCCTTTCTTCCGCGAAAAATCGGTCGTTAATTGAGGTGGTCGCTCAATGAAGTATAAACATTTGATAGCCAAGGAAAAAAATTCTAAAAAATTTTGTTAGTTTTAATATTTATGAAACTGCATACTAATACATAAGAAATTATACAAACACATTTTTTATATTTAAATATTAGTAAAATAGTTGGAAATTTCAGATTTTTTCATTCTTGTTTTCTGTCTCAGAGAGTACTTTTGTTTCTACTTTGTTTTTTACATCTGGCAGAAGAGCATTTATCTTGATATTCTTTATGCATCCTGGATTTGCCATAATAAAATATATTTGCTTTAAAATTTGCTTTCTGGGTTTTCCTACAACCAAAGGTAACCGACAACTTTCTTTTCGAATTTCTTTTTTCGTGTGACACGATTCCATCAATACTCTACTCCAACGGTAAGGCAAAATAACACGTTTCTTAGACATATCTCTTCTCTAATCTGCAAGATTTATACATGATATGTACGTGTAGTTAGTTTCACTTGCTGTCAAAAACGGATAAAAAATATCATGATTTATCTGGAAGCATTTAAAATGTTTTCCAAATAAAAGAAATAAAATGCTTAAGATATTTAGAAAGCATTTAAACTGATACACATCACTAAAAATAAAATGATTTTCAGATTTAACATTACGGCTAAGCCGAAGTGCTTGTTAGAAAAAATAAAAATACATTTAAAAGAATATTTTTTAAATCAATTTTTTTATTTGTCTTATTACCGTGAAAATGAATAAAACGTGAATGTGACACAGTTTACGTAAGTCATTAAAAACTGACCAGGTATAAAACTAAACTAAAAAAAAAGCAGCTTTTTTTTCCCCAGTTCATAAATACTTTAAAATCTAAACATATCATTTTTATTGTAAAATAAAATTTGTTACTCTGTTTTCCAGTAAAAAAAAAAAAAAAAAAAAAAAAAAATGTTTAGTTATAAAATAAAATTTATTATTTTTTGTGCGCCTGTTATTGTTGGGGGGGGGATGTAGAATCTCGAAATATATACTTCGCTTTTCTATTCATGAAAAGCTATGAAGCTAATTAAGATTTTTGGGAATTAATGGGGATAAATTAAGATTTTTGGGAGGGCTCAGCATGCTCAATGCATTCGATGTGATTTATCGTTCTGGATTTTATTTGTTGATATTAATATTTGTCAATTGATGAGCTTTGTTACCAATAATAATTTTGATATTGAGTACTCATGTTTTAAACTACATTAACAATTGCGCTTTTTCCGCTCACCCAGTGGTCCCTATGGGTTTGTAAAAACAAGTGCCGCCCGTGCTGTGGACATCACTTGAAACGGGTGTAAATTAGAGGAATTTTTTACCATATTATTTACATATCAGCAGTATTTTTTTAGCTCAACTAGTTTAGTTCCGTGGTAAACTAGTGATTAGGACGCTTTACTGGTAATCCGTAAATCCAAAATTTTTATTAAACCGGGCCGTCAAAATCAGACATATTTTCTCTTTTCGTTAAGATGATGAAAAACTTCAAGAAATCTATTTTCTGTGGCTTGTGAAAAATGAACTATAGTCTGTCCTTTTTGGGGTATATTTTCTTCGGCATTTCGCAGAAATGGCAATGACAGTTCAAAATAATTATCGGAGGAATTGGATCAACATGTCCAAAGAACATCCGCCTGGAGGCTAGGCACCCAGTGGACACGTAGACGTTTCTCGGGAATGACAAACAAAGCAGTCCAAATGTGGGGGGGCGGAGTGCGTCGGGGTGATAAATAAAGGAGAAAAGCACCTTTTAACCTTCCCTTCGGTCACTTCCAAGTCTGGTATTCATCATCATCCCTGACCGCACTCCCAACGTTTCCTAAGCTATTCTTTTATGCCCCTTGGATCGAAACGTGCCCACTGCATGTTTCGATCCAGACGAGAAAATAATAATTAAAAAAATATAGTAATAAAAATAATAAGATTCTGAAGTTAATGTATCCTAAAAACATTTTTTCCCCACCTGAAACACAATTTTTCTAAGTGAAGAGCGAGATTTTGCCAACTCGTATAAATTTTGGGAGGGGATACTCCCCCGCCCCTTAGTGACGTCTCTGGGCTCAGGGGTGGCTGCAGCCCCATTAGCCATCTTCTCGCTACCCCCCTGAATACTTTTATAGCAATACTGAAACTTTTTGCATTATTTTGAGATCAAAGTGTCGAAACTCTGAAATGAGTCCCCCTCCTCCTCCTAATAATGCCAGACCCTGAAAGTACTGGTATGACAACGTGGCAAAATAGCGTGACCGAATAAATAATGTAAACCATATGTTTTGCAGGGGCGTATGCGAGGACTATTGACCCCGGGACTCCCTCCGGGGCTGTCCTTCAATTTGACATCGAATTTTTAAAAACTTTTTTCCTTCGCCTTATTCCCATCATCTCGATCCTTTAGTTTGTCAGCTCATTCAAAATTTTACTGTTCTTCCTGCCCCCTGCTTTTAGCTTGTCGCCCGAGGTTGGACTGCCTCCTCTCATGGGCGCCCATAGAAATTTTTTAGGGAGAGGGCAAACTCAAAAAAAATCTAGAAGAGAGGATATTTGTAACAATTTCAATTTTCATTCAGCTTTGTGATGCACTTTTGTTTTCGTAACACATGCACTAAAATCTCTAGGGGCAGGACCGCGGCTCTCAGCTGGCGTCCGGACTATCTAATTTTCGGCGCACTTTCTAAGTAAGTCAGACTCGTTTATAACGAGCCCTTGTTTAAGAACCCGAATTAAACGAGGAAGACGGAAATGCTTGGCCGGGGTACAATGTTAAATCTGAAACAAGCTTTTAAAGAGTAAAGCCCGGCCATATCGAGGAATATTTCCGTGATTTATAAAATTTCTATTGTGATTGATTGATTGCGTGATTATGGCAAAGCAAAGTAAATGCGGTCTGCCAAGGGAGGGGGGGGTGCTTTGTTAGAAGGACTTACGAGGTTCTGACGCGTATTCGGCCCCACCATGGCACAGTGGTTATGCCACTGAAAATGGTAGATAGCTGAGGTGTGAAGGTCCGGGGTTCGGGTTCCATCGCGTGGCTGTCGATCTAACGGTTGTCGATCTAACGGTGTCGATCTAACGGTTCGTGGCTGTCGATCTAACGGGAGTTTTGGTAGGTTTTCTCCAGATGTAACGTGAATACACGTTAGAACCCCTTAGAAAGTCTTCCTACCAAGGCACCCCCCCATCCTAGGCAGATGCCCCGCATACAGGTTTGCCTTAACACACATACAACAACTGACGCGTATTCACGTTACATCTGGAAGAAACCTACCAAAACTCCAGACTGTTACATCGACAGCCGCGGGATGGAACCCGAACCCAGGACCTTCACACTTCAGCCGTTTCAGTGACATTGATATAACCACTGTGCCATGGTGAGACAAAGAAAAGAAAATTATTGCCTTCTCCACTTCCCATTTCAGGTAATCATTTCTTAGAAAAAAATTATTTTAACAATGGTAGTCAGTAAAAATGATGATGAAAACGAAGAATAAGCAACAAAGGGGGATCGCCTGACCATAGGCAGGTGGGACAGTCCGACGTTTGATAAACATTTAAAAAAACACAGCCCCCCCACCTATCTAGTGCTTTGATGGCGCCCTCTAAACATATGGTTCCCCGGGCAGCTGCCCGAGTTGCCGATACCTTAAGCCGGCATTGCTAGGGGGTGCAGGTGCCCTTCTTTGACCATTCTTATGAACGCTCATGCCTCCTCTACCCCCCACCCCCCACCCCTATACAAACCCCACACGACATCCACTGATTATTTGACTGTAGGTATCCATGAATGATTGGTTTTGAAGGAGTACTGAGCAATTGTTTCCTTTCTTTAAGCACAGCTCCGTTTTCCAAATTGTCCTCACTTACGAACTGTCCCTGTGACTTGCTGGCGACGTTACAAATTATGTCACAGACGAACTGTCTGTGACTTTCTAGCGATGACACGGTGACTTTTTGGCGACGTTACAAATTTTGTCACAGACATGCTCTCTGTGACTTTTTGGCGACGACACCGTGACTTTTTGGCGACGTTGCAAATTTTGTCACAGACGAACTATCTGTGACTTTCTGGCGACGACACGGCGACGTTACAAATTTTGTCACAGACGAACTGTCTGTGACTTTTTGGCGACGACACGGTGACTTTTTGGTGACGTTACAAATTTTGTCACAGACATGATATCTGTGACTTTTTGGTGACGACACCGTGACTTTTTGGTGACGTTGCAAATTTTGTCACAGACGAACTATCTGTGACTTTTTGGTGACGACACGGTGACTTTTTGGTGACGTTGCAAATTTTGTCACAGACGAACTGTCTGTGACTTTTTGGCGACGACACGGTGACTTTTTGGCGACGTTACAAATTTCGTCACAGACATGCTTTATGTGACTTTTTGGCGACGACACGGTGACTTTTTGGCGACGTTGCAAATTTTGTCACAGACGAACTATCTGTGACTTCCTGGCGACGACACGGCGACGTTACAAATTTTGTCACAGACAAACTGTCTGTGACTGTTTGGTGACGACACAGTGACTTTTTGGCGACGTCAGGGTGACTTTTTGGTGACGTTACAAATTTTGTCACAAACGGAAGTCACGTTGACGTTACAGTGAAGTCACAAGCAGATAGCTGCAGAGATGTCACACTGTGACTTCTATTTGACGTCACATATAAGTCACGTGTGTGACTGCGACGTATGTGACTCGCAGGGACTTCACTGCGACCTCATTGTGACTTTCCGTGCTATTAGGGTATTAGCAATAGTTTTTGCGGTAGGAAAATATCATAATTTTGTTTATGGGAAAAAATTCACAATCCAAACTGATCACAAACCTCTTACAAGCATTGTTAATAAACCTATGTGTAACATTTCAACTAGATTACAAAGAATGTTAATGAAATTATTAAAATATCAGTTTGAGATTGTATATGTTAAAGGTAAAGAAATGTATCTTGCAGATACTCTTTCTCGAGCATATATCAAAGGCCAAACTCCTGATGATCCTGATATGCTGAATATAATTCACAGTGTTAGGTATTTTCCAATGAGTGAAAGTAAATTGTCGTCAGCCATACAGGAGGATAAGGTGTTAAAAAACAGTGTATGAGTATTGCAGAAAAGGTTGGCCTGAAAACCCTAAGCAATTATCTGGGGAAATTAAACGTTATTGGACACTAAGAGAGGACTTGTATGTAGAGTGTGGGTTAATAATGCTTTAAAATAAAAAAATCTGATGTGTTCAACACATGACTTCCTTGCACGTCCATTAGATCAAAAATATTTTCGACGCACTTCCTCTAAATTTATTTGTTTGAAAGAGATAAAATATCAATAATAGTAAGGTTTAGCGATTTCTAGCGAAATATTTCGATATCGCCAAGCTGAGTTCAATTTGAAAGATTTCCTTCGGACACTTTGTTTGGCGATATTTCACCAAAAGCCGACAAACTTGAGATAGTCAGCGAGATTTTGGGGATAGCCAAAGTAGTCGTTGACCACAGACTTTCAATGAATTGAATGCATCTATACACCTCAATGTATTCAAAGTCATTTGGCTCACCATGTAAATAAATTTTCAGTCGATTGCTGTCAAAAAAGATATTGAAAACAGTTAGATATTACAATAGTTCTAAATACAAAGTTAAAAAATCTACGGGCTAAAGTTTTAGAGTTATACAAAATAGGAAATAATTTTTGGCGCCAAATTTGGCGATATTTCGGCGAAACTCGTCAATGTCAACGACATTTGGCGAGATTTTATGCATAAACCAAACAATGACAGATTATCGCCAAATTTGGCGATATTTCGCCAAAACTCGCCAAGAACGATGACAAATGGCGATACTTTGGGCATAGACCAAATGACTGACTATCGCCAAATTTGGCGATATTTCGCCAAAACTCGCCAAGGTCGAGAATACTCGGCGTACTGAAATTCTTTTTGGTGGTCCTGTAAATAAACTCTCCAGTAGATTGGAACCAAGAATCGAGATGCACAACTAGATGTTACAACATTCTTATATATAAAATTTCATAATAGTTTTTGAGATTTGAGAGTTAAATATGCACACACGTACACCAAAAGTCGCCAAGCTTGGCGACTTTTGGCATAGTTCTTGAGGGAGGCACGTGACCGTGGTCGGACCATTACCTAACTTTTGTGGTAGGACGGTATTGTGCTTGAAATGGATGAATGCCCCTAAAATTGCTATTGACCGTAATGTGTTGGAAATCTTTTGAGTGTTCCTGTAGCAGAACTATAAATGATAAAGACACTTTTTTTAATGGAGAAATTCATTTTCTAACTCTTTACAGCATATATCACTTCTGAGTCGTTTGAAATAGCCCAATACCTCTAAAAAACGCTTTGATGAATTTCGGCCCATAGAGCGTAATGTATTTCGAATCTTTTGGGCGGTCCTGTAGATAAACTATTCAGTCGAATGGAACCGAAAGGGGAGGTGCACAACTAGATGTTACAACAATCCTAAATATAAAGTTTCATCATTCAACGCCTAACAGTTTTTGAGATTTGCGAGTTTAATGAATTTCGGCCCATTGAGTGTAATGTATTTCGAATGTTTTGGGCAGTCCTGTAGATAAACTATCCAGTCGAATGGAACCAAAAGGGGAGGTGCACAACTAGATGTTACAACTATCCAAAATATGAAGTTTCGACATTCTACGCCTAATAGCTTTTGAGTTAGGCGAGTTTAATGAATTTCGGCCCATAGAGCGTAATGTATTTCGAATCTTTTGGGCGGTCCTGTACATAAACTATCCATTCGATTGCCACCAAAAGGGGAGGTGCACAACTAGATCATAGAACAATCGTAAATATCGAATCTCAACATTCTACGACCAATAGTTTTTGAGATATGCGAGTTACATACATACGTACGTACGTACGTACGTACAGACGGCATGGAAAAACTGGCCACAGTAGACTCGCCACTGGTCAAAATGAGTTGCAGACGCGTTAATATGATCTTGCATGCTAGCCTACGATGAGATGCATCGAAAAAAATTTTTTAATTAAATTTAGAGGTAGTCAAAATCGGTTTTTATGTCGAAATTTGGCCCCCAAAATTTTTCGGGATCACATTACTTCCTTATACTACGTACAAGGAAGTAATAATTGTACCTGTGGGGTTAAGGAAACAAATGCTTAAACTTATTCATGAGGGGCATTTTGGAATTGAAAAATGTAAATCAAGAGCAAGGGAAATTATGTACTGGCCCAAAATATCAGAAAATATTGAGTCTGTTGTAGATGAATGTGAAGTGTGTAATAAATTATCTGTTTTTCCAGGTATGGAATTCCATCTGAAATTGTTAGTGATAACACTCCTTTTAATAGTTAAAGCTTTTGCTCAAGATTTGTTTAAAGCTTTTGCTAAAGACTGGGATTTTGAATGTATTTTTGTTAGTCCTAGATTTGCACAGAGTAATGAGTTAGCTGAAAGGGCAGTGGGAATTGTAAAAGCCATTTTTCGAAAAGCTTTTGAAGATCATAAAGAGTGGGTAATTGGCTTAATGGAGTGTAGAAATACCGCAATAGCAGGCTTAAATTTATCCCCAGCTCAAATGATGTTCAATCGTAGGTTAAGAACAAAATTGCCCATTTCATCAAAATTGTTGAACCCTGAAATATTTGCAAACCTTAATAAAATGATTGTAATACGCCAAAAGAAGCAAAAGCATTATTATGATAGAGGGTCTTCTAAACTTCAACCCTTAATGCCAGGTGAAGACATATTAGCGTTTAATTTTGTAAATAAAACATGGGAACCAGCCAAAATTATTTCTGTACATGAAAATCCTCGATCATATCGCATTAAAAACTGCAAGGGGGAATTGTTGGTTAGAAACAGAAAGCATCTCAGACAAACTAAGAGTTGTGTTAGGATGTCTGAAAGCTATGATTATGATAACAGTTTAAGTGATGAATCATCAGTTGAAGTAACTGATAATACAAATCACTCACAACCAGTTGATCCTCTAAGTAACAGAACAAGACCTTTGAGAACTCATAGACGACCACAATACTTGAATGATTATGTCGTAAATTAAATTGCATTCTTATGTTATTTTTGTATTTAATCTAGTATAATTTATAATTGTTTAATACTGAAATTTTGAGTAAGTGTATTGTTTATAAAGTGATAACTATTGCATCTTTTATGTTTTGATTGCAAGTCATTAATTGAATTAGCTTAAGAGGGGGATGTGACAAGTCACTGTTATTGAATAACAGTTAATTGGTATTTTTATCTATGTTTAACTGTAACCTGCACTGGCAACACGATTAGCATTACAGCATGAGTGTTAGCTGATGACGCATGGACTGGAGATGCCGACAACTGCTTAATTAATTATGTTTGTGTATTTAACTTAATAAAAGATTTTTAATGTTGATTTTAGTGATTCTTTAAAACTAAAGGAAACCAAGACAACTATTGCACACAGAGGCGTAGCCAAGGGGGGGGGTTAGGGGGTCATAACCCCCCCCCCATGAGGAATTTTTTTGCCATACAAAATGTACAGTATTGCCATACAGTGTTGCCATTCACAATATTCAGTAACATCGGAATACTTAACCATTAATCCTGTAATACACTATGTTTAGTGTCTCAAAAATAGCAATAATTCGTCGATTCATGGTCTTTGAATTTTTCAAAAAAAATGTAAGCTGAGATCGGAACCTACTTTGAACGTTCTTGTAAGGCAAGAACTTGATTATTTGTCCAATTAGAAGCAAAATATTTTAATTGAGATGTATGAGCTTTCCTTTTATAAAATATTTGTTGGCCGGACTTGGTGAAATTTTCGAAGATTTTTCAAAAATTGGGAGAAAAGCAATTTATTTTTTGTTTTCAATAATATATCAAGTAAATGAACCTGACGCATTTTTTTTACGAAGTGGTGACAGGACTTAGAAGTGATTTCAGAAGTAACAAAATTTATTTCAGGATTCTCCAAATACCGAAGTACTCTGTTTAATAACAACAATTTTCTTCAACTTTGAAAATTGATACGCAACATACCAAATATCACGGGGCTCAATAACATGTTAAACTTGACATGTTTCTTTGAGTTGATATCCCTGTTGCGCACATTCTTTTTTCAGGAAATAAAATTGATTGGAAGGATTCTTAGTAGTTTTTAGAAGAGATGGTTACTATATTTTTTCTTC